>CM037093.1:34002568-34365877 GCA_020916435.1 Oxytropis ochrocephala | reverse complement strand
ATAGAACAATAGACCAATTGATATTAAGCTGGATCGGTGACATAAAACACTTGTTGAGCTTGCGATGCTAAAATAAAGGTTCATCTTTATATCCTAACTTGTTGAAATTCACTCGCATGAACACTAATTCATCAATCTGTAAACCAGTATTATTGTCAACCCATTCACATTTGAACACTGGGCTCCTGAAACATATTGTAATCAACTCCCATATGTGTTCAATGAAGCCAAAAAGTAAGACATATTCGCATATATGGGATTTCTATCTTTGCCTTTGGATGCATGCATAGAATGAAATTTACAAGAGTCACCCCGCTATTTTGCATTTTACTCGATCATCTTGTTCTTTTGTATAGAAAGTGCACTGCGTTCATTAGATAGGCATTTGTAAGAGAAGACATGTATATTTGGACCTTTGCTAACCATCTCAATCTTTTTGAAATGAAGTAGGATTGAAACACACTCACCATCAATGTGATGTTTTTAGCCATGCACTATGAAACTCTATTGTGTTCTTTTGCTAACCAAACTTGCTTCTTTCAGGGAATTGACTCTTAGAATCTCTGCCTTTGCACCGTGCTTGTAGCAACATATGAATCAACCTCACTATCATTGTGAAGAGCGTGCAAGTGTGCTTGCTCTAGTTCTTTCCTTGATACCATCACTAATTTATTTCTGTCATCCACTTTACTAATCCTTCTGCATGTGAGACCTTGGCGGTCCCACAGAATATTCAAGACTAGATAGATGGCCCGATGCCAAAACTCAATAGCCTCTTGACTATGTAGCGCTCGACAATACAACCCTCGAAGTCGTGATCGATTTTCACATATCCTTTTAATATCTTCATGTAGCAGCTGAAGCGGATACATCCATCTCATGTAACATGGGCCACAATGGTGTGTCTCTCTAACCGGATGAACTATTAGATGAATCATTATGTCCAAAAAAGGAAGGTGGGAAATACATCTCGAAGCTCACACAAAGTAATGATAATTTCTCTTTGCAATGTTGGCAACTTTCGGGGTCAATCACTCTACTACAAATCGCCTTAAAAAGAATAAACAAAAGTTTGGTTAGGTCATCGCACTTTCTTAGGCAAAATGGATCGTATACCAATGGGTAGCAAATTCTCCATGAGAACATGACAATCGTGGGACTTTAGAGACTTTAACAGAGGTCTTTAATCGATACAAGAGTCGCCACATTTGAAGAGTATCCCTCTGGAACTTTTAACTCCATGAAGAAACTCACAAAAGACGGTCTTCTCCTTTCTAGATAGAGTATGAAATTTTACTGAGGTAGATATGTGCGTGTACCGCTTCTTTCTGGACCCAATTCAGGTCCTCGAGCCCATACTAACCAAATCAACCTTGAGTTGATGGTATCTTTTAGTCTTACGGCATATTGAGTAAGGTACCAATGACACTTTCGAAGACATTCTTTTCAACATGCATCACATCGATGAAATGCCTTACATATAATGACTTCGATTATGGTAACTCAAGAAAAAATCGACTTTTTCTTCCACCCCAGTTTGGCAATCTCTCTGCAGGCTTCCCAAATTTAATGTTCAAATCTTCCACCTTTTCAAATACTTGTTAGCAGTCAAAGGCGAGAACTCTACGTGTTCTGTATTCCGTCGAATGCCTTTCTCCTGATCGATAGTGATGAGTTGATGGCAAAATCTCTCGATGACCAAGATAGATATTCTTCTTACCATGTTCAACCACATCAATCGTGTTATCTTCACATATAGGGCATGCTGCTACTTACTTTGTTCTTCATGCCAGATAGATTAGTATCACGAGGAAAGTCGTTAATTGTGCAAGATCATAGCCCTCGAGGGTGAAACTTTCTTCTACGAACCCATCATACACCTCTACCGGTCTCCCACATTTGCTTCAAGTCTTCAATTAAAGGAGCCAAGTATACATCAATATCATTTCTGGTTGTTTGGGCGAGAAATTAACAAAACTGACATCGTATATTTGCGTTTCATGCAAAGCCACGGCAGATAAGTTATAAATCGCCAAAATCACGGGCCATGTCTTGTGGGAGCTACTCTGGATACAGTGCGGGTTAAATCCATCGGCCGAGACAATGCAAGGCGTAGGTTTCTCGGGTCATCCCAGAAATTAGGATACTCAATATTGATTTTTCCATTGCGGAGAAATGCTAAGGGTATTAAATGTAGCATACCATCTTTAATCCTTTCATCCTCATGCCATGTCAAGTGTTTTGCATCTTACGAACTACGATACATGCGCCTAAATCGAGGAATTATAGGAAAATACCCTGACACCTTTTGTGGAAGCGGACTCTTTCTTCTTATCTTGCGGTGCATTACATTTAGGACACGACTTTAACAGCGCATGTTTCATTCAGAAATAAAATGCAATCATTCGGACAAGCGTGTATCTTCTCATAGTTCAAGCCAATAGAGCCCCAACATTTGCTTTGCATCATACGTCAGAGAAGGAAGCACATTATCATTCGGCAACATTTCTTTCGAAGTGAGAGTAAATCGGTAAAGCTCTTGCTCCGAATCCATCCGTGGCGAGTTTTCAAGTTATCTGACTTGATCCACGGTAATAATTTTGTGAATTCATTACAACCGCATACAATGGTGTCTCTGCATCGGTTATCAACTTCTCAAACATTTCGGGACAATCATTAAGATCCTCTTCAACCACCTTTGCCATCTCTTCAAATTCGTTCGCATGAATGAATGTGTTAGGTGTCAGCCGTGCGCGCATATCTCTTACTAATATCATTCATATTTGAAGATTCACCTTTTTTCTCAGTGCATTATCCAACAAGTGTAACTTTGATCAATTCCATTCGCCTTTAAATGTCGTGCCAACTCCTCTGCGATGGCGATTTTACATAACAACACCTTAAACAAGGACATTTCATACCCTTTAGAAGTCCACTAAGCGTTCAACGTACGGCTGCACAAAATAATCCCGACTCGTATACTCCTTTGGGCGAACGATTGCTTGCGGACATCAATTTCTATCCATAATTTCCAAATTATATTTATAATAAAATCACGAGAAGAGAACTTTAACATATGACCCATCGAAGCAATTCGAATATAATGAAGAATCAATTCATATAAAAAAACAAACAAAAATTCCTCTTTTAAAATTTTTTCAAATCCACTCCTTATTTTCCCAAGCTATATCTATATCATATTATAGTCTTCCAAATAATTAATTTATGTTTAACAAGAAGAGGCTAGTGGTAAAAAAAAAAGAAGAAGAAGTCTAGTATTGCCTGAGTGACAAAACTAATATATTTCTAAACTAGAACCCGTAATTAATATCTAACAAGAAGCAGGCGAAGAACAAAAAACTCACCAATGTTATGCGAGTAGAGAGAGATGATGTTCAGGAGAGATGATTTTTCGTTGAGAGAGATGATGTTAATTTGAGTTAGGGTGTTAGGGTTTTGCGTTTGGGTGAGTGATTTTGCGTTTAGGTGAGAGTGTTAGGTGAGAAGGAAGTAGCTCGATAGGTGTTACCTCAAAATTTCGGCAAAGGGCATTAAATTAAACTTTAAATGGTGTTGACTACACATTTAATAATATTACGTGAGGCTGCGAGTCAGCGTTCAAGTCAATATACCATAAATTGACCCGATGCGGTTGTACAAGTCGCGACAATGCAAGCAAACCCGCCAGACTTAGTTCTTGAGCTACGAGGCAAGGCGGGAACCACCGACAAGAGAAGGCCGGTTGTTCGACAAAGCGGGGTCAATGCTTCGCCAAATTCTTAGCCGACAACAAGCTGGTCGAGCGCGAAAGCGGCAAATTAGTGGCGATTATTTCCCTAGTTTTTAGGAAGTGGTTATCGTGCTTGCCCTTACGATTGTATATGAGTATAAATACTCCCTTGTAATAGGAAAGCGGGTCACCACATCTTTACAAAAACTCTGTGAAACTCAACTTCCAAGCAAAAGCGAAACAAGAGTGAATCGGATTACATTATGCGTGTTGGTGCACCACCTTCTTTTCTCTTTCACTTTAATGCAATTTTACTTGTTTTTACGTTTGTTGCGCTTCTTGCTTTCATTACATTTTCGTTACTGCTCTCGAATTCTCTCTTTCTACTATTTTACATTTCTTACATGCGCTAAAAGACACAAAACTTCTAAGGCAATTGTCAAAGAGATTTTCTAGTTTGATCTCACGATCTTAATATTGAAAACTAGTGATTGTTTGCTAAAAACACCCGTGCAAACAAATGCTTGCGCACGATGGGACCCTTGCCGATTATTTTTGTGTCGTTTTACGGTAAGTGTATAACTCTGTATGCACTTGAGAGTGGTAGAATGAGTGCGTACCAATTCTATGGCGCCTCTGGAGTTCGACCACTGTGATATCACAAGTGCAGGAACAGCGGTAGATTACTGCCAATGTAGCGGTGGAAATGTTGCGGGGACTACGGCCCGGTGACATCAATAAGCCGTTCCCACGATGTCAATGACCAATGTTGGTTCGACATCGTCTGTAATACTGCCACAAAGCGTGAGACTTCCTTACAGTCTTATGTGGCAGCGAGGGAATAGTTTGGAAACACGTTTCCAAAATATGAGTCTACCACCATACCCTTTTGGGGTATATGGCATGCCCTCTTTGGAATGCCACATGTGTCGACCTTTTCTCCTTCACACGTTTCTTACGAGGTGTACTTGGTGAAATCCTCTGCATTAACCAATGCGTCCTTGTTGGCATTAAGACAACAAGTGGGCCAACAATCATGACATGGTTAATATCTTTGACTTTCGACAAATCGATGCAAGTGTTCAATCCTTTGATTCGAACACAAATACGATTATCGGATGTTAGCGGACCGAATGGGTAGGATTGCGGATTTCTTTGAGCTCTCTACGGAAACAACGAGCGATTACCAAATCATTAGGAACAATATACTAACACCCTGCGAGAGATCATTGGCGCATCGAAGCGGCGGTTATGGGCGAACAACAAGGGGTGGGTAATCACATCCACGGAAGTAGTTATGGTGAATCGAAACCAAAAGCGATGAAGTTGTTAGACAAGTGCAACGAAATAATGTTTGCGCTCGAGACAACATAGCCACTTTGGTCGAAACCATAATGGCGCTTGAAAATGGCCTTAACGTGAGTTTACATAGGCCTAATTTCATATCGCCCAATGTGTGAGTATATCTTGCGGCGAATTGCCAAGAGGTTGGAAAATCCTAAATTCACTAAGTTTGGGGTGATACCAATGAGTCCAGCATCGAGCATATTGCCGGTGCAGGTACATGGCGAGGCGGGAGACATAGCTCAAAATGAGAGTTTGAAAATGAAGTATTTTCCAAATTCTCTAACTAAAAATGCCTTTACGTGGTTCACCACTCTACCCCACAGTTCCATATACACATGGGGGCAATTAGAAAAGGCGTTTCATGAGCAATTCTACATGGGCGATCGAAGATTAGCCTTAAAGAATTGGCGGTGTTGGCGTAAAGCACGAGGCTATCGATGATTATTTGAATAGATTCGAGTTCTTTGAAGGCAAGATGTTTTACCACAAGTGCACGAACATGAGCTTGTCGAAATGGCTGCGGGGAGGCCTCGACTATTCAATTCGAAAGAAATTGGATCACGTCTCATTTGAGAGACATGGCCTGACTAGCGGAGATAGAGTTCGACAAGTCGAAAGGCTTAAAGAGGAAAAGGCTAGAGTGAATAAGTACAATAAAAAGAAAACTCAGGTGGGGTTTCACAAAAAGAAAAGATAGCCTATGTAGGCGAGCAATTCGACTTCGCATTCGGTGATGTCGAATGAGGAAGATAGGCGTGGGTGAACTTAAGCACAGTCCTCCTTATGCTTGCAAATTATTAAGGCACGCAAATGGGAATAATCTGTAGAGCCTAAAAGCGATAGATTTGTGCCTAAGACATACACTTTTGATGTGACTAAATGTGATGAGATCTTGATTTCTTTGTGCGATGGCCAAATAATAGTGCCAAGCGGCTGAAAGTTCCTCTCTCGGCGAGGAGGAAGAAAAAGGGTTATTGTAAGTTTCATAATTTTTTGGGACATACAAGCGGCCGTTGTGTTCTTTTCGAGGATATGGTTGACGATTGAAGAGGGAAGACTCAAGTTTGGAGATAAAAAAAGAATAAAGCAGAGTCTGATTGATCGACCCCCTCCATCAGTGGAGAGCGATGTCTGTGGAACCAATTGAGATGGGCATCAATATGGTAGGCGTAAAAATGGTGGATTCTCTAAGTCTACCCAAACCTCTATTTGAAAAAATCAAAAGTGTGGTACAAAAGAGTGAAGGTGTACAGTGATTACTCAAGAAGAATCTGAAGAAAGGTACAATCTGTGTACCTACAAAAATTTGAGAAGATCGATAGACTTCACTGAATCGGTGTAAATTGAGCTCACGAGGTCATGTTATGTCAAGAGTGCGATCTTTGTGTTTGACAAAGAAGCGGCTAAGGCGTCGAATCTTTGCGAAGTTCGACCACCCCCTGAAAAGGAAATGGCAAGTAAGAGGCCAAATTTGAACCGAGAGAGGAGACCTTCCTTACAAGGTGAAGAATTCAAGCGAGGGCTTGACAAGTAAGCCGTGATTTCTTTGGCAAAGGGTATAGCCAAGAAGGAGTTTGTCTTTGTCTCCTGCGCCAAACCATTTTCCAAGAACAGATCCATCAAATGAGAAGTGGATACCGCATTTGGATGTAGACACTACAAAAATGTTGTTCAATGATGGAGCAGCCAAGCCAATCACGGTGAGGCCTCGAAGTATAATTATAAAAATAATTATAGGGAAAAACCCCATGGCGAAGACCAATGGCGTCGATACAGTAGCTCGAAAAGAAGGCAACACGGGTTGCTAACGAGCCAACGCCAAAAAGCGGTTAAGGGTGTAACTCCTAAGCGAAGTGGGGAACACAAAGATAAGTATAGGAGCTGCGCCAATCAAGTGAGGTTGGAAACAAGGCTAAAAGGAAATCTATTGTTATAGAGGAACCAAGAAGGCTGCACGCTATGGAGAGGATTTTCCCTCCATTATGACTTTAAACAAGAAAGGTGCTTCATTCGACATGGGCGAAGATGTCGCATCGATTTCGGCGACTGCGAGGCTAGCTTTGGCGTAATCGCAGCGTGGTATCCATTTTGCCGAGTGAGTACGATCTTTATTCTGATCCCAAATGGCGTCGAAGAGGACTTCATTGGGGATATGGCTAACCCTGGCGGTATGCTACTATGTCATGAACAATGCATTTGCGTAGAAGAACAAATGGCCACTTTCGAGAGGCGAAGCGAGGGTATGCGACATCATTTGAAGCCGCTTATCGTCCAAGCAAAAGTTAATGGCGTAGGCATTAACAAGATCTTGCAGTCGATGGAGGGGCTGCGATTAACGATGCCTCGGGCCATGCGAAGACAATAGAGTGCATTCGTCTGGACCTTAGACCTCATAACATTATGTTAACCAATTATGAGGGGAAATCGGCGGTCGTTGGGAGTCGCCGGTAGAAGTGGTGGTGGAGTTGTGTAAGAAGAACCACCCGTTCTTTGTTATAGCATCAAAAGCAAGCTACAATCTACTCACGGGGAGAGAGTGGATACATGGCGTAGGAGGCGTTCCTCGAAGCCTACACAGCGGTAATGTGGAGGGATGATGGTGCGGTAGAGTCGTCGAAGCGGACGAGTTATTTCCTTCTTGGCGTAAACAAACGTCACCAGGAGAATTTTGAGAAGCAAATGGCGAACATTGCGCCATGCACATCTTCTAGCCAAGCATACATCTCCTCGGATAATGTGCTTTCCTCCATTCACTTATACCCGACACATGGTTTTGTGTGGGAAAGAGAGGAAATAGAAGGTGCCAATGTCTATCACGAGGGTGTCTTTGCCTCAACGGGATGGGACACGACTCTTAGAAGGTTTAAGATGTCGGTACCCGGTCTTGGGATAGAATTACGGCTTATATGGGCGAAAATAAAATAAAAGCGGCTTTGGCGCGAGTTAAATCAACAAACAATGGTACGCCGAAGCCATAACTTCATCTGAAGAAAATGGTGAAGTCATAAATGACAAATTGGATTGCATTTATGACGACGAACCATTGGGTTTTGAAAAAGACCCTAGAGATTCTCTGAAGCGCATGCAAGCTCAAGATCGGTCGAAGAGGTGGATTTGGGAGATGGCTTGATCAAAAGGCCAACCTATATCGGTGCACATCTTGATCGCCTTGAGAACAAGTCATTTCATACTGCGGGAGTTCAAGGATTGCTTTGCTTGGGAGTACAGTGAAATGCGGTTTGAGTCGAGAAGTGGTGGAATTACAAATACCCATTCGACCGGGGAAGAAGCGATGAAACAAGCGCCAAGAAGATTTGCTCCTCAAATATTGGCTAAGATCAAGGAAGAAATAGAAAGAAATTTCAAAAGCAAATTCATCGGAAGCGCGCCAGTCGTTGATTGGTTAGCCAATATAGTTCGATAATGAAGAAAAATGGAAAACTTAGAGTTTGCGTAGACTTTAGGGATTTAAATAATGCAACACCTAAAGATGAATACGCTATGCGTGCGAGAAATGCTAATAGATTGTGCGAGGATTTGATTATCTCGGTTTGCTAGATGGCTACTCGGGGTATAATCAAATCTTTATTCTTGAAGAAGGGCGTGTCAAAAGCGGCTTTTCGATGTCGGGGCATTAGGTGTTTATGAATGGGTGGTCATGCCTTTTGGTTTAAAAATGCTGGTGCCACTTATCAAAGGGCAATGAATTCTATGTTTCACGATTTTATTGATGATTTTATGCAAGTGTACATAGATGATGTGGTGGTTAAGTCATCCTCAGAAAGTGGTCATTTAGACCATCTTGACGTTCTTTCGAGCGAATGAGGAAATATGGATTGAAAATGAATCCAACCAAATGTGCTTTACGTATGCGTGCGAGGTGAATTCTTGGGTTTTGTAGTACACAAGAAAGGCATAGAGATCAAGCGAAAATAAGACTAAAGCAATTATGGAAGCGAAGGCTCCTTCGACCTAAAGAAGCTGCGATCCTTCTTTGGGAAAATCAATTTCCTTGAAGATTCATCTCAAATCTAAGTGGCAAAACACAAGCTTTTTCGCCATTCACTGAGATTGAAGAAGAAGATGAATTCAAGTGGGAGCAAGTTCACGGGGATGCTTTCGGCGCAATCAAGTCTTATTTGGTCAAGCCACCAATTTTATTGCCCGTTATTGGAAATAAATTGCTTTGAAATTGTATGTAGCGACTTACGATAACACAATAGGTAGCATGCTAGCGCAAGAGGATGATAGTGGTGTCGAAAGACCCATTTATTACCTTAGTAGGGTTTTGATTGATCTTTGAAACTAGGTATAGTCAATTGAGAAACTATGCCTTTGCTTGTATTTTCATGTACAAAATTGAAGCAATATATAAAATCGTGAGATGTTTATGTTTATTCGCATTTTGGCGTTATTAAACATATGTTGTCAAAACCAATGTTGCATAGTCGAATTGGCAAATGGGCTTTAGCTTTGCTAGAGTACAACTTAACTTACCAACCCCTTAAATCAATTAAAGGACAAGTGGTTCTTTGATTTTATAGCGAACCATTACATTTGTCGAATGTGAAATACATTCATTAGGCGTGCGTCCTTGGAAATTATACTTGATGGCTCAAGCCATAAAGATGGAAACGAGCATTGGAATTTTGATTGTCTCTCGGAAAATACTCCAACGAAGTATAAGTTTAAAATTCGAGATTCTTGCTCAAATAATGAAAAGTGAATATGAGGCTTTAATAGTAGGCCTTAAAATTTTACTCGAATTGGGGGCAAGTTATGTCGAAATAAAAGGTGACTCTCAACTAGTGGTCAAACAATTGACTAAAGAGTACAAATGTATTAATGAGCATCTTATTAAATATTTCGTTATTGCCGATACTTTGCTAAAAAGGTTTACATTCGTTCACCTAGAACATTTACCACGAATTGAAAATCACGTGGCAAATGGTAGCACAAATTATACGGTTACAAAGTATCGAAGCAAAGCCTAGAAAGAGTTAATTGAGATAAAAGATAAATTAATCTCGAAGACTCTCTCTATAATACTCCTTCGACGATATTGTCAACACCAAAAGCGGGGGCAATAAATACAAGCGAAATGGCGTCGAAGAAGCGCCACATTTTCGGCGATCTTGACTTGGCGAGAAATTTTTGCTATTGACAATATGGTTGATGATGATTGGCGAAAACCCATTGTAGAATATTTGCAAAATCCTACGAGGAACACTAACAAAAAGTAAAGTCTGAGCTCTAAGCTATGTGTTAATTGAAGCAATTGTATAAACAAACTCACGAAGGGTGCTACTAAAATGTCTTAGTGAAAGCGAGGCGTATTTGGCGATTTCGATACACATAGTGGAGCATGTGGCTCACATCAAGTAGGCCACAAAATGAAATGGTTGTTATTTCGACAAAGGAATGTATTGGCCAACTATCTTTGAAAGATTGTATAGAATTCGCCAAAGGTTGCCAAGAATGCCAAAAACATCTTTGGAATACAACACGTGCTGCAAATGAGTTGCATTCTATAGTGAAACCTTGGCCATTCAGGGGTTGGGCTTTAGATGTGATTGGAGAAATAAAACCAACCGTCGAAAGGCCACGAGATACATTCTAGTAGGGATTGATTACTTTACTAAATGGGTAGAGGCAATACCTTTAGCCAATGTAGATCGAAGCGATGATGAGGTTTATTCAAAATCATATCATTTATAGATATGGAATTCCAGAAACCATTACTACAGGACCAGATACCAGATTTTCCTTTGGTCGAAAAATGGTAGATTTATTTCTTGAAATCGGTTTCAAGTTATTGACTTGACGCCATACTACGCACAAGCCAATGGTCAAGTAGAGGCTGCCAATAAAATCATTATTAATTTGATTAAAAAGCATGTTGGGCGTAAGCCTAGAAGTTGTACAGTTCTCTTGACCAAGTATTATGGGCTTGTCGAACTTCACCTAAAAAGTCTATAAACACCACTCCCTACGAGGTTAACATTTGGGCATGATGCGGTGTTACACATCGAGATTTGTTCTGATCAACAAGGATTCAAAAACAATGTGAAATTCCTTTTGATCATTATTGGAATATGATGATTGATGAGTTGGTTGATGTAGGCGAAGAGAGGTTGTTAGCTTTAGAAATGCTTATTAAACGAGAAAGAAAGAGTAGCTAAAGCTTACAATAAAAGGTTAAGT
Source organism: Oxytropis ochrocephala (assembly GCA_020916435.1). NCBI lineage: Eukaryota > Viridiplantae > Streptophyta > Magnoliopsida > Fabales > Fabaceae > Oxytropis > Oxytropis ochrocephala. The sequence continues at coordinate 34,354,596 of CM037093.1, read as the reverse complement.
TAAAAACCTTTGAGGAAGGGGAGTTAGTGTGGAAAGTCCTATTACCTATGGATAAAAAGATAGAGTTTTAGGCAAATGGTCACGGGGTGGGAAGGCCCGTTTCGCGTGTTGCGTTGCTTTTCGAATGGCGCTTATGAAATCGAAGAGTTAGGTGGCGAAAATAGGACCTTTAGAATAAATGGCAAGTATTTAAAGCGATACAAGCCAACGTTAACCGAAATAAAGATTGAGCAATTGTAAGTAAATGAAAGGTGCTCATAAATGGCAATGTACAAAGAAATTGTTAAAGTTACTGACCATTTTTAGAATGCTAAGATATTACAGTCTTAGAAGGTCGACAAGGTAGCCTTGTGCCTCTCCATGATGCTAACACTCGAGAGAAATAGAGGTGTCGAGAAGATCTGGCTCCTTGTCGAGATCGGCGAGAATAGCTTGGTGCTTGTCAATCTTCTCCAAGTGCTCTATAGCTGCCATTGCTTTGGTAGTTTTGGTGGGCGAAGAAGCGGCACTCATGCGTTCGGCGACCAGGGCTCTTCGATGCTTAGCATTAGACAATTTGAGTTGAAGGTCTTTATTTCTTCCTCAATGCGCGCAATCTCTGCGCCCCATTCAGTGATTGCTCTCTCATCATTGGTGCTTGGGTGCCGAGGGCTTCGATGTCATCTTGATCGGCCTTAAGAGGCGAGTTCCACCTCGCGAGTTGAGTCTCTTGAATCTTGCGCTTAGAGGTAGTCGGCCGTTGGTTGATCAAAAAGAAAGTTGCTCAAAAATAGGGCCAAATTCCATGAAGCCTTGAGGACATTTGGAGGAGGGTCTAATCTGGTGATCTTACGAATGAGGATTTTACCTCAAGATACGGATGAGTCATGCTCGATGGTTGCCACAAGTCCCTTCTAACACCGCCGTCTTCAATTGGCGCAAAGCGGGCTTTCGGCCGTCTCTTGGTTGATAGAACTCGGAGAATTGTTTGAGAGCGCAAACCAAAGCGGCTCGGCGAGCTCTTGAGGCTTAACATAATCTTCAAAGGAGTGCGAGGATCTGTCTTCTTTAACTCGGCCCGATTCTTGATGTGTGTGTGTTGGATGACTCCTTGGCGAAACACCTTGATCTGCGGCTACCTCTACTCTAGAGCTCCCTGGTTCTTGATCGACCACATTTGCTTGAGGAATTTGAGCGGAGGAGCCGCTATACAGTCGCCGGTTGTTGGAATAGTAAGTTACGGAACTTGGCAGTTTCTCCAACAATGACCTCGGTTCAGCGCTACCGGTAGTTGGAGTAGCCTCCTCCATAACGAGGAGCATTCTCTTGACAGCCGCCTCTTGTTCGACATTTCCGGCACTTGGCGCAAGCTCGTCGAAGATGGGAAGTGCGGGGTTCTCCAATGCTTGGAAAATCTCTTCAGTGATTTGCACCTTGAGGAGATGAAGGAAAAGGGAGCATAGAGGTGACAACTCGGATCGTGACCTCGACCATAGAGCTGGACTTGAGGGTTGTTCACGGCAGTCCACCCACCTATACACAACAAGGTGTGTCATTTAAGTTAAGAAGTGGAAAGGTGAGGTCGAAGAAGTTTAAACTAATGTCGAAAGAGAGTTTACCTCTTGTACCTTAAGTCTCTTGATTGGAGGAGAAGAAGGTGGTTCGGAAGTCTCATCAATAGTGATGCCTTGGGCTGCCCTTTGAATCTCGGGAAAATTTCTTTTCTTCGACCTCACGAGTGAGGGGATGTTATCATCACTTTCGGTGTCTGCAAAAGAGAATTTGGGTTATGTCGGAAAGTGAATGACAAAGGGAAGAGAAATTCGACGGATTAACAAGGCAAGAGTATAGTACCTCATCTTCGGGAAGGACCATTTTCCTTTTAGCTTTGGCTGTTGGGGATTTTGCAGGTTGTTTTACGAGCAGAAGGTTTTCGACATGAGTAAAAGTCGTAATCAAAAGCAACTTGAGGCGAATAAATGGCAATATACCTTCTTTAGGACAATATGCGGAATAGACCGTGTCCACTTTATTTTCTTGGTTCTTTGGAGGAGATGGTCTTTGTGGTAGCCTTGATTGCTTTGGCCTTGGTTTGGAGTGCGAGTTGACTGGCGTCGAAAACATTTGTAAGAAAGCGAGAAATAAAACTAAGTTATAGATGTTCAAGACTCGGGAGATTTGGATATCAAGAAGTAAATACAGGTTGTTGAAGGAAGAAGTGCCACCAATTTCTTCATGATATTTTACGAAAAGGTGTCAATAGCCTCCCAAGCAGCGATGGTATAGTAATTAGTCCACCATTCATGAAATTCCTTAGTACATGAGAATGCGGGGTTGAATTTGAGGGCTCGAAACTCATGGCCCTATAATGGAATTTCTTGAAGGCGTGTTTGTATTTGCCAGTGAGTCTGGATTCGAAAATTCTACGCCTATGAAAACATCTTTTGTGTTCAGTCGAATCTGGCAAAGGCCAAAGCCTATGCAGTGAGAATAACTTGGGAAGTATCTCTTAATTAGAAGCTATTTTTAGCTTTGCGAGGGGGTAAGTCTGGTAGAAAGAATAGCGGGAGAGAGGTAGGCTTGCGATTTGGGAAATTTCCTCGACTTGTTCGACGGAAGAAGAGGAAATGGTTCTAGAAACCAAGTTGGACCGAAGGGCCTTTGCCAAAGGAGCCATAGAGTCTCTGAAGTTTGTGCTGCGAGGAACATGTCGAAGTGAATTTGAAAGACTCCTGCGGAGGAATATTTATCTGTTTGGGTTTCAAGTGAGCTAGTCGAATACCCTCAGTCCTCTAGACTTCAAGGTTGGGTGAGCAGTCTTAGGGATATCTGAGACCTAGTCTAGACTCAAAAGTGGCCATGACCACAATTGCAATAACCACTGAGGGCGAAGCCAAAACTTGTTGGTGGGTTCATCTTCTTTCGATTCAAGGCGGCATTGTCAAGTTCACGATAGAGAGAACCCAATAACTTGATTTGGCAAGATTAATGTTTTCTTTCTCGTGGAGTTGAAATTTTGCGGTGGAATATAGGTTTTAGAAAACTTTTGGAGTGAGCGGTGCGAGAAAACAAAAAGAGATAACCAAAGGGTTAAGAAAGCTACGTGTTCTTTAGAAGACAACGTATCGATGTCACGGTTATGGTGTTACTGTGATGTAGGGAGCAAAAGTGGCATTATTGAAAGTAGCGGGTATACATACTCGAGATTGGCGGGGTCAAAGGTTTCACCTAGGGGTTTGGACGTAATGGCGCAACATCTAGTAAAGTGGGAGTCAACATGCCACATCTCAAGTGAAGGCTATGAGTGGCACGATCCCAAGCGCATAGCGACCCAATATCAAAGTCTTTGTCATACTTAGGCCCATACCTAGGCAGTGAATAAGGTCAAAAATACCTTGTTTTTCAGGACGTCGGCCTTTTTAGCCTCCACCTTGTCGAGCCAATCTATATAAATCTGTTGGTCGAGCACAGGGAGCGGACCTAAAGACCACTAGAAGGACTATTCAGAAATTCTAAATGAAAAGGGTCTTGGTGAAAATTGAAAGGTGAAAAACAGGCATGACTAGGGGAAAATTTCGAGAGACTTGAGTGTTCTCTACAAAGGGTATTAGGAAGAGGACCTAGATATGCATGAGTATAAACCCTAGTAGAGGAATCAATACAGGTTTGCCATTGAAGCGCTCGACTATCGCGAATGTCGGGCTCGTCAACAAAGCCTTCAAGGGTTTTAGGTCTGTTGGTTTAAATCGTTTTTAGTGGAACATTGTGACGAGATGAAGAAGCCATGAGAGATCAAAAGCAAATGCGAGGCGAAATTCAAGAGTGGATTGAAGGAAAGGAATGAAAGTTTGAAACTTTAGTGATTTTGGGGATTTTTGCAAAGTGCGAGAGAAAGAAGAATCTGAGATAGGTTTCACAAAAGTTCAAAGCGAGTAAAGAGGAATATGAAGGGTTGTAGCCGTTTATATATGTTGGGAAGCTACAGATTATTGCACGTTACGCCATAACTTCGCCGCGTTCGCGACGTTTGAGAGCGTGATGGCCCACCAACTATGCAGCGTGTGCCAATAAGGCGGTTCGTTTACTGTGCAAGTAATGATGGTTGTCTTTTCAACCCTTTGTTGAAACATAAAAAGGCGGTAGAAGTGACCATTGCACAATATTCAAAAAATGCCTTTTCTTCCCTCCATTCCTTATTAAAATCGAAAAAACATTTTTGGGGCAATCATTACCTCAAAATTTCGGCAAGGGCATTAAATTAAACTTTAAATGGTGTTGACTACACATTTAATAATATTACGTGAAAGTGCGAGTCAGCGTTCAAGTCAATATACCATAAATTCAGTGATGCGGTTGTACAAGTGCGACAATGCAAGCAAACCGGCGGACTTAGTTCTTCAAGCTACGAGGCAAGGCGGGAACAGCCGACAAGAAGAAGGCCGGTTGTTCGACAAAGCGGGTCCGATGCTTCGCCAAATTCTTGACGACAACAAATTTGGTCGAAACGCAAGAAGCGACAATTAGTGGCGGTTATTTCCCTAGTTTTTAGGAAGTGGTTATCGTGCTTGCTTACGATTGTATATGAGTATAAATACTCCTTGTAATAGGAAAGCGGGGTCACCACATCTTTACAAAAACTGCGTGAAACTCAACTTCCAAGCCAAAGCGAAACAAGAGTGAATCAGTTACATTATGCGTGTTGGTGCACCACCTTCTTTTCTCTTTCACTTTAATGCAATTTTTACTTGTTTTTCACGTTTGTTGCGCTTCTTGCTTTCATTACATTTTCGTTACGCTCTCAAATTCTCTCTTTCTACTATTTTACTGTTCTTACATGCGCTAAAAGACACAAAACTTCTAGGCAATTGTCAAAGAGATTTTCTAGTTTGATCTCACGGTCTTAATATTGAAAACTAGTGATTGTTTGCTAAAAACACCCGACAAACAATGGGAAACAAAAAAATATTATTTAACCATACCTAGCGTTTTCTAAAAGCGCTAGGGATCTATCTAGCGTGTTTTCTAAATACCTAGCGTTTTGAATAAAAGCGCTGAGGATGCATCTAGAGTGTTTACTAAATACCTAGCGTTTTATAAAAAGCGCTAGGGATCTATCTAGCGTGTTTTCTAATTGGCTAGCGTTTTGAAAACAAGCGCTGAGGATCTGTCTAGAGTGTTTTCTAAATAGCTAGCGCTTTATAAAAAAAGCTAGAGGATCTATCTAGCGTGTTTTCTAATTGGCTAGCGTTTTTGAATAAAAGCGCTAGGGATCTGTCTCTAGCGTGTTTTCTAATTTGCTAGCGTTTTTAAGTAAAAGCGCTAGGGATGCATCTAGCGTGTTACCTAATTGGTAGCGTTTTAAAGTAAAGCGCTACTAATGGTGTAGCGTGTTATTAAAATGGGTAGCGTTTTTATAAGCGCTACTAAAGATGGCGATCTCTTTTTACAATTACAGCGCGTAGTGCAACCATATGCTACTTTTCCTCCTACTTTTCCTCCTCCTATAACCACTTTGGTTTTCCTAGAAACTTGCTTTTTTAATAATAAATAATAATACTAATATTAATAATAATAATAATAATAATAATAATAATCATCTTATATTAAGTATTTATAACATCAATTTTAGTCCTTCTCAACATGGTCCCTATGCCAAAAACTCTCAATTTGGTCCACTATCCTATCAAATCAACTCCAAATAATTTCTAATAAAATTTGGGGCGTTACTGATTAGGACTTCCCTTTGAGTTATGATAGTTACATGTTGTTGGAAATAGTCATAAGTCTTCCATGTCTCTCTCTTTCCATACTTGTATTTTAAAAACTATAATATACGTTGAATTGAACTTATTTGATGAAAGGTCAAATATTTTTAAAATTTTATGAAAATTTGCATACTATCTACTCAATTAGAGCTACTAATTTAATTTGTGGTTGGATCGGTAAAATGTATTGTGTACAAAGAGATATTAGGTGGAGTAACTCTTACAAGAGTTACTCTTGGAGTAAGTTGAACCCCACTTATATATATATATATATATGAGAGATTTACTAACATACACACACTTGAATTTTAGAATGAGTAGGTTAGCAACTTATACACTTTTGATTTGGACCAAAAACCCAAATGTGACATTGAAAAACTACTTCAAAAAATGTGAGTAATAATGTCATTTGGAATTTTAATTTAATTTTTTAATTTCTCCTTCTTCCCATAATTAATGTATTAAACTAACTCTCTCTCACTCTCTCTCTCGTCATAATTACTGTTTATCTTAAATAATTTTTTAATTGAGTTTTAATCTTAAGTTTTTTTCTTTATGGCAACCGTGTGAAGAAAAATCAATTCGCTACGTTAAGTAAAAAATTATAAGAGATTGTCAAATAAAGATAAGAGAAGTATTTTTTTTTTTTCATTCCTTTCATTCACCAACGTTAAACATCAAATGTATAAAAATATAGTACCTTATAGGCTATAAGACATAATAATGCTTTTTCATTCAAACTCCTTTCATCTTTTTTTTTTTTTAGTATCAGCGTTAAGTTTTTAGTATGAAACTGGTAATACATGTTAGGCATGACACATCAGGTGGTTACTAATTGAGTAACTTCTTTTTAATGACTTGTCAAACTATCATTGGTAGATAATGTAAAACATGTATACACAGTTTGTATATATAAATTAAACTCTTTAGTTTTTTCTTCAGGGTTGCCATAGAAATTGTTAACCTACTCATCAATTTAATTGTAGCGGGTAAAAATTGATCAGTTTATTTTTCAAAAGAAACTGATCAGTTTTAATACGTGGCCATAAGATACCTATTGATTTGTCTTGGTATTTGAATTTGAATCAACGTACAAGTATTTAATCCACAATATGAATTAAAAACTCCCACATGCTATGGCAACGAGTATATTGACCTTCACATGAATTTGAATTTTAAAAATGTTTAAGATTGAATAAAAGGATATTATTGTAAGAACAATTTGAGAAGCAAAAGTCATTGAGAATCTAAATCTCTCAACAAAAAAATTCTTCAGATCTTTCCACCAACATTGGCTTTTTTATTGCAATATGTTTTTCAAGAAACACAAACTATATATATATAAAGCAGATAATTAACTAAACATGTTCCTTGAATTAATTAGGCTTTTTCAAAAAACTTAATATGCTAACAATAACTTCATCGATCGACGATAACATTAGCATATTTTGGGAGTAAAGAGGTATCATGATAAGGAGGGACAGTTGGAAAATCCCCTGTAAGACAGTCATCAACTGCCAGAAAGATACCATTTGTACTTTCATACGCACCAACATAATCTCTCTTCTTCAAATGTTCTTGAATATTATCAATCGTACCAATGACTCCGACCTCGTCAATAAAATGATATAAACAACGTTCATAATAATATTTTGCCGCTTCATTACTACCGCTTTGTGCAATTAGTTTGTTGATAAGATTGATGGTGTTGGTTGTGTTTTCACGAATCACGTTAGTGGTGTATTCTACAAGGCTAACAAGATCTCTGCTTGCACCCTGCTTTGAGTTGAGAAGGGTTGAACAAAATGAAGCATTTTTTACCTTTGTAAATGGTTTCCACATCTACAACTTTAATTGCATTGAAAGATGCAACGCATAAAAGTAGAACTACCACAAGAGAAGAGAAAGTAGTCATTCTATCTTCTTTCTCGATTTTTTCCTCCCACAAATTAAAAGTGATTTTCGTTGGTTTCACTCCTATTAGCCGTTGTGTGTGTGTGTGTGTATATATATATATATATATATATATATATATATATATATTATAACAATGAATGAGCCACATAGGATTCCACGTCACATATTCACAATAATTAGTTAGCATTCCATGTTAAATCCACCTCAGCAATTTTCCACGTCAACGGATCTAACGGTCCTAATATGTCGGATATCCGACCAAAATAAAGCGCTATTAATTGCCTAATGAAAAATTAAGCGGTGTGATAATGCCAATTAATACAAAAGCGTTAAATTGATACCCAATGGAGTTTTCTCTTTCTCTCTTACCATCAACAAAGTTTTTCTCTCTCTCTGACCATCAATTGATACGCAACGTTTTTACCATTAATGACCATCAATTGCCATAACAGAGTCTTCTCTCTCTCTCTTTGATCGCACCTATCTCTCTCAGTCTCTCTCTTCATTCTCAAACCTTAAAACTCTCTCCTCGAATCATCATCTTCCTTCCAAAAAAATCAAAATCCATAAGCGATAAACTCTAACGATCTCTCTTTGAACCATCACTACTTCTCATTTCATCATCTTTCTCATCTCAACATCTCACCGAAATCGAAAAAACGAAAAACCCACCAAGTATGATGTTTGGGTGTGACTTTTAATCAACCCTAACAATGGGTGTTTGTTTGATCTTTGGGGTGTGAGATTTCATTTTGGATTTAAGATTTCTTTATGATTTGTTTTACGGTTGCTAGGGTTTAGGATTTAAGATGTTAGGGTTTAGGATTTCGTTTTTGTAACACCCCATTTCTACCCGGCAATTTATGATAAAATCAGAGTTATAAAAATTTATTTCTTTAATTCATCCAAACGGGATGCTACACTTACTTCAGTTCAAACAAACAACAAAATAACACAAATCCTTTATTATACGTCAAAATAATACGTAACACTTTTCACGTGGGATGGAAATCCTCAAAAAAGCACAGTAATACAGTTCACATAATAACTTAATACATCTCGCAGCGGAAATAAAAGGAGATCTCAGAAAAACCAGGTTACAATCTCAGCAGTAACATAATAATCTCAAATAATGGTTCAACAGCCAAATAAGACTACACAACTAGAATCTAAACCCATCCCCTAGGTGCTACGTATCAGAGCAGACCGACTCGGGGAATGAAGGAAGTAAGCCCTCACTCATGGTTACCTGTGGTAAATAACAACAGAAATGGGTGAGTCTCAAACTACATAATAAAGGTTATAATAAGCAGTAAATCAGTTCATAGAAGTTAATCAATCACAACATCACATATTATTTCCACAACAGTCACATTCACTTCAAGTATCATTTATGGGAATGAATGCAATAATCTGATCATGCATGTGGTACCATTCATCGTCAATAGTTATAGCCCCCATGGCATCATCGTCGATAGGTGAGCTTTTTCATCGTCAATAGCTCTGGTAGAAGCCTCTTCATCGTCAATAATCATCGTCAATAGATGCACATGTATGCATGAGACCCAATGAGCAACCAACAACCACATTCATGCATCATCAAAATCACATCACACATCATCATCAATTTTAGTTGGTCATTAGACCCATCGTTAATAACATCCTCATCATTTTTAGTTTTTGTCAATAGACCCATCGCCAATATTCATCATCGTCAATTCTTACATCATCCACTCCATCATTATAAATTATGTCACAAGGACTAAAACCCCACTAGAGGACCAAAACCTCACTCAAGGACCTAAACATCACCTAAGGACCAAATTAGCACTTAGGGACCAAAACAGCACACCTAGGACCAAAACATCACCTAGGGACCAAAACAGCACACCTAGGACCAAAACATCACCTAGGGACCAAAAGCAAACACATAAGACACATTTTGCAACACGAGCGCCAAAAAACCCCTAGTGGCGCCCCGCATGCAACACCCGACACTGAGCGCCAAAATCTACCACTGGCGCCCACTGTGCCACACAAAGACACAGCGCCAAACACCAAAGCAAAATGGCGCCCTGCGCAACACGAGCACATAAGCGCCAACACGACAAATGGCGCGCCCTGTGGCAACACGGCCACCACAGCGCCAAGGTGGCGGCAATGGCGCCCTTGGCGGCGACTTCGGACTTAGACACTGGCCCGGGACACTGGCGGAACACGATCTCAAACACGAAGCGCGCACTCGCGAGCGCGAAGCGGCACATTTGGCACCTGCCTGAGACACGAGGAAGCAACACGAAGCGCGCGGGGCGGCCATTTGGCGCCTGTCTGCGCCACATGCACACACACACGCGGCACACTAATGGCGCCACACTAGGTGCCATGGGCGCCAAAATGGCGCCAACACTTAGACACCACAAAATATCCGGCAACTTGGCGCCACAAGCGAGCGCAAAGGCAACCACTTGGCGCCACTGCGCGAACAATGCGCTGACGAGCGCATGGGCGTACATTTGGCGCCCGCACCTAGACACAATCACCACCACGGACTTGGCGCCCCACGAGCGCGCCACGTAGACACTGAGCGCACGGCGCCATTTACGCGACCTTTGGCGCCCAACACAGCAACACACACACACAAATTTCACAACACAACAACACAACCAAAGCACCTGGCGCCATCTGGCGCGCGGGGTGGCCATTTAGCGCCCTGCACACACACACTGAGTGCCACGGCACCACAGCGCCATTGCAGGCGACATCTGGCGCCCGATCGATGCAAACACGCGCTGGACACTACACACACAAAGACGGGCGCCATTTCGGCAACATTTGGCGCCCATGCACCTAGGGTTCCCTAAAACCCCAAATTTCTCAATTCCCCTATGATCAATCATCAACAACAATCATAAAAACACTTCCAAATTCTTCTAACACTATCAATCACACAATTTAACAATCAATCACATACAAATCGATTCATATACAATTTCATAATTCATACAATCCTTCAATCATTCAAAACAACTCAAAAAAAACAAACCTAACATCAAGAACGCATCAAAACAATAAAATTAACATTCCAATTCCAACCTACAACCCATTATTCCCCCTTATTATGAAAGCAAGACCCACCCTTACCTTGTATAAACCGAAGAATAGCCCTTTCTACTGAGTCACCCACAAAACCACAGCAACAATTGAAGCTCTCCTTCTCCTTTCCTTGGTGCGATCCAACTCTCCCTCTTTCTCCCTTGATGCGTCGTTCTCCTTTCTCTCTTCTCCCTTCTCTCTTTTTTTCGTTTCTTTCCTTTCTTTTTCCAAATGGTGCGAATTGCACCAACCCTAGGAGCCTAAGTCATTGGGCTTGGGCTCTTGGGCCAATACTAAATCATCCGGAATTACCGATACCACTCCCTTCAATTATAAATAAATTAACATAAATAATATAATATAATTTAAAAATAATGCAACACTTTAAATAATTTAATCAAATAATTAATTAAATCATTTAGAATTATTCTGATTTAGTTCTGCTTCATCTAATAAAAGTTTCCTTTTGATTGATTACAGGTTAATTTTGAAGGAGGAAGAACGGGAAAACTATTTGGGTGGTGTTAGGGTGCTCATCTTTCTCACAGTTTTTGCAGAAATCGATGATGCAAATAGTCCATTTATCTCCATTTAGGATGCTCTGAAGGATGAAAAGGGGATTCAATACTTCAGTGGCTATTTATCTTTCTTCCGGCTCCTATCAAGTATGTAATAGTTGTTATTACCTGTAACACCCATTTGAGTCATGATCGTTTTTATAAGTCAAATTACTAATATGAACTACTGGTTTGCTAATTGCAATGTGAAAGGATATTTTGAATGTCCACTACTGGATAACTGGGAGTTCATAACTGGATACTCTTCTAGATTTTGTTTGTATTATATACACTACAAAGACAACTTGATGAGATACCCAAATCTATCAGTCCAATAGTTCAAGAACTTCCTGAAACCAACTAAGCAGTTGAAAGTATAAGCTTCTATTTGTAATCATATATAGAATCATGTTTGATTTGATTCAATGTCAATAAATTTGATTTCTAAACTAAACTTTTATGTTTATTTTTAGTCTTATATGCACACTATTTGATTGTTCCCTTACTATGGATCTGCTTCCTAATCATTTGGTCTCTTCCTATTTGATTGTCTTTTTCATTACGAGTTTGATTTGGTGAGCATTTACTTTTTAATAAGTGGTGTTTTGCTTACAAAATTATTCATATAGTTTACTAAATGTATTATTGGGTTGGGTATTATTGCCAATTTAAAATTTGTTGGTGATTACATGGAAAATGATTTGTTATTTAATTTGAGTTGATGTTATTTGATTGATTAAATTGATCTAAAATTATCATATTAGTAATGACTTATCACTTCTTAGGTTTTCTGTTTCATTTTTATTTTTAGATCCTTCTTAATCTTTGTTTTTTCATTTCTATTAACATTTTCTTTTATCAGGCCTATTTGAATTATCTCTTCTCTAAAGCTATTTTTCTTCCTATTATTTTTGTTTGTGGGAAACAAAGAAAGGTTGTGAGTACTTATGGGTTATGTTGTATTTGTTTTATTCCTAAGGAACTTTATTCTGAGTAGTAGTTAAATTACTTTTAAAGATATTAAAGTCAAAAAATATTTGGAGAATAAGACTCTTTATTTTAATTGTTAGTCTGCATTAATCCTTCTTGACTCGGGGATCAAATGGGAAGTTTTGTCTTTAAGAGAAGCTTTTTGTGTTTTACTTAGTTTCTGCTTGACTCTTATTTGGACTGCATTTATTTTAAATCCTTTTATTCTAGTATTTCAGCCCCATATTCTTTTAGTTATACTTGAAGAGTATAAAACAATAATTTTGTCAGAGAGAGTTTGAGTTGGTCAAAACTTCACCAAGCATGATGTTAATTGTAGTATCTTCAGTCGCTCATAGCTAGATAACTTTTAAATTGTGTTGCTATTTTCTCTGTTGCAATTACATTTTGGACTCAAATAATAAATTACACCATAATGAGATTCATTTTAGGTTGATCTCAATGATATTCTGATCTCAATTTCAAATCATATTGGTTCTAATCTTAATGACAATTCTTCAAATTGCAGATCTATGCAGACCCAGAAGCAATAGATATAGATTTTACCTCTGGACCAAATATTATTGCTGATGGAGTAAACATAGGTTCGACACCGAAAAGTGAACATTTTTGGTTTGCTTCAGATGGTGATCTCCTTGAACTGAAGGAATCCAAAGTAAAATCTCCCTTCCCTATGTTTATTTTTTAGTGGAAATTTCCCTCTTACTCTTAACACCATTATATTTATTTATAGTTATAGTTATTTAAAATGAAATGCATATGGGTACTCATATGTTATTTAAAAGTGTGTTTTCAACTAATTTCTACTATGATTTATACTGGTATACTTTTGCAAGGGGCAGTGGTGACAAGAAAGAGGTCGGCGGCAGCAACGAGGACCTGGGACGGGGAGCGACGACGGGAAGTCAAAATATAAGTATCTACTCACATTTTGTTGACACACCACTGTATCATATACATATGAAATAAGTATCAAGCTATGTCTTTTGCTTTGTCCAATCCTAAATTCAATTTCCTATCGCACTATTTTTAGTTAATGTTTTATTCTTGCTCTTATAGTGCAAAACCAAATGTATTCTAAGTACTCATTCATCACTAGAGACTGAATCATGGCTTATTTGTTGTTATCCTTTGTTTCAATGTTATTTTTCCTATTATTGATCAAATATGTTTGATCAATAATAGGAAAAATAACATTGAAAGAATCAAAGTAAAATCTATCTTCCCTATGTTTATTTTTTAGTGGAAATTTCCCTCTTACTCTAAACACCATTATATTTATTTATTTATATTTATAGTTATTTAAAATGAAACGCATATCACTCATATGTTTACTGTGATTTAAAAGTGTGTTTTCAACTAATTAATTTCTACTATGATTTTTTTGGTATACTTTTGCAAGGGGCGGTGGTGACGAGAAATTAGTCGGTGGGCGGCGAGGATGCAGGATGGGGAGCGACGACGGGAAGTCAAAAATAGGAATCTACTCACATTTGCTTGACACATCACTGTATCATATACATATGAAATAAGTATCAAGCTATGTCTTTTGCTTTGTCTCATCCTAAATTGAATTTCCTTTAGCACTATTTTTAGTTAATGTTTTATTCTTCCTCTTATAGTGCAAAACCATATGTATTCTAAGTACTCATTCATCACTAGAGACTGAATCATGGCTTATTTGTTGTTATCCTTTGTTTCAATGTTATTTTTCCTATTATTGATCAAATATGGTTGACGCTTTTGAGAAGCAAGAATATATTTCGAGAAATGATTTTGGTTACTTAGCTCTCATCTTTCTAATAAAATGCTACTAGAAAGAAAGTCTATATCGTTTATTAGTTTTGAATTTGGTTTTCTCCTTACATATAACATTATGTTTTGAACGGGTAGGGAGCATAGGCCTTGCGCTCCTCAGTTACAGAAGCATTGAGCATATATGGATAAAATAACAAAATCAAATACTAAAACTATTAGTGATGTACGGGATTAACTAAGATTTCTGGATTCAAACTCTCAAGTTAGATATAAAACTATAATAGCGCAATGAGTATCACCACTTTCTGATCCCTTCACCAACATCGGGAAATTTGCTTACACCTGGAAGTTGAATGTATAGATATGACTTTCAGCTAAAAAATGTGTAGATCTGATTGATTGATGTTTTTAATTTCTCAGTTTGTCCATACAACAATAAAACTATTACAATCTTTATATTGTATACCAGATATCATAGAAATTTGGCACCATGCATAAAGTTTACACTACTATGTTTATTTTTTTAGTGGAAATTTGCTTACAATCTTTTTCGCTCACAATTCCCAAACTGAATAATAAAATTGTCACAATTGGAACATACAATTCTAAAAAGAGAACTACCCACGCCCTCTTGGATTTGGATCAAAACAACAACATTTGAACAATTTCTAATTCTCATACACTTTCCGAATAGCTAAGGAAGGTAAATTGATTTTATTTTATCTTTAGCTATAAGAATAACTTGAACAATTTCTTATAAGAAATTACATTATAAACGTGTAATTAAGGCAAACAGAGCTACATGGTCTCCATTATAAGATTAACTTACTTTAAATGAAACAATACTATTTGAGTTCAATTAACAAGCAACATCATTGTATATTATCCTATAAAACAAATAGCAACATCAAATTAATCTTTGTATTCTATTTTAATGGCACAGATAAGCATCTTGAAGCGAGAGCGGCGATCGAGTAACAAACACTTGTCGCCACATCTAAAGTTGCGACGTAAAGGTTTCGACAAGTAGAATTCGTTACATAACTACAAGGGCGTATTACTTGAATCACACTACCAAATTATATATAAAATTGAAATCTACCTAACACATATCACGGTGTTACTTTTCGAGAGGGTGTAAAAAAGAAAGAAAAATCAGGAAAGATTACATATTGAAGTTAGTTTCCACAAGTAAAACACCTAGACAAGATCAGCGATTCTGAATCAGCAATCAAATTAAGAACGTCGGATTACGAAAATAAAATTGTGAAAACCGAATCATATTACAAGTGGTTACCAAAAATGAATCATATAAGTGTCAAAACTCAAGCGTAAAAGCCCTAACAATTGAAGTTATAGGTTCCTCTTGGTACTCAATCAAAAGCAGTAGCAATTGTATAACGTGCCATAATACTCACAATTCACACACAATGTGCATTCAACGGCGATCAAAGTGGATTTTAGTCAACGATGTGGGTTTTATTCACGCTCTCAATAGGCCTACATTTTTTTGAGTATTATGTGGGTTCTATTCAACGAATCATACTATTAAACAGTAGAATTGGTACTGAATCAAAACAGTAGCAACTCGCTGGTGATTGACCAAGGAACTAGGTTGCCCGCGACGCCCAGTTGTTGAGGAGGAAGACCGGTAGAACTTCGCCATTGATGTGTGTATTAATTAAGCCGGACCATGAAACACATGAGATCGGCGAATTGTTGAACATGGTATCCTGTGAAGTCGGCTGTGATTTGAGGTGGAAAGGGGAAAATGAGTATTGGGTTATTGTCCTGTAGGGTTTCAAGCAAGGTAACTGGTGTAAAAGTTACGATATATATATATACCCCCTAAACCCTATTATTATTCGATTATTCATACAGATAGTTTTTTTTGACAAATATAGATATATTTTTTTGGTGAATTTATATGTACACCCTCAGGACAGACTCGTATATAAACAACAAATAATTTTTTACATTCATTGAAAAAGTGATGTATATAGTTGTTAAAACCCAAAGTTAATCAAGTCATAGGCCGAGGGTTGGGAGAAAAGTGGAAAAGGACCAGGGTGACGAGGCAGACCACTAGATAAATTCATAAGAGATAATTGCTGAGAATGAACTCAAGAGAGCTCCTCGGGGCATACCACAAGATAAACTCCCGAGGAAGAGGTAAGCTTGAGGACAATGAGTGAGGTCGAGGAGAGTAAAGTCTTAGCCTAGAAAGCCACGACCACGGTGGCTCGGGTGCCTAAGTTTGTAACTACTATCCGAGGACAAAAGTCGGTAGAAAAAAATAAGTGGTCGAGGTAAGACATGCTTGCTTGAAAGGCAAGGAAGAGGGAGCACGAGGATAGAACGTGGGGCCAATTGAAGATTAAGGGAAGGAGCGAGGCCTTGGAAAGCAGAGCAAGAGAGTTTTACCCCACTAACTGTGCTAGTGGGATCATGGGTGGTTACTCCACCTCTTTAGGGTTTAGGAGCAATGATAGGTGTTGATCTTTGGTTGATCCAACGGTAGACAAGTGTTGGCTCGAATAGTGGCCGACGAGGGCCTATGTATGTAAATAGGGAGAGGATAATTGTAAAGACAGACACATCAATACAACACCTATATTTTTTTTATCTTCCTTTTATCGCACTTTACTTTTATCTTTACCTTTATGTATTAGGCTAGTAGAATAATCCAACCCTCGCGTCCCATTCACTCAACTTGGCCCTTTCTAGAGGAGTCAGGAAACCCACAGTCGAAGAGCAAATTTCTCTCCTCGATGCAATTGCTTGAAGAACAGAGGAATCAAAGACTGTCAAAACCTGTGGCCGACCCCACGGCTAGGACCTAAGAGTTTGACGACAACAAGAGTCCAAATACATTATTTTTTCAATGAATCTAAAAAGTTTGTATTTTTTATATAATAATATTAAATTAAGCTTTTATATATATATATATATATACACACACACACACACACACTAGTATGTGTTCTGGCCAGGACTTAAAGTCCCCATTAAACTGGGCCTAGCCCAATCCGCAGTCAAAGTTCGACCCAAAGGAGCGACGCGCAACACCTCCCGTCCTCCAATGGCCAGGATTCATCCCAGACATCTGACGCTCACGGTACGCCCTATTCTCTATAAATAGAGGTACACCCCTCTATCGTGGTACGTGCACACGCATTACGCGTTCTCTCCACTCCTCAGACTTGCTCTGATATCTCTCTATCTCCTTTTTCCTTTAACTCGGTCACATCATCGACTTGGCGTCGAGTGTCTTGATCCGGCGTGAATATTCAAGCAACCTCGGACCAGCCAAGCACAATCTTCAACCTTTGAGCTCCCCCCTTCACTCAAGACTTCTATTTGTTTTTCTGGAACTTACAAGCACGTGCGGACCTCAGACCGAGGCCGAAGTCCACGTACCGAACAATGGCGACCACAGTGGGAGACATATCACTGTCTTCCATGACTAATAACTACCCTTCCCCAGCTTACCACACATTTCCCAAAGAACACGCCATCGGCAAAGATCTCAGATCGGCGACGATCTCAGATCGGCCAGATGCAAAGACGACACACACCGAGGTACGATTCTCTCGTGGCATATTCTTGCGACCACTTGCCTATTTGCAGGTATGGTAAGAAATCTTCACGGATCAAGCCTTTACTTTGGGGTCCTCTCCCTCTAAGCACACGAGCTCGTCGATGAATAGCCTAATCTGGCTCCAAAAGCTCGTCTCTCCGAGCTCGTCGAGCTGAATAGCCTAATCTGGCACCAATAGCTCATCTCTCCGAGCTCGTTGCTAAATAACCTAATCTGGCTCCAATAGCTCGTCTCTCCGAGCTCAAATCCTTTGAATAGCCTAATCTATCCTTTACCATCAAATTTTTCCCTTAATCTTGATCCTTTTGGTTTCCTTTCTTTGTTAATTCTTTGGTCAAGAGGGCACTTTGAACTTCTTCAAGACTTAGTTACTCTCTTCCATAGATAAGAGTATCGGCCAAAATATCATAGGTACTTGACAATGATCTAATCAATAATAGTGCTTGATCCTCATCATCAATTTTAATATCTATATTCTCAAGATCAAGAATTAGCCTATTAAACTCATCTATATGATCACTAATTGATATTCCATGACCCATTTTAAATGTGTATAGTTTTTGTTTAAGGTAAAGCCTATTAGCTAGAGTTTTAGTCATATGAAGACTCTCTAATTTCAACCATATAGCAGCAGCGGTTTTTTCTTTTAAAATTTCTCTAAGTACCTTATCTCCCAAGCACAATATGATGGCGCTATGAGCTTTATTCATGATGTCCTTCTTCTCCTTCTCGGTGAGAGTTGCAGGCAATTTGTTCTCCCCTTCCAGCACATCTTCTAGGCCTTGTTGAACCAAGATTGCTCTCATATTCTCCACAAACCGAAATCGTTTTTGCCATTAAACCGTTCTATTTTGAATTTCGTCATTTCCATTGATGCGAGTCTTTCTCCAACGAATTGCTCTAGATACCAGTTGTTGAGATTAACAACAACAACAAACAACACAATGCAACACAAAACAAGAATCAATTTGGGAAAATTAGACCAATTTGATAAAATCCCCAATTTGAACCCTAATTGCGCAATCAAGACAATAACCAGAAAATTGCAAGAAATTTAAAAAACACCAGATATTGTTGACCCAGTTCAGTGTCAATGAGACACTTACATCTGGGGGATCAAGCAATAGCTTGAATCCATCTTTATTGAATCAAAGTTTTAGAAAATGAGATTACAAAGATGAACACCCTTGTGATTTCCCCCTCACTTCCCTAATCCCTTAGTTCCCGTGTTTCACTCAATTCACACGCCCAATTACAAGAATGAATCAACTTACTAGAGAGAGAGAGAGGAGAGAGCTATATATACAGGTATGCAAGCTGAGAAACCAAAAGAGAAAGAGTAATAGATCGTGTGTTATGAAAAAAAGCGACTTGATCGTTTTCCCTCGCAAATTTGAACCCGATAGCAATTGAGCTTCAAATTTGACTTGCCACCTCATCAATAAATAATCCTACGTGGCCCAATAGGTGTATGCCAAATACAACACTATCTATATTTGTCAAAAAGAACTATCTGTACAAATAATCAAATAATAATAAATAAGCCAATTTATTATTTCAGGAAAAATATCCCAAATCATTATTAAGATGCTTTATTAGCTATTTTGGATTTTGTAAAATCAAAGAAAATAATTGATTCAGATTTAGAGACTTTAATATTTTATTCTCTTGATTACAATTGAATGAGATTTATGTATACAACGGTTTTTTTTACTAATATATATATATATATATATATATATATATATATATATATATATATATATATATATATATATATATATATATATATGTAAACTAATAGGAGTGAAACCAAAGAAGATCACTAATTTTTGTGGGGAGAAAATTGAGAAAAGAAGATAGGATGAATACTCTTTTCATCTCTTGTGGTCTTTTACTTTTTTATGTGTTGCATCTTCCGGTCTGAGTCAAAGTTGTAGATGTGAAAACCATTTGCGAGAAAGTTTCAAACTCTTCATTTTGTTTAACCCTTCTCAATTCAAAGCCGGGTGCAAGTAGAGATCTCATTAGCCTTGCCGAATACACCAATAATGTGGCTCGTGAAAATCGACCAACACCATCAATCTTATCAACAAGCTAATTGCACAAAGTGGTAGTGTGAAGCGGCAAAATACTACTATGAATTGTGTTTAGAACATTTTGGTGATGATGGTGGTGTCATTAGTGAGACTCAAGTTCTTCAACAATACTTGAAGTTAAGAGACTGGAATTCGATAGATTACCTTTTTGTGTGTGATAATCTGTGGCTAAAATCGAAGGTGATGTTAATGAGTGTCTTACAAGGGATAATCCATCCGACCCTCCTGTTTATCATGATACATCCTCACTCCCAAAATATGCTGATGTTGTCATTCAAGTCAGTCGAATTCTTGTTAGCATAATAAGTTTTTTGAAGAAACCCTAATTACTTCAACGCGTGTCTCTAATTAATTGTTGGTTTTACAATATTGTGATTCTAGAATAAAATTTCAATAATTGGTGGTAACATCTGAATTATAATTATTTTAGAGCATTTGATTCTCAATGATTTTTGCTTCTCAAGTTGTTCTTACAATAATATCTACAATAATGTTCTTACAACTGCCACCAAAAAAAAAAATGTAGCATTAGCTTGATCTTAGGATCTGATTGATTTGATACACATCATGTATATTTTCACATGAACCATGAATGCACTTTGATAATGTTGTTGAAGCTGGATTTTAGAATATTTTCTGCTACTGGAATATGCTATTGCTAATTTGCTACTAGAATGTTTGTTGCTACTGATTTTGGGATTTTAGAATTTTTTTTGCTGTTGGATTTTAGTGTTTTTTGCTACTGGAGTTTAGTGTTTTCTACTACTGGATTTTAGTTTTTCTGCTGTTGGATATGAGTGTTTTTGCTACTGGATGTTAACGTTTTTACTTCTGGAATTTAGTGTATCAACTACTGGATTTTTATTGTTTACAATTTTGCTGTTTTGAGTAACATAAAACCACGATTTTTTTACAATTCTGCTACTTCCTATGGCGTGTGTTATGTAACATCCCAAACTTCTAATCGATATTAGAAACCCGAGATGCTACTTATAGCGTTTCAGATATGCACTTAAATAACTTTGGTTTAAGATAATCCGAACAACTAATAATGAAAACAGAATAAGGATGATAGGTTTTATAAAATAAATTCTAAAAACTGAAAAGATTTCATACAAATCATCCAAATTAGTTACATAAATACTTAATCCAAATTCACAAGTGCATATACCAAATACATTCCCAACTTAACTATGAACAACTATACATAAACATTAGCTTAATATATTGCTAATCTTCATGAGCAGAGGATCTTCATCTAGCAGTTGAATCCTTTAAACTTCAACTGTGAGTCTGAAAAACATTCAACAATAAACAATGAGATTACAAATTTCAGTGAGATCTTTCGCAACCCCTCACCCATAACCCCTCGTAATCTTTTTATCATCTTTTCACTTGTCGTAACATAATCCATAAGAAGACTGAACAACGTCAACTTCAGCGGAGAACCCAACCCGAATAAACAATCTTTCCACTATGATTATGATCAAGACCACGACTACACTCGTAGTGATCGTGTGTCGCAACATTCATTTCTGGGAATAAAGCAATACTAATGGGATGAGTCTCAATATTTTTAATCAAAAGTTCATTATTTTGTTATCATTTGTTGCAACATTCACTTCTGGGAATGGAGCAATTCTATAGTGGGATGAGCCTCATAGTCAAGTAATAATATTATAATGACTCATGATATTAGGGGATATTCCAATGACTTTTAGTTGAGAGTGCAACAACACCATAGTCAAGTAATAATATTCTAGTATAGCGTACTAGAGCGTGTTTTATAAGATCGTGATGCATTTTCCCATGAATTTCTCGGACAATAGATTGTAGTAATGATCAAGCAATAGTTTTAGTGTAAAATTAAAATAAGATGGGAAGAAAAATTTGGTTAATGATGCATATAGATAGGAAAAAATAATCATAGATTACAAACATAAAATTGGATTAAATAAAATGACAATCAAAACATATTAGCAAAAAAATAATCATAGATTACAAAACTATCATCTCCCAAACTCCATATGTGGTATCGTTCACATTAAATCAAAGAATAAAAGAAATGTTTAAAGTCCAATGTCCATTTCACAAACATGATGCTTTTATGGATCTTATTCAAAATAACCAAATGCAATAAAATTAAGTTTCGTTTAAACTCAAATGGTAACTATATAACAAAACAAGTAGTATCATAGAATAAGTGAGAACCAATACTACTTTAGATTGGTAGAAACTTCATGCGATAACGTGTTATGAAATAAGATATAAAAGTTAGAAGAAAGGTGGAGAAGATGAGAAGAACGAGAACAAATATGGAGAAGATGAGAACTTTTTTTATTCTCTTCAAGTGTATCCATACAATAGGAGATAGCCCTATTTATAGGGTGTGAAAAGGCAAATGAAAGATCAAACTTAAAGCGTCACTATCAATCCATTACACCAAGGGAGAAATAATATCTAGTGGAAGCCTAATGGAAATGGACATCCACTATATTATTATTCATAACAAAATTTTAATTTTAAATTAATAGTGTCTTATAGTTCTCTTAAAATTAGGAGTGTGCATGGTACAAAAACCAAACCATACCACATCATACCTCTTTCAAATTCAGTTCTGGTTTACCATTTGACAAAAAACAAGTTTGTATTTTGGCAAAATAGCATCTGGGGTCCTTTAACTTATTTTCCGTTTTCGCTTAGGTCCCTTAACTTTAAAAGCTAACGTTTAGGTCCCTTAACTTTTAAAAACGTGTCATCGTAGTCCCATTTAACGTTTTTAAACTAACAACAACTGAGACTTAAACGTTAGCTTTTAACGTTAAATGGGACTACGATGAAACATTTTTAAAAGTTAAGGGACTTAAACGTTAGCTTTTAACGTTAAATGAGACTACGATGAAGCGTTTTTAAAAGTTAAGGGACATAAACGTTAGCTTTTAAAGTTAAGGGACTTAAGCGAAAATGAAAAATAAGTTAAGGGACCCCGGATGCTATTTTGCCTTGTATTTTTAAACCGATTCAGAACCGGTTCATCGTTTGAAACCAGTTTATCGTTTTAAAACCGGTTTTCTGTTCCGGTAAACGGTTTACCAGTTTTGAAAACCGTTTTCTGCTACCCAAAAATGGTTTACCAGTTTTAAAACCAACATTTACTGCCAAAAACGGTTTACCACTTCTCAAAACTCATATTTTCCATTTCTCAAAACTAGTATTTACCACTTCCCAAAAATTCCACTAACAAAATAATCCAGTAACATAATATCCAGTAATGTATCATCACATCAATTTACTAATAAAGTCCAATGACAATAGAAAAATTATGTCGGTTACAAAAATATCCAGTAATTATAAATTAAAGCTCTTAAAAGTTCATAAGAAAAACAAATCAAGCCACTGTAATTGAAAAGAGGAAAATGTCTACCATTGGTCAGTAGATCACATATCTATTCACAGAATCATAATATACATAAGTATGTTTTGGAAAAGTAAATGAAAGTTAAAGTAATGCAAAATCAGCTCTTGAAAATAGAGAAACTTGTATGTAACACAGACAATAAATAACAACAAATATTCAGCATCCCTTTAATCGCTTTATTAAATCAGATTAACTCAACTTACATTGAGCCACGAAAGAGAAAAGAGGGGCAACCTGAATTGTAACTGGTGGCAATGCTTCCTCGAAATCCAAGTAAGTGAAAAGAAACCACGAAAATGGAAAAACTCCAAGCAAGGGGAAAAAACCTGCACAAAAAGAAGTTCAGAAACATAGCAAAAAGGGTCCGAGCCAAAATATTTGAAACCCATCATGCTTTCTTTCTTTTATCTATCAACAAAGCAAGAATTTAAGCGATTTTCAATTCCGACGAAGAGTGAGATGGAAGTTGTGACAGAGTCACTAAGCTAGAATAAATTAGTTGCAGTAGGGTTGCTATTTTTCAATTTTAGAGTCGTTGCTGATAAAATAGGACGTCTTGTCCTTTTTAGCTAGCTGTCATTTTGTGAGAACATTCTAGTATCCTAGTAGCTGTCAGTATCTAGGGTAGAATCTAGGCATATTCCTAGTATTCAGTGCCCTAATCATTGGGGTATTTATATTACAATCATTGTAAGGAAAAGGCATCTATTATCATTCAAAGAAATATTTCCTTACCTCATTTTTTTTGACGCATTTCCTTACCTCATTATTCTCTGTGTTCATCTATTTATGCAGTGATTCCTCCGTTTTGCTTTCATTCATAGAAGAACCAGGTTCATTGTTGATCTGCTACCGGTCGTAGTTACCCTAGCACACTACAAGAAAAGTTTGATTTAGCTACCAACAATTGCCACGGAGCTTATTCCGTCAGTAATTTGCGACGAATTTGCGACGGAATATGTAAAAAGTAAGAGCGCGAAATTTCACATTGGTGGTGTTTGCTGCGGGTTTGCCACGGACATGTGAAACGACAGACATTTGCGACGGAGATGCCGTGGCAAGTCCGTGGCAAACACTTGCATTTTCACTAAATCCCTCACAACTCATACGATTCATTTCATTCATCAGTTTCCTCTCTTCCCTGAACCTCGCCTCCTCCCTCAATCTTCGCCTCCTCCCCACCACTCTTCCTCTTCCCAGAAAAACGCCCACGACCACCACCACAGTTCCTCTTCTTTGGCCGCGTTCCTTCACTCCACCACCACGATTCGTCTTCTCTGGTCGTGTTCCTTCTCACGCTCTCACTCTTTCGGTCTCCGCCGCTCTCACTCTCATCTCCGCCGATCTCACTCCCATCTCCGCCCTCACTCTCATTCTCGCCATCATCATCACCACCCTCACCTCTGCATCGTCATCCCTACCTTCTCCTCTCTCCCCATCTTTGTTGTTCACTACCGCTAGCTCCTGCGACAACCATCGCCACCAACCACTGTTGTTCTCCTTCTCTCGGTCGCCTCTCCTCTCTTCTTCTTAAAAGGGTAAGTCGTTTTCTTATACTCTACTTCTATTTGACAGAAATCTCAATTTTTGGTTGAATCAAAACCCTAACTCCTCTTCATATTTTTTTCATAGCCCCAATACTCTGTCATTCTTCTTCCTATCGTTTTCCTTTGGCATTCAGTGGCTAAACAAGTAGCTTGAAGTTTCTAGGTAATTTTTGCAGCATTCAAGCATATTTTTCGGGGTTTATTGTTGATTGGACTTGGAATCGATGCATTTGTTAGGGTTTGATTTATGTTTCATTAGTTGTTGTTGTGGATTCTATGACAATATATTGAATTTGGGGGGTTTAATTTAGATTTGATTTGGGGAATTTGGGGGTATCGATGAAGTGTTGGGTTTTAGTTTTTTGGGGTTAATTTGTTTATTTGGTTTTGGGAATTTGGGGGTATCGATGAATTTATTAGGGTTTGATTCTGATTAAATTTACAAAACATTCAAAGTTTTCTTCTAAAGAATTAAATTGCATTTTTAAGAAATTGCTTGGGACACTTTTCTTTTGAGGTGCATGTTTAATGATATTGATTTTTTTTCAAGATATCGAGTGGTTTTTCCCGCACTGAAAATCCGAGACAAACTTTTGATGTAGTTGGTACATGTCGTGAATCTGCAGACTTCTAAGGTACTATGATGTATTGGTATTGTATTTTAATAGTAGCATTAATAACATACTTGCAGGAATAACTATGATGATGATGATGATGATGATGATGATGGTAGCAATGCAAACTTGTTCTAATGTAAGTTTCACTTGTAGAGTTCTTGGTCTAGTTGTTCATACTTCTTTGGTTCTGTTTTCTATTTCACTTTGATCTAATTGACATGAACATGTATGAGGTTTATATCATATCATGCTCCTAGTGTACAATTGTCTTTCTTTGAACTATGAACTATGTTGTTTTGAAATCATTTGGCATATGAATTGAGGAGGGAATCCGTGAATTGTTCTCTTAAATCTCTGTTTTTCATTGATTGAAATGAATCATTTACAAATGCTCGGTATGAACAAGAGTGCTTACAAAGCAGTTTGTGAGAATGTCTTGGCTTTGATTTTTGTTGTTATGGTTAATTGTGCGAGAGAAAAAGAGTAGAAGGCGCCATCGGAACCTATCTTTACTATCAATCGTGCGGCGTAACAAGTTCGTGTAATATTGTCATTTTCTCGAACAATTGTCGCGATGGGAAGAATGCTCTCTTCAAGGTTCACAACTTTCTTTGTTAGAAAGCGCTTCCGAGTATAAAATTGAAAGCATTTCATTTTAGAACCCTAATATGCCAAGTGATTTGTAAAGGAAATTTGATTTAACAAATTTATGTTTAGGAGTCCTAAACGAACGAGTTTTCATTTGAGTGTTGTACTTTGGATGCTTTGTTAATTACTTAATTCTGTTTTGGTTCCCCATTGTTTGCTCTCTCGTTTTTTTTCACTTTGAAAAGGAACATGTTCACGTAGTAGAGGAAGGTACACCATCTTTATTGTTATAACATTGATGTGCTTTCATCCATTATATGATGTAAATGTCAAGTTTGTTTGTGGAGTATGGTGCAGCAAATCTATTGTTGTAATGTTCATGGCCAAGTTTTGCCAATCTTTGAGGGAAAATATTGTTAGAAAATATTGAAAGCAGTATATACTAGAGAAGTAAGTGTAAGTAAATGAGATATCTTTTGATTCTCAGTGTTTTTATTTCTTGCTACCTAAGAACCATAGCTATTTTGAACCATGTTTGGCTCTGATGCTGAAACTCATAGAAGCGATTAATTAATGTGACAATGACATTTTGATTTTCGATAAAGTTCTGTGGTAGAAGAAGCTATGACTTGAGTTGTCTAAGGTAAGTTGATTTAGCTACTTCTATTGCTTTGCAGTAATGTTGATGAGATATATGATGCATTGGTTAGACGTCTTCTGCCTTCAGCACCGGTGTCATCAAATCCTAATCATAAGTAAGTTCTCTTATTGTTGAATTCTGCTATGGTGAAAGCTTTGGTTAAGTTGTGGCGTTGTGCAAAACTACTGTTTTGCAGATCTTCTACTTGCCATTCTGCCTTAAATTATCAAGTAGGAAAACATTTTAACTGTCGTCTTTGATTAAATGTCTCTCTCAGTTTATGTTAGGCCATTTATTTATTTTATATAATCAAGAACTTGAAATGAAGTGGTATTTATTAGATCTCCCTGCATATCTACTATTCCTTTATATTCATGTTAATCATATGATTTCTATGTACTGCATAGGTTTTTGGTTGGCCTGGCTGGTCCTCCTGGTGCTGGAAAAAGCACTTTAGCACAGGAAGTAGCCAAACGCATAAACAAGCTTTGGCCAGAGAAAGCTTCTTCCTTTGACTCTCAGGTTAAACCTCCTAATGTCGCTATAGTGATTCCCATGGATGGTTTTCATCTTTATCGTTCAGAACTAGATGCAATGGAGGTTAGCATCCTTTTGTTGGTCTCTTTTTTTTTTTTGCTATACATATAATTTTATTCGTAGTTCATTTCATTTCCATATTAATGATCTAGAGTTGATAAGCTAGAGCAAGCAAATAAATCTTACGTTGATGAAGGTGCAATACCTTGTTGAAAGAGAGAAAATATCTTTGGGCTGTGTCTCAATTACACACTGGTGTGTATTATATATAGAGAACTCTAACTACTGTAATTACACAAGATAGAGACTAGATAAAAGTTATATCCCCTTTACAAAAAAAACTCAAAAGTAAATCTGTAGAGTTAACTACATGAAGAACCCTGTGTAAATACTAATGAACTATGATCTCTATTTATTGTTATGGGGAAACATAATTCTGACATTCTAAGTGATCTTTTTGATAATAGAATCCAGAGGAAGCACATGCCAGAAGAGGAGGTAAGGTAGCTCTTCATATTAGAACATAAATTTCAGACACTATTAATAGATTAAGTGTTAATCTTTCAATTGGTATATCAGCTCCATGGACATTCAATCCTTTGCGACTATCTATGTGTCTCAAGAATCTAAGAAATCATGTAAGGTTTACTGTCTTTTCCAAGATCTATTGTTTTTATTTGTTTATTCATTGTTGTAATTGTTGTTGTTCTTGATATTATTTTATGTGACTTGGAAACTTTAGAATTGTTCATTTGACCATGACACTTTTCTCTCTCAAATAACGTGTTTTATGTTTATGGGCCAGTTCTATGGTAAAGCTGGTATGCACATAAAGAACTGTGAGCATTGAGCATTGACACTAATGAAGTTCCTATCTGCTTTTATTGCATTTTGGTGAAACATAATTCTTCAGGGATCGGTTTATGTAACCATCATTTGACCATGGTGTTGGCGACCCAGTGGAGGATGATATCTTTGTGAACCTGCAGTGAGTATCTTAACATTAAGATGGGTCCACTTATCAGCATTTTATTGATTTTTGTCACAAAAATGATATATATCTTGTAATCTGTTTATTTGATAGAGAGAAAACAATCGGTCTATGGTGCGATGAGTTGTTTTGAATAAGCAGAAAAACCATCCTGTACAAAATTGTTTGAGAAAGTGTTGAGGCCTGCAATATGCAATCAAGCCTCCTTTTGTAATTTATTGAGGTTTTTGTTTAGTATTACTCTATTTCCCTGGTGTCATAGAACCATTTTATTGGCATTTGTATTTGTATGTATTGTATTGTATTGGGTAAAGGAATGAAGCTGTGAAAAGTTGGTATAGTTTTGGAACTGAATTTTAGATGTGTGAATGTTCATGTGCCAATTCATGTTGATGCTGCTTTTACAATTGAAACTTTTATATTATGTTGCATTAAGTAATGTGGCATTAAACACTTAGGAGTAGTCAAATGGCTTTCTTGTTTAGGGAGCAATGTTGTTTAATTTTTTTAATTTTTTTAATTTTTGCGATTTGAGTTTGCGATGAAATTTTGCGGCGACTTTG
Source organism: Oxytropis ochrocephala (assembly GCA_020916435.1). Taxonomy (NCBI): domain Eukaryota; kingdom Viridiplantae; phylum Streptophyta; class Magnoliopsida; order Fabales; family Fabaceae; genus Oxytropis; species Oxytropis ochrocephala. The sequence continues at coordinate 34,325,936 of CM037093.1, read as the reverse complement.
CCACGGATATTTGCGACGGATTTGCCCGGATTTGCGACGGAAAAATTTGCCACGGAAAAGTCCGTGGCAAAGCGATTTCGCGACAGCGTTTTGCCACCATTTTTGGTCCGTGGCAAATCCGTGGCAAATGTTGTTTTGCCACGGAAATTTGTACATTTGCGACGGAAATGTCCGTGGCAAATCAGCGATTTTCTTGTAGTGGCAGCATCGATTTATCTGTTCTATCGTTACTGTTCCATCGCTCTAATTCTGTGAAGTGTTTACTGCTATATCAGTATACTGTTCCATTGAAGTATCTGCTATATCAGTATCCTACTAAGCGAGTATCAGTTACTTTATCAGTAGTTCTCTATTACAATTGGTATCAACCTCGTTACGATTCTTCCATTATGACGCTTAGCCAAGTCGTCTCCGACCTTGAACAACGCTTCCAAACCACCACCGAGGCTCTTGAAGCTCGTATCGAGCAGCTCAGCACACACATTACTAATAGCATGGCTGAGATTGCTACGATTCTGCGTACCATTCAAGAAGCTATTGCTCTACGTCATTCACCACCTCCACCGCCACCTCCACCACCTCCACCATTAAACCCGAACCCCCCCACCACCAAACCATTACTTCACCCGTATTTCCAAGGTAGACTTTCCTCACTTTGATGGCAAGAATGTGAGAGATTGGGTTTACAAATGCGAGCATTTTTTTCTACTTGATGACACTTCGGAGGCTTCCAAAGTGAGGTTGGCTTCTATTCACATGGAATGTCTTGCTCTCCAGAGGCATCTTAATTACATGAGACAGAAATTTGATGTCTATCCAACTTGCAACAATACTTGGCTGATGTTATAGCTCGTTTTGGGGATGCTTTTGAAAATTCTTTATTTGATTTTGGTCAGGTCAAGCAAACAGGTACTCTACAGGAGTATTTGGATGCATTTGAGCTCACATTGACTCAGGTAAGTCTCATCCCCGAACACTCACTTAGTATCTTCCTTGGAGGCTTAGAACACAATACCCAAATGCATGTTCACATGTTTAATCCAACTACCATAGCCCATGCCATTAACCTAGCTAAACTTCACTCTTCTTCTCAGACCTTGGCCAAATCTATTAACCGGTTTTCTTCATGGAAACCATCCACTTCAGCCACCAAAAATACCTCTGCTTCAACTTCAACCACTGCTAACTAAGGAATTCCTGCCAAACCTACCTTTCCTAAGCCAAATAGAACCTTGACTAATGCTGAAATGGCCGATAGACGTGCCAAAGGCCTCTGTTGCTGCTTATCCTGAGTTGGAATATCTCCTTCTTGCCTATGAAGATGTGTTTCAAGAACCAACTCAATTGCCTCCTCATCGGCCTGGCTTTGATCACCACATCCCTTTAAAGGAAGGTATGGAACCTTTTAATTTGAGGCCCTATAGATACTCTGCAATATAGAAAAACATTGTTGATAAATTAGTGGCAGAAATGTTAGATCAAGGCATAATTCAACATAGTACTAGCCATTTTTCTTCACCCACTGTCTTAGTGAAGAAGAAAGACAACTCTTGGCGCCTATGTGTAGATTTTAGGAGATTAAATGCTAGTACAATTAAAGATAGGTTTCCTATCCCTTTAATTGAAGACTTAATGGATGAATTAGGAGGAGCAGCTATTTTTTCTAAGCTAGATTTAAAATCAGGCTATCACCAAGTTCGTATGGACATTGATGAAGAGTTTAAGACAACATTTAAGACACATTGTGGACATTATAAATACCTTGTTATGCCTTTTGGTTTAGCCAATGCTCCAGCAACTTTTCAAAGCATTGATGAACCATATTTTTCAGCCATTTCTAAGAAAATTTGTAATAGTTTTCTTTGCTGATATCCTAGTTTATAGTAGAACTATATCAGATCATGAAGACCACCTTTCTTTGGTTTTTGCTACTATAAGACAGGAACATCTCTTTCTCAACAAGTCCAAATGTCAATTTGCTACTCGAAAGGTTGAATATTTGGGCCATTTTATCACACAAGATGGTGTCTCCACTGATCTTGCCAAGCTAGATGCTGTTAGCAAATGGCCTGTTCCTACCAATTTGAAAGAACTCTGTGGATTTTTGGGTTTGGCTGGCTATTATCGAAGATTTGTCAAATCTTTTGGGAGCATTGCTAAACCTCTTACTGACATGTTGAGAAAGGACTCCTTCATATGTTACGATCATCGCTGCTGAGCTTTTGCAAAGATGAAACAAGCATTAGTCACGGCTCTGCCTTCTTAAGTTGCCACGATTTTTCAAAGAAATTTGTGGTTGAAACTGATGCTTTGGGCAAGGGCATTGGAGCAGTCCTCATGCAAGATCACCACCCCATTGCTTACATAAGCAAATCATTGGGCCTTAAGCAACAAGCTCTTTCCATTTATGAAAGAGAGTTGTCAGCTATTATTTATGTTGTCCAAAAATGGAGTACCTACCTTGCTTATGCTCCTTTTACAATCAAGACAGATCAAAAGAGCATTAAGCATATTCTTGAGCAGAGATTAAACACTCCATTTCAGCAAGTGTGGGTAGCTAAACTGAATGGATTTGACTTTGACATTCAGTATACGGAAGGAACATATAATGTAGCTGCGGATGCATTATCAAGGAAGAATGGTGCTGAATTACTTCCTATGATGTTGGATAATGGTCACCCCAACTTATATGAGTTGATCAAACAATCCTGGATTACAGATCAGTCCCTACAGAAACTTATATCTGAACTGCAACTTGACAGTAGCAGTCATCCTCACTTCACCTTTGTGAATCATGAACTAAGAAGAAAAGGCAAGCTGGTGGTAGGTGCTGACACTCATTTGAAGGATTTAATACTTAAATGGCTTCATGACTCTCCACTTGGTGGCCATTCCAGTAGAGATGTTACTACTGCAAGAATTCAATCGATTTTCTACTAGAAGGGTATGTTGAAAGACATTCAAGCATATGTTCGTAATTGTGCTGTGTGTCAGGCTAATAAATTTGATCAAAGTGCTTCTCCTGGCCTCCTTCAACCCCTGCCAATCCCTTCCCGAATATGGCATGATATTAGTCTTGATTTCATTGAAGGTTTGCCTAATTCCAATGGGAAACAGGTTCTGTTAGTAGTGGTGGATCGTTTGAGCAAATATGCTCATTTTATCCCCTTTGGCCACCCCTTACACAGCTGTGGAAGTAGCTCAAGTTTTCATGGACAATGTCTTCAAACTTCATGACATGCCATCTAGCATCACTAGTGATCGTGATCCAATTTTCTTGAGCACATTTTAGACTGAGTTTTTTAAATTACAAGGTGTTGACCTTAACAAATCCACAACTTATCACCCCCAATCCGATGGTCAAACTAAAATTGTTAATAAGACATTGGAAACTTATCTTAGGTGTACTTGCTCTTCTAGACCTTCTTCTTGGTCTCAATTGAATGCTCTTGCCGAATGGTGGTACAATCTCCTCCAGTCCACTTGCCATATTTTCCTGGTGAATCCACTTCTGTCACAGTGGATAGATCATTGGCTGCTCGTGAAGAGGCAATTCAATTGCTGAAATTTCACCTCCTTCGAGCTCAGAACCGCATGATGCAGTATGCTAATAAGAAAAGAAGTGAAAGATCATTTAATGAGGGTGACTTTGTTTATCTCAAGCTCCAACCTTATAGGCAAGCTTCTTTGAAGCCTCATGCTTGCCATAAGCTGCTTTCTAAGTATTTTGGTCCATATAAAGTCACTGATAAAGTTAGAAAGGTGGCTTATCGGAGTTGCTTGCTTTCTCTGCCATTCACAATGTTTTTCATGTTTCACAACTCAAATTATGTCCTAATCCTACTGAGGTGATACACCAGCCACTAATTGCTGTAGCTACATTACAAAAGGGTGTTCCAGAAAGCATTTTGGAGAGGAAAATGGTTAAGAGGGGTCGTATGGCAGCCACCAAAGTCCTGGTCAAATGGAAAGATCTTCCTGTGGAGAATGCAACTTGGGAGTACTATTATGATCTTCTCCAACAGTTTCTAGAATTCCACCCTTGAGGACAAGGGTGTTCATCAGGCCAGGGTATTGTGACAGAGTCACTAAGCTAGAATAAGTTAGTTGCTAGTTTTACTGTTACTTCGCTGTCATTTGCAGTAGGGTTGCTATTTTTCAATTTTAGAGTCGTTGTTGATAAAATAGGACGTGTTGTCCTTTTTAGCTAGCTGTCATTTTGTCATTTTGTGAGAACATTCTATTATCTTAGTAGTTGTCAGTATCTAGGGTAGAATCTAGGCATATTCCTAGTATTCAGTGCCCTAATCATTGGGGTATTTATATTGCAATCATTGTAAGGAAAAGGCATCTATTATCAATCAAAGAAATATTTCCTTACCTCATTATTCTCTGTGTTCATCTATTTCTGCGGTGATTCCTCCGTTTTGCTTTCATTCATAGCAGAACCAGGTTCATTGTTGATCTTCTACCGGTTGTAGTTACCCTAGCAGCATCGATTTATCTGTTCTATCGTTATTGTTCCATCGCTCTAATACTGTGAAGTGTTTACTGCTATATCAGTATATTGTTTCTTTGAAGTATCTCCTATATCAGTATCCTACTAAGCGAGTATCAGTTACTTTATTAGTAGCTCTCTGTTACAGAAGTTCGAGCGATTTGCAATTCCAATTTGGGGATTTGGGGGTTAGGGTTCGAATTTGGTGAAGGAAAACGAAGCGAAGGAATCGGAAGAACAACAAAACCATAGAGTTTAATCGGAAATTGGAAGTGAATGATTTGATGAGGGCTCACCAGAAATCGGAATCGGAAGTGAAGGAAATGAACGAAGAACGGAAGAAGGAAACACGCGTTGTCTCGTGACTCTCTCGTCAAAGAAGGAAAGACGTTTATCAGAGATGTTACGTGTCTATCAAATTTGGCATACCGGTTTTAATAAAATGGGCTCCTGGTTTACCATATTTTGTCAAAAAAATTGGTCATACTTCTTCCAACCCCCTAGCTACTCACTAGAACCCCCTTTATGGGGTGAAAAGACCAAGATGCCCTTAATGAAACCTGTGATTTTTATTTTTTTAAACATAAATGCGGTTCGTAGCGCACTTAGCTTTAACTTGGTTAATTTCATCTTGTAGAGTGTGTTATTTTCAAAGACAACCCCTTAAAACTGTTTTTTATTAGGTTCGGAGCACGGCCGGCCGAACCTCACTGTTTTATGCCTTCAAAGATCAATAACAACTCACTGTCAGATTGCCTTCAAAGATGGATGCTCTCATCGAAATTGCTTAATTCAATCCTCCACCTAGTTCTTACGTTAATAACTCCAATAATGTATTCCCTTACAGCCATGTGAATCCCATCAACAACAACAATAATAATTTTGTTGGTGTTCCTCCTCTTTACCCTCAAGAATCTCTCTGGCAGAATCTTTATCATAGGGATGAGGTTTTTGAGAGGCAGAGAAGAGAGATTCTTAGAAGAGAGCTTCTTGAAAGGAGAAGAAGAGAGGTTCTTGAAAGCCAGAGAAGATGAAATTGACCCATGGATGGAGAAGTAGATGAAATTGACGATGATAACCAAGTAATTGATTCCCAGATGCAGTCAATTACCCGAATCTGAGATAGTCTAATATTCCGATTGCATCAATACTAAGGGGAATTTTAAACTTGATGAAGACGATGGTAATAAGAGTGAATTGAAAGTTGGTTTAAATGACTGCAAAATTGTACATGTTGTTGCTATCCCATTATCGCCAAGAAAGGTATTTCGGTTAGGTTAGTAAGGGACGTGAAGGAGTCTGCACTATATGAGTCTGAGAAGAGGAGGGTTGCTCAAACCCCGGAAACTAACATTTCCCCCACCCCACTAACAATTGTCTATCTAAAAAAAAAACAATAACAGTGAGGTTCGGTGGACCCAAGTCCGAACCGGTTCGGCCAATTGTGCTCTAAACCAGTTAAAATGTAGCGTGAGGGGGTATTTCAAGTGAGGGTATTTTGGGAATATTTAAGGTTTGGTGTGTCTACTGAGTAGCTAGGGAGTTGTACGAAGCATGTGCCAAAAAATTTGGACCAATATACCTTAAATTGAGTATGGGCTTTTAAAAATGGATCCAATATGGTTTAAGTATGGAAACAGGTTAACTAGTTACTTTGCACACCCCTACTTAAAATAGGGAGATGTATCTTTTTAATTTGCTGCGACAAATTCAATAATATGATTAAAAATGTCCTGGTGGCAATTATTTAGTTGAATAATTAAAAATTGCAAAATTATAACAAATTATTTACATCAAAAATGAGAAAGAAACTTTTTGAATTGATTGTTATGCAATTTTAATATCTTCAACTTGTATTGTGCACATCAACTTGCCATATTTTTTTTCAATATCTTCAAGTAACCAAAATGTGGGTATTCATTTAAGTGTTACATTATATGACGCTATTAATTCATTATACAATTATTATATATGTTCGTTCCCTACCAAAATCTCTTTAACACTAATTCTAAAAAAAAATAAAAAAATAAAAAACTTTTTAACAATGTTCTCATTGTGGGACTACTATTAAAATCCACAAAAAAAAACTATATTCAACATTTTTCCTTAACTTTACTGTTGCACCAGAACAGGGATAATCTCGGTGCTTCTCATGTGGATGACATGGTTATAATACACTCTGTTACGAATTTTTTTTATAGAAAAAACAGTATTTATGCTGAATATAAAATTATGCTTATTTTAAAAAGTTGAAAAAAAGTGAAATTTTCTTGTATCTGAAAGAGATCACACGCATGGTGAAGCACAATGTAGTAAACTCAAAAAAACAATTCAAATATTTCATCTTCATCAAAAGTGTCATGAAAGAAATGTTTTTTTTATACATGCAAATCTAATAGATGATATATTCTCATCTGGCACTTATAAAGTACTTGTTAATGAAATAATTGACCCAATGAGAAAAATTGTTGATAAATTTTTAATGTGCATTTTAATTTATCTTAAAATGGAGTAATATGTGGGGCCAAATTTGTTAAAAGTAGGGGTCCAATTAGAGACCTAATTTTTAAAATTTGAATAGTCACCAAACTATTTTGAGATTTTACAGGTAATGAACTAGTAAGACTATAAACACTTCTAACGAAATGGAATCAAATATGTGTATATATATATATATATATATATATATATATATATATATATATATATATATATATATATATGAGGCTTGAAAAAATATTCTTTTACCTTTGGGGTAAATTTAAAAATCAGTGTTACTCCCTCTGTTGCATTTTGTTTGTTGTTTTAGCAATTTCAATTTATCTTAAATTGATTGTTGTTTTATATTAAGCATTTAACATTTCTTTTCACTCATACCCTTCTTTATTATGAGAATTTGTAATGTTCAATAAATGATTCACATTTAATTATGTGGGGAGTTAAATGGTAAATCAACAACACTTTTTATAAAGTCTAGACTACTAAGGCTGTGTTTGACAATGTAAATCCGCTAACTTATATCGGATTGAACCTTTGGAAAGAGTTTGGCATAACTAGCTTATAGCGTATTTTAGTATCTTATAGTGTTTTTTTGAGATGCTACTTGAAGTAACGTTTGAGCTTATAACGTTTTATTTCTCATTTTTACCCCTGCTCCTTTAATTAAATTCCTCATTTATTCTCTATTAAATGAATATTCTCTCTCGCACTTAAGTGTTATTTACAAATATCTATTTATGTTATTTTATATTTATAAAATTTTAGTTCAACCATTAATTTTACCAAACACTTTAAATTCAATCACAAGCTCTGTCCTTTCTCTTTGAGCAAAATTTCAGCCTGGTCTCTTATCTTTTTTTCCTCACTTTGGTCATTCAGGCTTTAAACATGTGTCAAAGTGATTCTTTATCTTTTTTTTCCTCACTTTGGTTCTTTAGGTTTCAAATCTGAGTCAAATGTGGTCTTTCTTCACACATTGGATCTTAAATTTCGAATTTGTGTCAAAGTGATCCTTTTTTTTCTCACTTTTGTCCATTATGTTAAAAATGAGCCACTTTGACACATATTGAAACGTAAAGGACCAAAATAAAATTTTGGTCAAAGACAAATAACCAAAAGTGCAATTTGGTTATGATCTGAATGGACTATATATTGTACTAATCACCTCCCATAAATTAAATTAATTTGTTGAATGTTGCTGGAGCCTTTCAATTTACATCTAAAATAAATTTTCTTAAATGTTGACTTGATAAATTATTGCTGCAAATAAATTGTGTTAAATGCTGGAAATAAATTTTCATAAATGTTGCTGGAGCCTTTCAATTAATTGTGTTAAATGCTGCAAATAAATTTTCTTAAATGTTGCCTTGATACATTATTGCTGGAGCCTTTCAATTTACATCTAAAATAAATGCTATTTCCACCCTTCAATTTGACTTTTCTTCAAAATCAAACTAGTCTTTGAAAATCAAAACAACCTTAATTGGTTAATTAATACCAATTATAATGATGGGGTTTCAATACACGCTTATTTTGCGCCAAATGAAAATCAATTATCAATTATCAGAAGGAATAGGCTTGAATCATAAAATTGTAATATCTTGCTTTTTTTTAGTCAACAATTTACTTATTATTTCCATAATTAGTGTGTCAAATTGAATCAATACAAAATCTGTTGTAGTAAAAAAAAATCCAATTCATTATTAAGATACTTAATTAGTTTTTTTTATTTCAATAAAATACTAATATTTTATACTCATCTTTACAATTGATTGTGAACTATATATACAATGGCCAATAAGGAGTGAAACCAAACCAAATCACTATAATATTTTCCTTGGAGGAGAAAATTGAGAAAAGATAGAATGACCACTTTCTCTTCTCTTGTGGTAGTTTTACTTTTGTGTGTTGCATCTTCGAATGCAATCAAAGTTGTAGATGTGGAAACCATTTGCAAGAAAGTCACCAACCATTCATTTTGTTCAACACTTCTCAATTCAAAGCCGGGTGCAAGAGATCTTGTTAGCCTTGCAGAATATACCATTGATGTGGCTCGTGAAAACACGACCAACACAATCAATCTTATCAAGAAGCTAATTGCACAAAGCGGCAGTAATAAAAAGGCAAACTTCTATTACAATACGTGTTTATATCATTTTAGTGACGAGATCGGTGTCATTGGTGTGATTGCTGATATTGAAAAAGAATTGAAGGACAGAAATTACAACGATCGTATATATCACGCTGGCCCGGTATCGTAGGTCTTTGTTGAGGAGTGTCTTAGAGGATACACGGGTATCCCTCCGATTCATGATACCTCTTTACTCCCAAAATATCTTTGATGTTGTCCTTCAAGTCGGTCAAATTATTGCTAGCATAATAAGTTTTTACGATACAAGCCTAATTAATTATCCGCTTTATTCTTTGTGTTTCTTGAATAACATATTACAATAAGCGAGCAAATGTCAATGGAAAGATCTGAAGAATATCTTTTTTAAGAGAATTTTATTCTCAGCGACTTTTGCTTCTTGAATTGTTCTTAAGTTTAAACGAATGAATTTTTTTATTTTGTTGATGAAACTAATACAAAGGAAAAAAGATGTCACTTATCTTAAATTTTTTTTTGTAGAAATGTGAAATTAAAACAGGGAAGCATGGATAAAAATGATTAGTCTCATTATTTATTTATTGTGTGTCTTGGTGTATTATATACTTATAAGACTCTAAAATACTTGGGTACGTAAGGTAAATGCAATTACCTTCATAATTGCTCAAAGAGTCTGAAGGTCTTCACTGTTTTGAACTAGAGCGTCATCTTCTCACCTTACATTTTTTTAACCAAAAAAAAAACTCTAAAATACTTGTCTTACGAAATCTTGAATCATATATGCCGATTTGAGGAGGCTTAAAAAATAAAAAAGTATATATTTTGACCTTAGTATAAACTTTTTTTTTTTTGACAAAGCCTTAGTATAAACTTAAAAAGTCGTATGAAGATATAATGAACTATTTTTTCAAGAAAGTGCGATGGTTAATCTTTGTTTTGTCAAAAACAAAGACGATAAATCTTTGTGATGAGTCTCTATTTTTATATAAAATAAACAAAGTTGAATACAACAAAATAACTATTTGTTTAGCATCATAAGCTTTTAGCCAAAGTCTTTAATTGGAAATGTTCCCTAAAAAGAGTCTTCGAAAGGTAAGCAATTAATTTTATACAGTAGAATTAGTAGGATACACGTGCATACACACACAGCAGTCTTGTCCATGTTCTTTTCATGATTGAACTTAGACGATTATTTAAATAGTATGAACATTATCCCGTTAAAATAAAGACAAATTTAAAGTAGATAAATAGGACTTTCAAATAAAAATAGATAAATATTGAAATCTAAACATGTAAATGTATCATTTAAAAACAATTGTACATTTATCCTGTGTTTTTTATATATCAGTGCGGCTATCACATGTTTTTATATATGGGATACACGTGCATATACGCACAGGTACTGTCATGTGTTCTTTTCATGATTGAACTTAGACAGTATTTAAATAGTATGAACATTACCCCGTTAAAATAAAGACAAATTTAAAGTAGATAAATAGGACTTTCAAATAAAAATAGATAAATATTGAAATCTAAACATGTAAAAGTATCATTTAAAAACAATTGTACATTTATCCAGTGTTTTTTTATATATCAGTGCGGCTATCCCATGTTTTTATATTTCATTGCAGTTATCCCCATATATTTTTATATATCAGTGCAACTATCCCGTGTTTTGTATGTATCAGTGCAGTTGTCTCATTGTTTCAATTGATTATTTGAGTTGATTAGTAGATAGTGAAAGATAGATATTAGATTATCAATAAGAAATATTTATCCCATGTTTTTTTATATATCAGTGACAATTATTTGTTCTTTTTTAGGTATTAGTGACAACTATTTGTCACGTGTATTTTAAATATTAATCAGTTTAAAATTTTTCTTATTTTTTTAGATAGTAGGTTTATACTAGTCTTCAAAAATTATAATTATCAATGACAAATATTAATCACGTGTTTTTTTTTATAAATCACTGTAGTTATTTCGTGTTTTTTTATATATCAGTGCAGTTATCCCGTAGTTTCAATTGATTATTTTAGTTGATTAGTAGATTATAGTATATAGTAAAAGTTAGATAGTTAATTATAAAAAAAAATATTTGTTTTATATATTAATTAGTAGTTTAAATAGCCATTAAGCCTTCATTTTTATTATATAGTAGGTTTTTAGTAGTCTTTAAAAATTATAATTATCAATGACAAATATTAATCCCTTGATTTTTTTATATATCACTGCAATTATCCCGTGATTTTTTTATATACCAGTGCAGTAATCTCGTAGTTTCAATTGATTATTTTAGTTGATTAGTATATTATAGTAGATAGTAAAATAGAGATACTAGATTATCAATAAGAAATATTTGTTTTAAATATTAATCAGTAGTTTAAATAGTTGATAAATCTTCTTGTTTTTTAGACAGTAGGTTTATAGTAGTCTTCAAAATATTTAAATATCAATGACAAATATTAATCGTGTGTTCTTTTCTATACCAATGTAGTTATCCCGTGTTTTTTTATATATCATTACATTTATCTTGTATTTTCAATTGATTATTTTAGTTTATTAGTAGATTACTAAAATATAGATAATAGATTATCAATAAGAGGTGATAGTAGATTATCAATAAATGAGTAAACAGATGTCGGAGAGAAAAAAGAAGATGATTTTAGTAGAGTAGTATTTGTATAAATTTAGAAATTTAGTTAAAAAAACTAAAGTGAGATAAGAAAAAGAATAATTGTTTATGTGGAAAATAAAAGTAAAGTAAAAAGAAAAAAAAGTGTAAGAGAAAAGTGAAAAGGATGAAATAGAGTGTAAGAAGAAAGAGAGTGTAAGAGAAAATAGAAAAGGAAGAAAGAGAGTGAAAGAAGAAATAGATAGAAAGAAGAAAGATAGTGTAAGAGAAAAGTGAAAAAGAGTAAAGAGAGAAATGTAAATTAGACCAATTTGACCCTAATAAATTGAGGTGTCAAGGTTCCCAAATGAGTCATTGGGTATTTTCATATGTGGCTAATTTGTTTAGATATATATATGAGCCCATTTGTTACAGCTTATTTTTTAAAAAAATCACTTTTTTAAAAAAATAATCACTTATAATGACGTATTGTCCGCTTTATTCTGATTTAAAAAAATGGAAAATTTGAAAATAATCTAAAAACTGCTTCATATGATAAGCTGTTTTTGGTAGCTTCTCATGAAAATCAGTTTTTTAAGAATGATTTTTTTTAAAATAAATGATTTTCAGTATGTTACACAAACACAAAACTTCTCATTTTCTTAAAAATCTCTAAAAACTAATCTCTAATTTAACAAAAAAAATCACTTATTTTTTAATCCGTAAGAATCGGGCCCCCATAATGTAGATATAGTGTAGATTATAGGAAAGCACTTACACCTCTAAAATACAAACTTAAATAATAAATTTATTTTGGTATATAAGAATTTGTTATGCGTTTGGTCAAAAAAAAAAAAGAATTTGTTATGTGTAATAATAGTTCACGTCTTTGTGTCCAAAAAAAAAAATCACACCGAGGGAAATGAAGTTGACGGCAACGATATTTTTTTCACAACGGTGAAGTTGGCATTAATGCAACTAGGACGATTACCCGTGCGATACACGGGGAGATCGCACGGGGAGGTGATTAACAGGCCTACAGATGTAGTTTCGAAAAAACATCAACATTTTATAAGGGGGGTATAAAAATACACAACACATATATATAAGACGAAGAGGCAACAATAGCCTTTGGTGGGATTAGGCAACAATGTCGGTCAAAAATATAGAGTATTGGTAAGCGGTGAAGACAAAATGAGGGTACATTTTGATAATAAAAAAAGTGTTGGACAAAAAAATTATCGAGAGTATGTCGGTCCAAAAATATAGAGTGGGGGTATATTGGTAAATAGTGAGGTACAAAATGAGGGTATATTGGTAAATGGTGGGTACAAAATATAGAGTGGGGTATGTCGGTCCAAAAATATAGAGTGGGGGTATATTGGTAAACAGTGTAAGTACAAATGAGGTGTATATTGGTAAATGGTGGGAATTAAATTTTCCCACCAAAAGTGGATAAAAAAAGAGTGTTGGACAAAAAAAAATTATCGTCGGGGTATGTCGCCCAAAAATATAGAGTGGGAGTATATTGGAGTGGGAAGTACAAAATGAGGGTATATTGGTAAATGGTGGGAATAAAATTTTCCCATCAAAAGTGGATAAAAAAATAGTGTTGGAGAAAAAAAAAATTGTCGAGAGTATGTCGATTCAAAATATAGAGTGGGGGTATATTGGTAAATGATGAGAGGTATAAAATGAGGGTATATTGGTAAATGGTGAAGCACAAAATATAGAGTGGGGTATGTTGGTCCAAAAATATAGAGTGGGAGTATATTTAGTAAGCAGGTTAAGACAAAATGAGGGTATATTGGTAAATGGTGGGAATAAAATTTGCCCATAAAAAAGTGGAAGTCAACGATTTTGTATTAATTAAGAGAGATAATAATAAAAAAAGTGTTGGATGAAAAAAAAAATTTATCGAGGGGTATGTCGATTCAAAAATATATAGTGGGGTATATTGGTAAGCAGTGGGATACAAAATAAAGGGTATATTGGTAAATGGTGAGTGCTGAAAATATAGAAGTGGGGGTATATCGGTCCAAAAAGTATAGAGTGGGAGAATATTGGTAAGCAGTTGAAGGTATGAAAATAAGGGTATATTGGTAAATGGTGAAAAAAAAAATTTCCCACCAAAAGTGGCTATTAAAGTCGATATACTCTTTATATATAGGGATGATGATGGTATTAATGAGGAGTTATATTTTCATTTAATTTTTTATTGACAATAAGCATACGGTGCATTTCATTAATGATTAAATCAGAAATACATTGTATTCTTGAGGATTAGTTAATAATAAGCCTCGTAAGAGAATGCGCAACACCACAACCTTGTTAGCATTTGTTCCGGACTGGGGCCAAGAGACCCAATCTGCATAGGGAACGACCCAACCCTATAAGAGACTCAAACAACATTAACGCAAACAACACGAAAAATAAGAAGACACGAGTTTAAAAATTAGGATAGTGAAGATCTACAACAAAATGCTTAATAACAAGTTTAAAAATCAAAATGTTGAAGATCTGAGGGAGAAGAACTGAAACAAAGAGTACAAGATTTATTACAAACTTGAAGATCTGAAGCAAGACAGTGAAGAACAGGGGAAAAAAGTGTTGAAGCACCAATTATTAGCACAAACAACATGAACAATAACCAAATCAGATCAAAATACAAATACTTTGAGAGTCAAAAAAATATATATCTCAAATCAAAAACCAAAACATAATCAAATCAACAGATAAAAAAATACATGTATTTTTCAGAATAAAAAATTTGAATAAAAATACAAATAAAATTTAGAGAAGAATAGACATATTCTTCAAGACCATTGACTTCGAGCTGCCGCCCTTCCTTCGTCAGACCACCGCAATTGCTTCATTGAGCAGAATAGATCTGGTTGATTAAAGAGTATAAAAATGACATTCAAGTCCACCACCAACTAGATCCAGCGCAGATCTATCATTGTTGCTCCATCGAACCACCGTCGATGCTCCGCTGAGGTGAATGTAGTGAAAGGAGCGGGCATGCATGAAGTTGTAAGAGAGAGACATGGAAGCCGTGAATGAAGCTTACATCTACTGCATGTATAGATCGGATTTTCTAGAAGCAGATCTATAAAACGAGGGAGTGATGGATGAAGCCGTGTCGGTTGAGATAGATGAAGACCGAGAGGGAGAGGGTCGGAGATGAGGGTCGTTGATAAATGAGGTTCGTATAGAGATGAAGGTAAGGGATGGGTGTCGTAGTGAGAAGAGGAAGATGCGTGGAAGATGAGGTTTGAGAGATAGAGAGGAAAAAATAAATGGGTAGTGAGTGTGGTGATGACAGTTTTCAACGGAGGATATTGTGAAGTGAGGAAGATGAAATGTTTAGAGTTTTGTAAAAAAATAGGAAGATGAGATGTTGACCGAGAGAGTCTCAGAATAAAAAGTAAATGAGGGTGGATAAGTGGTGAGTGTGGTGGTGATGACAATTTCCAACGCAGAATGAAAGAGAAGGCCTTATTGGAAAATGAGGAAGATTAGGTGTTTAGGATTTTTAGTCAAAAAAAACGGAAGCTAGAATTTTAATTAAGAGAGCATGAGAGTGGATAGAATGTTCTAGGTCTGCAAATATAGCGTGTTTTGGTTTAGAGTCATATGAAAAAAAAAAAAATTAGTAAAAAAGCAGAAATAAAATCATTTGTTTTGATATAAGCGCTTATGTTAGCAAAGTAACAAAAATCTTTGAGTTGTCACTAATTTATTTTTTCTAATTTATTTTTAATGTTGACTTATAATGCCAAGTCATTATTTTTAATTTTAATTTATTTTTATTTTTCATCTCTCTCAATCTTCTTCATCTTCTCCAACCTTCAACCTTCATCACCACCTTCACTCCCTTCCTTTCTCTCTTCTTCATCTCTTCACAACCATATAACCCAGTCCCAGAAATGTTGAAATTCGTCGCATAAAACCAAGTGAAAGGATTTGGGGATTTTAGAATTAAGATTCTATTGTATTGCACATAAACAAATTTTGGGGTTTCAATAATTGGGAAACATGGAGATATGAAATTTGGGGGTTTTGCACATGTGAAATTAGGAGCATAATATGTCATAAAAAAGTGGTGTGGTGGTTGTGGTGTGGGTGAGAGAGGGAAGATAATGATTGTGGTCGTGGTGGTGTGGGTGAGAGAGAGGGGAGATTGGTTGTGGTGGTGGTGGGGTTGGTGTGGGTGAGAGAGAGAAGAGAGTAGTTGTGGTGGTGTGGTGGTTCTTAGGCAAAGAGGTCACCGGAGATTGGGGTGGTTGGTCATGGAGATGGGGAAGGGGGATGAGAGGGGTGAAGTTGAGAGAGATGATGATGTGGATGCCAAATAGTTAGGATTTAAAAAATAAAAGAAATAAATTTAAAAGCCACATAGGACTTATGTTAGTCAATTGTGTTTTTTTTGTAACATTTGACTAATGAGAGACTTATATCAAAACGATTGATTTTGCAAGAGACTTTTTACTAAAAAAAAAAATTTTGCAAGGGCCTAAACCAAAACACGCTATATTTATGGTCTAAAACATATTTAAGCGTTAATTTTAAATTTTGTTACCAAATTAACTTTTCTTAAATAAAATTCGTTCTTAAGAAATAAACTTCGCATATTTAAACAATTAAATTTTTGAGACACTTAAGTACCCAAAAGGTACCTTTGTATAGCGTTACACTTTATATAATTTGTTACGAAATTAATGTTCGATTCCAAAAATTTGATTATGGAGGTCAATTTTCTATTTAATTCAAAAGTACCACTAAAATATAAAACATGAAAGAAGAGAGTGAGAGAAAGAGTGAGAGAGGAGAAAAGGGGAATAAAAATATGAACGGGAATAAAAATATGAACGGAAATAAAAATATGAAGGGGAAAAAAGGAAGGAAAAAAAAGGGGAGAGAAAGTTTGGAGAAGGAAAAAAAGGGGGTAGGGGTGGGCGGGTAGGGGGGCCAAAGGGAGGGAAGGGAGAATTTTGGAGGGAATTCTTGATGAAGGTCCCACATGGAGACTACATCAAGATGTATAGTTTTAGATATGTAAAATGCGACGTTAAGAAGTGTTTTTTAGGATATTTTAGAATCGACAAAAAAATTAACTATTAAAATATGCGAAGTCTATCCCTCAATAACCTGCGAGGTGAAAGGAATAAATAATTTTGTGACAAAAAACGTAAACTGTGATGCTAAACAATACATTTTAGATACTTCAGAGTTAAGCAAAAAAGTTAGATATTTAAATATGTAAAGTTGATTAGTCAATAATTTGTTTGGTTAAACAAAATAATAATTATGTAAAAATTAGATAAAGTGCGACACTAAACAATATATTTTGGACACTTTAGAGTTCAGAAAACAACTCAGATACTCAAAGGTCATTCCTCAATAACCAGTTTGATTAAAAAAAATGATTTTGTGGCTAGATACATATAGCGTGATGCTAAGTAGTGTGTTATGAGGTACTTTAGAGTCTAGAAATAAATTTAGATGTTCAAATACGCTAAGTTCGTTTCTCAGTAACGAGTTTGGTCAAAAAAATATTAATTTTGCGAAAACAAAATAAATTGTGATGCGAAACAGTGTATTTTGGTGTATTTTAGAGTCCAGTAAAATTTTAAATATTCAAATACGCGAGGTTTGTTCTTCAATAGCCAGTTTGTAAAAAATATATTTTTGTGGCAAAATACGTAAAATGTGATACTAAGCAATAGTACTCCCACCGATTTTTTTTATGACCATTATGTTGGTCATTACGCACGAACAAATATTAGAAGCATACATACACCACTTTAGAAAATTAATTTTTTATATTTCTTTTCTTTATATTTGCATCTCATCTTATGTTTTTTTTTGTTTTTTTTTAGTACTTGCCCGAACTCTCCGTTTTTTCTTTCTTTAATGAGTACACAAGTCGACCGCCCATTTTTTATGACTTTTATTTTGGTAATTTCGCACCAACATGTATTGGAAGTATACTTCAATTAGTGTTTATATTTTTATTTTAGTCTCGCTTTTTGGTACCTAATCGTAAATAGTAGTTACAAAATCATTTTCTTTTTATATATATCATTCTTCTCTTTACATTTTTTAGAACCATGTTTTTCTACTTTGTTTGTAGTTTTCATACAATCTTGCATTAGACCTACATGTTTCACTTTCTAATCATATTTTCTATTTTTCTTTCTAATTATGGTAGTAATAACATGTTGACTATGCTAGATACACAAAGGAATCAAATCATGACCACCAGTGGAAATAAAAAATAGTTTTGTGAGAAAATGCGTAAAGTGCGGCGCTGAGTGATATGTTTTAGGGTACTTTAGAGTCTAGAAATTTTTATTGTTCAATACGCAAAGTATGTTTTGATGTATTTTAGAGTTCAAAAAAACTTTAACTGTTCAAATATGCAAATTTCATTTTTCAGTAACTGGTTTAGTGAAAAACAAAACTAATTTCGTGATAAAATGCGTAAAGTGCAATGCTAACCGGTGTGTTTTTGGGGTACTTTAGCGTTCAATTTCAATGTGTTTGTTAATATATTTTTTAATTTTATAATTCTCTTACTTAATTTATAGTTCATTCACGGGAATTTCAGCTACATTTACAATAAAATCCCCCATCATATTCTTTCAACTGTATTTGGGCTTCTATTTTATTGGTGATTTTCATTTAAACCTGCATGATACTCACGTGTTTCACTTTTTATTTGTGTTGTCTTCTTTATTTTGGTCATTGCGCACAAATGAGTATTAGAAGCATTCTTAAATTGGTGTTTATTTTTTATCTTTCTTTTTGTATTTACTTTCACGGGTGCTTTAGCTACTTTTATAATAAAACTCGCATCATCTTATTTCAATTTTGTATAGATTTTTCTCTTTTTATACTGTGATGCTATTCATAATACTATTTTCATTCCATCGTATTTTTTTAATACCAATAATACGATTATATGAAAACAAAGGGTTACGAGTAAGCCCCGTGCGTAGCACGGGTGTTTCAACTAGTACTCTTTATATATAGGGATGATGAAGGTATTAATGAGGAGTTATATTTTCATTTAATTTTTTATTGACAATAAGCATACGGTGCATTTCATTAAT
The DNA here is from genome assembly GCA_020916435.1 of Oxytropis ochrocephala. Lineage (NCBI taxonomy): Eukaryota > Viridiplantae > Streptophyta > Magnoliopsida > Fabales > Fabaceae > Oxytropis > Oxytropis ochrocephala. Next base: position 34,307,100 of record CM037093.1, on the reverse strand, counting down.
GATTAAATCAGAAATACATTGTATTCTTGAGGATTAGTTAATAATAAGCCTCGTAAGAGAATGCGCAACACCACAACCTTGTTAGCATTTGTTCCGGACTGGGGCCAAGAGACCCAATCTGCATAGGGAACGACCCAACCCTATGCTGGAATCACTCCAACGGTCTGGGTCGCAGCGCCCTAATCCAACGGCACAGGCTCGGCCAAGACCTGCGGACCCCTCCATCCACTTCTATAAATAGGACACCACCCTCACATTTTAGCTATGTTTTCGCTAATTTGTACCTCTCACTGATTTCCGATTGCTGACTTTAGCATCAGAGTCCTTGCAGGTACCAACCTTCTCGAGTCTGACCTCGGACGTAGGCGACGCTGACTTTGGAAGATACCGACCTCAATGCAAAAAATGATTCTACCAAGACTCTAGCTATACCAACTGCTCATCAGGGATCCATATCCTCAAGCAAGGTACTTAACATTTGGCGACCACAATGAGAGATACTTCTTTAACTCTCATCACATTGGTCATTCCCATGCCACCTACCCGAAGGCAGCCTCGTCGGCGAAACCTCACGTCGAGGCGACGCCAAACTCGGCGATAGCGTGTGATCACCGATGGTTATTTAAATGCGACTCGGTGAGACCGGACGATCTTTAAAAAGAAAATGGAAGGACATCACGAGCATAGCACGCAAAACCGACCCCCCCCGAAGTCTCGAACAACCCTCTACTCGCTTCTCGGATCGAACTTGTTGAATGGCACACCTAAGGAATATATTCGCCGATAATCTCGGTCATGATGGTGAACTCGGATCCAGAGGGTCTTTGGTAGATAAAGGGAGCTCGGCGAACATCATGTTCCTAGATATTACGCTAGCATTAAAAATCTCGACATCGATCTCACTACCTATGGGGTCGGATTTGTCCGATTTCAACAGAGCGGGCAGGCCGACCCTTGGATACACCGAACTTACGGTCACTTACGACAACGGTGAGCTATCCCGTATAGTCAAAACACGGTTCCTAGTTCTTCCTTGCAAATCTCCCTACAATTGCATCATCGGGAGACCAACCCTGGGTAGGCTAAGAGCAGTAGCCTCCACAGTCCATCTGAAAAATGAAGTTCCACTCAGTCAAAGGTGAGATCATCACGATCGCTCACTGAGCCATGAAGATGCGAAGAAATGCCATTATCTCTTTGTAAGGTAGCCAAGAATTATCCAGAAATCGGACAAAAATGAACAACACGAAAATGAACTCGTGATATCAGGGGTAAATCTATCTTACCTCGATGCAATCACGACCCGGAAAGCTATGAAGACGAACAAGATGACAACCTGGCCAGAGGCTGAAGAAGAGAATCAAATGTCCCGAGCCTGATGGCGATTTCATCGATGCCTAAATCAGTGGAGGAGCTAGACGGAATATGCAAGAATGAAAAGCGTACCTGGAATTGGAGGGGTGCACCTCTATTTATAGACGAAGTAGCCCGACTTTGTCCGTCGAATCTTGCCGGTCGATCTTGGTCGTTGGTTGCTAACATCCGAGCGGGACGTGTAGTCCACACTAGTGTTTTTAGGCAGTGTTTTTTGGATAATAGTTGGGCCTGGCCCAGTTGTTCAATGGGACTCTTTCAGCCCAGGTCAGAACAGTGGCCCCCCAAGCCGAGGTCCTAAGAGATGAGTGAGCTCGGTTTTGGTGAGGTTGCCCACCATTCTTGTCTGTCCGGATCATAAGTGTCGTTTAGTATAGGTCTGTGCCTTTGTCCTGAAGAATCTTGACAGAGCATTTAAGCTCGGAATCAAATAAATTTTGACTGAGCATTATAGCCCAGAGTCAATTGTCCATTGACAGAGTATTTAAGGTCGGAATCAAGGTCTCGACAGAGCATTTAAGCTCGTAATTGATAGGGGCGAAACTGCTGAGAGCTTCTTCCTTCGGCCGCGTAATCAAACGTGAGTCCTCAGTACGTGAGAAGATTGTGCCGGTTAAAGCACAAGTCGAAGTCTCCCTTGGACTTTTTCCCCCGACCGTTGGCATGCCCGCAGAGGCAAACCAAAGGGGAGGCTAGTTCGCACCAACAGTCACCCGTCTCAGAGGTTTTCGACGAGTCAAGAGTGCCCGATGACACGGAGCGATAAGGATTTCTGCATACCTGAGCCGATGTGGGCCTCGCTTGCACCCTGCGATGGAACGTATGAGTTCGGGATCGTGGAGGACATTCTTTGAAGGCCTCGTCACATTTCGTCGTCTACCGAGTGGCCAGCTCGGTGTCAAAGTCAGGGGAGAGGGGCGTGGTTTCGTCGTGTAAGCAAGGAAACAAAGTACTTTTGACATGAGAAGTTAATTTATTGATTGATGAGAACTGTTAATCCAGTACAATTGCTTCTTCATGTGACTAACTGTAATAGATCCTAAGTTTTGTCGCGTTCCAGGTCCTCGGGATCGGCTCTTTGGAGAGTGTCTCGAGTTGATAAGCTCCTTTGTCGGTTTTTGAGATGACTTTGTATGGTCCTTCCCAGTTTGGTGCCAGCTTACCTTCCCGTGCATTTTTGTTACCCACATCGGCTCATCTAAGTACTAGATCGCCGACATCGATCTCTTGAGGGATGACTCGTTGGTTATAGCGCCGTGCAATCTGAGCTTTGACGATAGCTTCAGCAAGTTGTGCCCTATCGCGGACCTCTTGGATAGTGTCCAGCTCTTCTCTGATAGCCCTGTTATTTTCTTCTTCGGTGAGAGGATAGAGGGTCCTCCAAGTTGATTCTCCGACTTCCACTGGGATAACAGCCTCTGTCCCGTAGGTGAGTTGGAAGGGATTTTCGCCCGTCGTTTTGTGTGGCGTGGTCTGATATGCCTAGAGGACATACGGGAGCTCATCAGGCCACGCACCTTTGGCGCCTTCGGACCTCTTCTTGAGCCTTTCAAAGATAACACGGTTCACGCCTCCGGCTTGGTCGGTTAGGCATTTCCGGAACCCTCTATCGGCGAACTGAGTCCCGTTGTCCGTTATGATTAAGGTGGGAATGCCGAATCTTGCCAAGATGTTCTTTTTGACAAATTTGATGCAGTTTTTGGCAGTTATTTAGGCCAATGGCTCGGCCTCAATCCATTTGGTGAAGTAGTCGACTGCGACGATGAGAAACTTTACCGCGCCTCTTGCCAAGGGAAAGGGGCCGAGTAAATCTATCCCCCATTGAGAGAAGGGCCATGGTGTTGATAAGGAAGTCAGCTCGGTTGGCAAAGCGTTGTGCACATCGGCATATCTTTGGCAAGTGTCACATCTCCTGACCAAGTCTGCCGAGTCTTGGACCATGGTTGGCTGAAATAACCAAAGTAGCGGAGAGCTTTTTTTATGAGCTCGGGACCGAGGGGTTGCCCACAGATTACTTCATGTATCTCCTTGAGTACGTACTCGGGGTCTTTGCCTTCCACGCACTTTAACAATGGGGACGAGAGGCCCCGGTAGAAGAGTTTACCATATATTATTGTAAAGGAAGTGGATTGCCACTGCTTTTTTGGGGTCGGAAGGTTCGACTCCGAATTCTATGTAATTCTTTATCGGTTGCATCCAGCCCTCATGTTCGGTGATGATATTGACATCGATCATGGAGAGAGGGGAAAGATCTACGCTGGGTTTTTTCAATATTTTCTAGATGATACTTGGAGGTTGCGAGGGTTTGGTGCTTGCCAACTTGGCCAAGATATCTGCTCGTTTGTTTTCCGACCTCGGGACGTGCTTCAATTCCACCTTCTCGAATTGTAGGAGTAATTCTCTAACTCGGCCCAAATAGCGTTGCAGTAATGTATCTTTCGCGACAAATTCTAGGTGCAGGTGCACTATTGTTGCTCCATCTAAAATTTGGGTGATCTTTCCAACCAGGATTATAAGTGTTGGAATAAGGGTTGTTATTCTTATTATAACCTACATAATTTCTGAGAGATAGGGTTGCTAGAACACTACAAGTGACCTCCTCCACAAGTACACACAACTAGGGGTGCTCGGAGGTACTTGTTCTCTTCTTTGCTACTGATGATGTGCGTAGATGCGGTGCATTAGATGATAGCATTGCGAAGTGAAGTTTTTCATCAAGTTAGCTAGAGTGGCTACTTGAGCGGATAGAGGCGAGATATATCATTGATTTCATGTACCCACGATGGTTTCTTTTGGGCACTTACCCTCTCGGTAGGCCAACTAGAGCTATTAGTTGCTATTCTATCAATTAATTCACATGCTTCATTGTATATGCCATTTAATAACACTCCACCGGATGATGCATCAAGCATTTTTATGGTTTGGGGTTCTAAACCATTATAAAATGTTTCCATTTGAATAATAACATGTAAACCATGATGAGGGCATTTTCTTAAAAGTTCCTTCCATCTTTCCCATGCTTCAAATAAAGATTCAAACTCTTTTTGTCTAAAAGAAGTAATATCAGTTCTCATCGACATTTTTGATAGGTGGGAAATATTTTCCTAAAATTTTTCAGACCATTTCATTCCATGAATGGATAGAGTTAGGCTCTAAAGAATTTAGCCAAGCCTTAGCTCTATCTTTCAAGGAATAAGGAAATAACCTTAATCTAAATGCATCTTCACTAACACTGGGTATGATAAAATTACTACATACTTCTAGAAATTGCCTTAAATGCAAATGAGGATCTTCATGAGGAGATCCTCCAAATTGACCAATAGTTTGAAGCATTTGAAACATCATAGGCTTAAATTCAAAATGCATAGCATCAATATGAGGTCTAGATATGCTAGTTTGCATGTTTTGATGATCAAAGTGAGCATAATCCTCATGGAGTCTATCTCTATCATTAATCATACCTATGTGATCCATGTGGAGAGATTTTCTCTATGATCTTCTTGAGTAGCATGATGTGAACCGGGGCCTCCTCTCACTTGAGTGTGGCCTTGAGCTTTGTTCTTCGAAAGACATGTTGCGGAGCTTGTTGATTTTGCTTTTGGAGTCTTAGCAATCTCACGAATCTTCTTTCTATTTACGGATCTAAGCTATATTGCAGTGTCTTGTTTCGGTCTGTACATATACTAAAGCACCATGTACTTACAGTATATGTGAAACTACAAATACCAGAATTATATACACACTAAATTACTATATATCAGAATTTTAAAAAGAATTTACTTCAATCCCTAGCAGCGGCGCCAAAAACTTAGTGTTGGGTAAAAAGCATGTGCAAGTATACACAGTCCAAAACAAGTAGTATAAAAGATCGAACCCACAGAGATTGAAAAACTCTTTTTTAAAATACAATATAAAGTAATAAAGTGTAAGGTAACTAAATAACAAATTATAGTGGAGTTGGTGTGATCACAACTAAGTTAGATAAGAAAGCAAAGTATAAGTGTTGATAATGCAAATGAGAAAAACTAGTTGGAATGTCTTCATCAAGTAATTTACTTTTAAGTGTTTGATGCAGTATGTGATGCAGCTGCACTGAATGATGTTGCATTAGCTATGTGCCTTTCAGTCACTTTCTTCAGAGTTACATTACAAGCTTCCTATGTCTAGGCATGGTTAAATAAGTTCACTCTTGCATCTTAAGTACCCACAGTTTCACCCTATGGACTATACTATCCTATGTCTAGGTCTTAACATGGTTTTCACAAAGTTTCCTTTATGTAAAACACTTACCCATATTAGTTCTTGAGTTCTTAACTGTAAGCCATGTCTGCTCTTACAAATTTACTTATTCTAAGTTGATCAATCCCCAAAATAAGTGTTGAAAATATTATCAAGCAAGAACTAAAGTACAAACATACATACATGCATCATACTTACTTAAAAGCTCATTAAATGATTAGAACATTCCAACTAAGAGAGATTTAGCTAACAATAGACATTGCAAGGGAAATATAAACTGAATGGAACATGTTTATATAATTGAAATCACAAAAGAGAAACTAACTATGTATATTGAAGCCCTTTGAATGAATTCTCCTAGCAATGCACTAGCATTACTCCTTAGCACTATACAAACACTATGAAATCAAAGTAAGGAGGATTTGTTAATTCCTTCCTTTCCCTCTTATAAAATAGAAACTAACTATGTATATTGAAATTTTGATCTAACTTATGGATTGTGATATATTTCCAAATGAATATGTGAGGTCCTTTTATAGCCTTCAAGAGAGGTGATTCCTTCCTTCATGTTGAAGTAATCTTGAGAGGATTGAGCTGTAGTTGCTTTTCAGAGGTTGATCCCCAAGTTGAGATTGTTGACCAAGCATATAGGGAGGTCCAATGATGTTTGAACATGTGTCCCTATGTTGATGACTCTTCAAAGCTATCCCTATGGCTATGTGTGAATGGTAGGCGCCTACTATATAAAGTGGTTCTGCTTTAGGGGACCAAGCATGAGGTCAACAATGCAAGTGGATGCACATGTAGCTAGTTGCTCATTCACCAAGTAGTGCAGATTCGATGCGAGTATCAATGCGGGAGCATTGATGCAGGAGCATTGATGCGAGGATCTGTAGATTTGACCGAACAAAACATCAAACATACCACAATATATCCAAAATGGCCTAATAACAACTATAACCATGTCAATCACTCAAGTTATCATATATCACACAAAATACTATATAAACTTTTTATTATTACTTGAAAGAGAGCAATTTACTAAGTTTAAACATATGAAATACTCTATATAAAATAGAGTTATCACTTATTGTAACACCCCATTTCTGAAGTGTCACCTTGCTAACTTAACTCCTCTTACTTTGTATTTGTTTATGAAAAATGGACCCATTTTTTTGAATAATAACTATAAATAGGTCCAAGATAAAGATTATATATATTAAACATAAAGTCATAGTTGCAACAAGCTGCACGGCACGCTCGCAGGCGGCATAGTCAAGGCTAATGTAGAAAAGCACGCACTCAGGCTGCATCATATCAACATCATCAAACATAGTCAATCCCTAATACTTATGGGAGAAAAGGAAACTATATACAAGGACACTAATCCTCAAAAAGACATACTTGGCTTACCATCAACTCGCCAGCACGTCACAGCCACTATCCTAGGCCCTCCAAAATACCTAACAATATCACACATCAACACGGACTCGGCTCGACTAATCTCACGATAATAATAAGATGGACTCGCTTCTGGGTCCTCCTCATCATCAGACTCCTCATCACTAGAAACATGAATCACCACGCGTGCTCCTGAAGATGAACCTGCTCCGTGAGACTCGCTCACCGGCCTCCAGACTGGAAAAGTAGGAACACACATAGATGAAAACATCGGCAAAATGTGGCAGAGCAGCATGAGTAAACTCTGGTATAATATGTGATTTTGGAATGTCATCAGCAACATCAAAATCCCTAGCACCATCCTCAGCAATGGGGCAAAGTGGTACACGAATCCCAGGCTCGGGTCAACAGTTCGGGGAAAATCTCTGGTCACTGATGGTCTAGGAATGGCGCTCTTCTTCAGAGTAGTGATCGTATGTGGCCCAATCCTAACTCCACGTGTACGCTGCGATGTACGCCTAGTCCCAAAATAGTATTGTCGCACAGGAGGGGTCCAAGGTACATCCCAGAAAAAGTCAAACGGCATATTAATAGTGAACCTAGTCTTGTAACGTAGCGTGAGAGAGCGGTTACCTTCATCATCTATACTAGTCGATACTACTACTCCCTAAACTGGATCTTTTGGGAGACGGGGTCAAACTCCCAATCATCCAAATCTCCTCCATCAGGGAAATCAAGAACTTGTTCCCCCTTGAGATCCAAGGGCAAGTCCATCTCCTGCAAATCCTTCATAACCATCTTGTCCTTCAAGCCATCTTACAACCCAATTTTAAATATACCACATACAAAATAAAACACACAAGCAAGTGGTGAATTCCTCGTCCACGAGTTCATCATAAGCTATACATAGGTAGAAACAAAAATAATACATATATACATGTACCATACATTACTTACTTATATTTAGACATCATTCCAAAAGCGAAAAATAACACATAAGATACATAAACAATCTCATCACCTTAACATAATGTGGTTAGTCAATCAAAGGTATTAGGTTCGTGTTAGAAAATCGTTCCTCACATCGATTTATCAATATCATCAAAATTTCCATACGAAATGGAATAGCACTAGATCATCACCTAGGCCAATATTACATGTGATCTAGATTCTCCGTTAGATCAACAAGCGGACATAACATTTACACCATGATTATGTCTCTGTGTCCCTTGTAACCTAGATCTGGATTCCCCGTCAAACCTACAGCAATTACTCAGGCAGTCTTCAACACAGGACTACAACACGTCCGGGTTGGAACAACGCCCTAAAACGTTCTACACTCTCAACGCTCTAGGTCCTCGATGGTACCTAGATAATCAATACGAAATCTTTACTAGATTTTCTCACATCTAGATTAAGACTCGGCTCCAAGTTCTCATCTCAAAATCAACACTTAACTTTGAAAGTCTCATTACATATCAACAATCATCGAGTATCCCATTTTCATAAATTCTCTTTTTAACACGATGCGCTCAAAGTTTTAGAGAACCACACTAAGCGTCCCATTCCAATTAGCATAGCTTTCCGGGTATTCTTATCTTTTGACAAATGAGAGTACCACTTTGAGTTTTCGAAAACGCTTCTCTTTTATAAAGTCGGAATACTCAATTATTATCTTTATTAACTTACTTTCATCGTTAACTAACAACTCTTAAATCAACTCTTTGTTTCTCCATTTTTTTTCAAATGCCTAAGGTTTCTTTTTCAAAATACGAGTGTGTTTGTTCAAACGAGGTTATACCGAAAATCCGTTGGAGAAATTCGGGTTTTCACAATTGAAACGCTATTTCATAAAGTCTGTTTCTTTTTAATTTTGTCTAAAATATTTATTCTATTTTAAAGCGACTATTTCTTATTAACTCTTGAAATTCAGTTTTCTTCTTTTCGAAACCTCACATGATCTATCACTAATAATGTCACATTCCCTTTAACCTTTTACCGTTACAATTCCTCTACTCGAGTCCAATTCAGCTCAAGTTACAAAATAATTGGTCATAATAATAGTTATGCCTCAAACACTCAAAACAATTCAGCACAAGCAGTCATTCACATCTTCACAATAATCAATCACAGGGATATTCAATATAATATCTCACATAAAAATACTACAATTATTATCAGTCAAAACAATCTAACAGAAAATTCAAGCAATCACACAACACCCATGAAGCTAAAACTCATTATGCAGAAATTCCCCTTACCTGAAACGTGTTATGTCGAGTAGCGAGGTATCCGAGCTAGGGCCGGTCCAGGTGTCGCGAAACCTTCAACGCATAAACATAAAGTCCAAAGGTCTCAGATTACAATACTAGTACTCGTTTTAAGGGTGGTAACTAGAGCGTGATAAGCTACTAGTCCCGTCCCGTTCTCGATATTTCTTTTCCTAATGTTTTGTCTGTTTTCCAAAAATCATTTGAATACTTGAAAATCGAAAAATACATTTTTCCTTTGTATGAAAGATTCAATTTTTATGACGATCGAAAGTGCTCTGAGAACATTACGAAAACTTTTGGTGACTCCAAACTTTAAACTTTACTAAAAATTGAAACGTTTACAAAAATATTTATCTTCCTTTTCATAAAAGCTTAATTTTCTTTTTACTGTCTTTGACAAAGAGAAACTCTTTTGAAATAACATGCACATAAGTGAAAAACCATCCGATTTTATATTCAAAGCTTAGTTAACTTTTTTCTAAGAAAATTGTTTCTTTTTAGATCAAAAAGGAGAGTACTGTCAAAGAAAAACTCACGGATTTTTAACAAACTATGGTGTTGAGGTTATCTTATAAAAAAAGTATTTGATTTGCCATGATTATATTAACTTACGACAACTAATATTCATATAAGGGAACCAAAAAACCTTAAAAGAAATAAGCAAGATTAGAGAAGAGTTGAGCCAATGGAAATTTCAATTGTGTGTAGAGAGGAATGGAAGTAAGATTAGAGAAGAGTTGAGCCAATGGAAATTTCAGTAAAGTCACATTCAGAAGGAAGAGTGAAAAGGATGAACATTTTTCTTTCTAACTCATGCTTTTAGAGAGAGTAACTGTCAATCATAGTGAAATTAGAAAGTGGGTGGTTGAGAGGGTCCAACAATGTATAAGAGAGATGAAAGTGTTTTTTTTTTTTTAAATTAGGTTCGATAACTTCACGGTGAAGTATTGTTAAAATATCTAGATATTTACTTAAAATAATATAATAATACAGTTAAGCGATAGTTAGTGTTTTTGCGGAACTAACATCGCATCGGATGTTAACTAAATTATTCTAACTGTCGATTAAAACCTTAACGTCGAACATTTTCATATTCGGGTCATGGTTAGAGTTTTTAAGCGGTTAAATTTCGTCCGGCAGGTCCAAAACGCGTTCAAATTCCGGTGGAATTTTGGAACGAAAATTAAACCTCAATCTAATATAATATATTAGGTCCTATATCTACTTTCGGTTTGGTGAAAACACAAACAAATGCGAGGGCTAAATTCACGCGCGCTTAGCGTGAGAAAACACACAAGTGAAAACACGTAAAAGCAATTACATAGAAAATTGAGGGTGTTACACTTATGCATAAGCTGTTTTCATAATAAAATATAAAAAAATGTTAAAATTGTTTTTCTATAAGCTATCTTGAGGAGCTTATGGAAATTAACTGTAGACAGCTTATGAACATGACATAAGTTGTTTTCATACGCTCTCCCAAACAGTATCCCAAGTACTTATGCCAGTAGATAAGTCCAAATAAGCAGATCCAAACGGACCCTATATATAAAATCAAAATAAAAGTGGGTCAATTTTTTAAAAAAAGATATAATTGCCCATTTTAGTATTCATCATCCATACACGTTGTTCATCCCTCCTAGAACCCTATCAATTTCGATTTGATGAAGTGAATCAATCACTTAAATCCCAATTAGTTTTAATAAAGTGTTGATAAAAAGCTTTGTAATAACCTATGGATGTAATTCTTCATTGTTGCCTCGTGGGTGAAAAAAACTGCATATTAAAGTTTGTTTTTGATCAAATGAAACAACAGTTTGCATGTTTAATATGTTGCCTCTATATGATTTAAGAGACCAGCTTAGTCCTACTACAACCAAATATTATCAAGTAAAGGAATACACCAAATTAGAAGAAATTTAAGTAAACATACATTATATTAGGAATGTCTGATTAATTGTTATTGTACTTTTTATCCAAATATTGATTTCTCTCTATGATACTCTTTTGGCAGAACGTAGAGGGCTAATCATTATCTACGAAGACAACCTCAAGTGCAATAGGTGAGTTGCCACCGTACGAAGGATACACGAACCACCTTGAGACAACTTGACCATGAAAGAGGATGACTCTGTGCCTACAGTTCGACATTGGCAAATGGTTGAGCATTTTGGGGGGGGAAGGCAGCGACTTTGGAGGAGGAGGTCATTTCCTCTTATGTGCTTTTTTACGAATTAATAGTATTGAGATATATTGCTTTTTAGGATTGACAATATGTGTAGAACAGGGATCCTAATCCTAGTTATATATAGTTGCATGTGGTAGCTTGATAGTCTTTTTTGAATTGCCACAAATATAGTGATCTTCTCTATTAATCCCCAATATTAGACAATCGAAATTTGCTTATTACTATTAAATGTGGACCTTCTAATTGTCGGTATCCCTATGATTGAGTATTTGATCAATTCCTATAATTCATGTGATTTGACTATTCACTGTTAATCCCATTTGATTTAAAGGTCTTATTAAAACCAATTAGAATTCAAATGATTCGGTCAACTCATATATTAGTGTTAGTTTCATATTGTGATTCTACTAATTTTAAAAAATATTTTTTCATTTAATAGGATCCAAACAATTAATTTCAAAATTGAAATGAATTAATTATCAGTTTATGTAAAATTATTTATTAGAATTGAAATGAACTAATTAACTATTAATTAGTTGGGCCGAAAATTAGTTGTCAAATAATTCTTAATAACAATTGAAACCTAATTAATGCAATCTTAAAAACCTTTTATGAAATTTTAAAACTTGTCTCAGCAATTCATAGGGCTGCCCAAATTTGTGAAGAGCAAGACGGTTAATTATGTTAGGCGCAATGTTTTATCAGTAAAAACGTTGTTGCCTAGTGGTAGCATGCTACTTTATTCACTGATCAATGCAGGGTTTGATTCCCGACTTTGGTATTTTTAACTAATAAATGATTTATCCTACGTATAAGCCGACGTGGAATTACGTGGCAGTTGAGGTATTTTCCACGAATTGTTGACGTGGACGCTTATATGTGTCGATTCATGTTTATATATATATATATATATATATATATATATATATATATATATATATATATATATATATATATATATATATATATTAAAAAACCCCATCAATTAAGTTAAATTTTTTTATAAACAATGTTAGTGGGAAAGGAGGATTGTTAGTTTTAGGGTTTGAACTGGGAATTAAGATTTTCTACTGCACTGACTTAACAGTGCATTTCTTTCAATATTTCTTTGCTTGAAACTAAGCTACGTACTTCAGATATAATAATAATAATAATAATAATAATAATAATAAATTAAATTAATATGTTAATTTGTTAATACACGGCGGTTTCATCAAAAAAAATTGACTAGATCAAAAAATAATTTTGACAATAACGGTTTCAACAAATTGATTGGTGAAAATAAATTTGCTTAAACGTTAACTTTATACGTTATTGCTGTTGCCTTTCAATTTGCATCTAAAATAAATGCTATTTCCACCGTTTAATTTGACTTTTCTTCAAAATCAAATTAGTCTTTGAAAATGATAACAACCTGAATTGGTTAAAACCAATAGTAATTAGTTACCGAGTTTCAACACACGCTTATTTTGCGCCAAATTCCAATCAATTAGTATCAATTATCATAAGAAATAGGCTTGAATCATAAAATTGTAATATCCTGCTTTTTCTTTCAGTCAACAATTTACTTATTATTTCCATAATTAGTCTCAAATTGAATCCAATTCATTATTAAGATACTTTTTTTTCGACCAAAGATTCTTAATAGTTAATATCATAAGAAAGTAGGCTTGAATCATAAAATTGTAATATCCTGCTTTTTCTTTCAGTCAACAATTTACTTATTATTTCCATAATTACGAATCCAATTCATTATTAAGATACTTAAATAGTTGTTTTGGTTTCAGTAAAATTAATAAAAATAATTAATTCACATTTATAGACACTAATATTATTTTATATTTTATTCTGTAAACCAAAAAAAATATTTTATATTTTATTTTATACTCTTCTTTACCATTGATTGTGAACTATATATACAATGGCCAATAAGGAGTGAAACCAAACCAAATCACTATAATATTTTCCTTGGAGGAGAAAATTGAGAAAAGAAGATAGAATGACTACTTTCTCTTGTCTTGTGGTAGTTTTACTTTTATGTGTTGCATCTTGAATGCAATCAAAGTTGTAGATGTGGAAACCATTTGCAAAAAGTCACCAACCATTCATTTTGTTCAACCATTCTCAACTCAAACGGGTGCAAGAGATCTCGTTAGCCTTGCGAGAATATACCAATAACGTGGCTCGTGAAAACACGACCAACACCATCAATCTTATCCACACACTAATTGCAAAAAGTGGTAGTAATGAAAGCGGTGAGTACTACTATGAGCGTTGTTTATATCATTTTACCGATGAGGTCGGTGTCATTAGTGCGATTGATAAAATTCAAAAATATTTGAGAGAGGGAAATTACCCCGATGCATATAATAGTGCATCGGTATCGTAGGTTATGTTGATGGTGCCTCTACAGAGGATTCACTGACTATCCCTCCAATTCATGATACCTCTTTACTCCCAAAATATGCTAATGTTGTCGTTCGAAGTCGGTCAAATTATTGTTAGCTTGTTAAGTTTTCTAATACAAACCTAACTAAATCAAGGTTAATTATTGGCTTTATAGTTTGTATTTCTCGATTAACATATTGCAACAAAGGAGCCAATGTCGATGGAAAAATCTGAATATTTTTTTTGAAATAAAATAATATTTCTTTTTGATAGAATTTGTTTCTCAATTACGTTTTACTTCTCGAATGGTTCTTACAATGATATCCATGTATTCAATCTGATGTTTGTACGAATTAATGTGAGAAAACGAATGAATTTCTTTTTATTTGGTAGATGAAATACTATGATGCACAAATACAATACGTGTATCGGATACGATACGAAATCAACACAACGATATAGACTTCCTTGAAAAACATAAGATACGATACGTCTAGGATTCGTTTATAAAAAAGCAAAATATTCACAAAAATAAAGAAAATACATAGATACATAGGCCCAAAGAAACATAGGCTAGCACAATAAAATAGAGAGGCACATAAAAACTAGCAAGTTGCACTTGTAGAACAAAGACTAAGGATAATTGTTTTCTCTCTTGTATTGGGTTTGTATTATAAAAACCTAATACCTAAAAAAATGACCGTTGGACTTAACCAACAAACAGCAAACAAACAAACACGTTTTCAAAATGCTAAGTTTGTTAGTGATCCTAAACGGTTTATTCAGTTGGAGTGTGTTAGTTCTAACTAACTTCTCCAACTGACATGTCCGTATGTGTCTATATAAAGTGTAAATAGTAATACAAATCTGTACATACAATCATCATTCAATAAAAAGTTTAAGTTTTACGTTTTAACCTAACACTACCGTATTTTTCTATAGTCCCTGCACTCTAAACCGTAAGCTCTAGTTCTTCATCCTTGAGATCTTGAGTTTGTAAAGAACAATCAAGTTGGATTGTACTTTGCAAGCAAAAGAAGAAAGAAGGATTAGAATTTACTTTTGTGACTAAGGTAAATTGAAGAAAGAAGGAGAAGTGGAATTGAGTTTTAAGGGATTTACCTTTGTATGTCAATTGGTGTGATTACGAGAAAGTAAGTCTCAAGAATTGCATCAATATCACAGTTGGTATTTCTGAGACAAGAAAATCGGAGGATTAGGGTTTGCAATAACCAAGTGAAGAAAACAATCATTAATAAATTAGGGTTTGAGCGATTTGAAAGCGAAAAGCGAAATTAACAAGTTTGTGGTGTGATTCATTACCTAAGAGTGAGTGCGAATCACTTCACATCCTTCGTTACTTGCAAAATAAGAACCAAATTAGGGTTTCAAGAGAGAAACCAAACTTGAAACAGAAAGTGAAATTAGTCATAATAGTACCTTACGAAGCCGTTGTAAGTGTTTGAGTGATTCAAACACTTGGCGAAAAAGCTGTTGAAATGATCGAAGGGTAGTATTGTGTTTAATCCTCGATATGTAACTCGGCGTTGAAACTAGGTGAGTTTCAACATCATCATCGTTACGTTTCATCATCGGAGAGAGAGCGAAGAGCTTGAAGCTTCAATCACTCGGGAAGAGTGAGAGCTACAAGGAAACCCTAGCTCACTGAAGAAGGCGAAGAAGAAGAGAGAGAGAGAACGGAGAATCAAGAAAAGAGTGAAGAGGTTCTTGAACTTACGAGTAAAGAGAGAAAGCGACTTAAATACACGGGTCAAGATAACCCGCGTGTTACCCAACTCTGCGGTGCAGGTTCGCGAGACCAGGTTGCAATTATTTGTTTGGGCAAACACCTTTCATCACTGGGTTGGGTTTAGGCAAGTTGGACTTGATTAAACACACCCCCTCAAGTTGTTGTTTGGTGCCTGCAAGTAGAACAAATTGTTAGTTTTGCAAAAAATCCATTATCTTCTGCTTATATGACTCAGATTATCTTTGTCCTAGTGCTTATAAGGCATACTGAAAGTGTCCTTATGACATATTACTTTCTAAAAAAAATAAGAAAAACATTTTAATACTATTCTGATATATACTCATGACGTATCGGGGAAGTATCAGATACGAATACGATACGTATCGGATACATATACGACAACAAAATTGAAGTATCCGTGCATCCTAGATGGAAATAACACAAAGGGGAAAAAATATGTCACTTTATTTTTTTTTGGTGTACGTAGAATGTGAAATGAAAACAGGGAAGCATAGATAAAAAAACACTAGTCTCATACTTACTTGTGTGTCTAGGTGTATATATACTTAAACTATAAAATACTTGTCTTAGGAAGTCTTGAATTATTCGATGAGGCTTAAAAATTAATATATATATATATATATATATATATTAACCTTAGTACAAACTTAAAAAGTCGTATTAAGATTAGTGAACTAAATTGATCAAAAAATGATATAATGAACTGTTTTTTCAACAAAGCGTGATGTTTAATCTTTGTTTTATATAAAAAAAACAAACAAACAATGATAAACCTGTGTGATGTGTCTCTATAGCCTATACACTACTTTTTTTTCTAACTTAGAAAAATAATTCTATACACTCTTATTTTTCTATAAAATAAAAAAAAAGTTGGTGTTCCCTCTAACCTAATTACATGAGTTCAGCTGCTACTGATTTCAATCTTAATACAATATAGTAGAGAAGTCCACCAACTAGAAATTAAGGCACCATCTACAACAGTTTCTTTACCTAGATACCAACCCAAGATATATATTTGACTTCATGAACTACATTGGGGATCTCGGCTACCCCCCCCCCCCCCTTGAAAATAAAAATGTTGCGTTCATTCAAAATCCGCCACATTGTTGTCATCCAAAAAACTAACTGCAGATTTTTCATGATGTTCAGATGCGAAATCTAATCCAAATAAGTTTGAATGTGTTGAGACCCATGGAAGTCTAGATCATCAAAAACTCCCAACCAACTTAGTATACTTCTTTCCAAACACCTTTGGAAAAGGTGCAATTGAAAAACGTGTGATTAACAGATTCATCTTGAGTGGTGCATAGGGGGCACCTACTATTAGTAATAACCACCTGCCTTCTAATGAGATTGTCCTTGGTTGGTTAATTATAACCTGTTTAAAAGTAATCGCCAACAAAACAAGGCTACTTTGGAGGGAACAACAACTTTCCAAATAATTGACAAAGTGGATAATATGTCCCCGCTCAAAGGAGTGTGATCTAACAAGCTCAAGATGTAGGAATAGCAGGAATGTACCGTGAATACATTATGCTTGTCAACAATCCACTTCCAACTTTGGTGTCTTCCTTCTATCAATGGAACATCAAAAAGGATAGTTGTCAAAGAATGTACCACCTCTTTTTGGTCAAAAAAAAAAGAATGTACCACCTCTTGTTCATGAAGAGTTGTTTAACCCACTTCAAATCCCATCGCCAAGTTCCCACCTCCCAAGCTCCTATATTTCCGACTACCTCATTTTTTGTGTGATGAGATTGCATACAAATTCAGAAAGGCTACCTTTAGTGGCTTGGGTTCAAGCCATTTGTTGGGCCAAAAGAGAGTGGAATGCCCATCACCGGGAGCGCAAGCCACAACTTGTTGAAAACAATTCTGATTTGGTGTCAATTCCTTTCCTAACAACATCAAATCCTCCACCAAATGGAATCCTTTGAACCCAAACACAAATGCGAAACCACAAGATATCGATGATATTAAATTGTCATATCTAAAAGATAAGACCACATTCCACAAACCATATGATTCTTGAAGACACCGTCATATCCATTTTCAAGCGAGGAAATATCAAAGACTTATAAATTATTGACTCCTATCCCCCTCTCCTTCTTGGGGCTACAAATATCTTCCCGAGCAACCCAACAAATCTTTCTTTCCTCCTCCGTGACCCCACAAAAAGTCTATTTGAATTTTTGTTAACTCCTTAATAACAACTTTAGGAGCCTTATAGAAAGAGAAAAAATATAAAGGAAGACTTGAAAGAACAAAATTAATAAGTGTTACCCTTCCTCCGATAGATAGAAGTCGTCCACTTCAAGATGACAACCTAGCCCTCATGGAATCTACAACAGGTTTCCAAGTTGCTCTTCGACGGGGATTAGCACCAACCGGAACACCAAGAAACTTAAAAGGGATAGCTGTTGTGCAACATGACAAGAAAACGGAAGCAGACTCCAGAAAACCATCACTCAGATTCAACCATTTAGCTTACTTTGATGAAAATTAACCCGCAACCCGAAAACTAGCTCAAAGCACCTAAAAATAGTTTTGATGCACCACAAGTTCCTCCAAGACCCCTGGCCAAACAAAATGGTATCATCTGCAAATTGTAAAAGAGACTAAGTTTAAAGAATCGAGACCCGATAGCCATCATGCGTCCCGATTGAATTGTCTTACGAACTAAATCGGATAAACCTTGTGCCTGATAAGAAACAAGAAAGGAGATAGAGGATCGCTCTGTCTCGGTCCTCTATGAACTGTGAATTCATCTGTTGGACTCCCATTAACCAAGACCGATATCGTACTAGTTAACACACAAGCTTGCATCCAATAAATCCACTTCTTCTCATCAAAACCCAATCCGCACAACATGTACATCAAAAAGCTCCATGAAACCGAGTCATAAGCCTTCTCGAAATCTACTTTAAAAAGAAAACATTCACCCTTTCTTCTCTTAGCAATATCAACCACCTCATTAGCGACCAACACTCCATCTAGAATTTGTCTCTTTGCAATAAAAGATGACTGACAAGGGGATATAATTTTGTCAATCACTTTCTTCAATCTCCCTGCCAACACCTTAGAAAGAAGTTTGTATAAACAACCAAATAAGAAAATCGACATGTATTCCTTTAAGCTTTGAGGATTATTGTTTTTTGGGATCAAAGTCAAGAAAGAATCTGTGATGGCCTTTGGAAGCACCCCTATAATCTGAAATTCGAGTAAGAAATCTACTATATCATCCTTAACCAACTCTTGACATTCTTTTATAAATATGATGTTGAACCCGTCAGGACCTAAACTCTTGTAATTCCCATCACAATTCCACACCTCATCCTTAATCTCCTCCTCAGTGAAAGGGGTCGTTAACAATAAATTATCCTCCAAGGACATGGATTGGAGCTCAATACCATCAAAAACTGGTTTAGAGAAAGAAGCATCCTGAAAATTTTGTGCAAAAAAGTTGTGCACCTCCCTTTTAACCTCCCATATCTTCTCCACGGATTGGCCATCCACCTGTAAAAATAAAATTTGGTTTCTCCTTCTCCTCGATTGAAAACAGTAGTGGAAAAGCTTAGTATTCAAATCCCCTTCCTTAATCCATCAACCTAGACTTCTGTTTCAACAGACACTCCTTCATCTTAAGTTGTTTCCAAAACAAAGCAGATGCCTCTTTCTTCTTCACAACAACAGTTAAATCACAACCTTCCTCAATACCAACATCTAAATCATTCATCTATGCCACTATATTATTAATGTTTAGATCCAGCCAACCAAAGACCTCATTATTCCACCATTTCAATTATTCTCTAATAATTTTCAAATTCTCCTTAATAACAAATGCTTTCTTTCCATTAATGTGGATCTTCTTCCATTCCTCCGTAACAAAGGACTTGAAAGACTCATGATCAATCCAACAATTATTGAAACAAAACAGTTTTGGGCCCCAATTAAGATTTGAACAAACCAACCATATGGGACAATGGTCAGAAATGTCTACATTACATGCATTACGACCGCTTCACTTCCCATAAATTAACTATGCCCTACGAAATTAAGAAATTGTCCAACCTACTAGCGTGAAATCCATCGAACAAAAATAAGTGTATTTTTACCATACAAAGGGGATCAACCAAGTTCATATCATTCACAAAAGAATTAAACTCCACCATGTCCTTATGCCCCAAAAATCACTCCTTCACATGCATTTCTTCCCTACTAGGAACCACGTTGAAATCCCCATCAAACACCATTCGACTTTTGAACTATTATTTTTCAAATTAATAAGAGTTTTCCACAACAATCTTCTACCAAATTTGTATTACAAGGAGCATAAAGCGTTCACAAAGAAGAACTTGAATTCTACACAAACACAAATATATCCATGTCCTGATAATTTTTCTTACCACCCATAGATCCTTCTTCCACATCATTAATAGAACCCCAGATAAGCCATTTGAAGGCAAAGAAATCCAATCATAGGTACATTACCCCACATATTATTAACGACATAATCAACAGGCACTTCTTTTTTTGTTTCCTAAAGACAAACTAAATCAAAATTACTTAATTTGATGACAGTAGCCAACCTCCTTCTTTTCGAATTGTCTCCCAACCATCTAATACTCATAGACATAATATTCATGGAACACCGATTTTGGTCACCCTCCTTTGCTTTGCTTCTTCATCTCTCCTTTCCCCCAACTCTATCTGCTGCTCATATACTTCACAAATTGAACATTTTAAATCTGAGTAGAGTTTATTTTACCTACTATACATATTCCTTTGATGAAGCCATTGTCATTATTACCAAACAAGACAAGTTATCCATCAAAGCTCTCCATGGAGAGAAAATTATTCTTCTCCCCTTTCATGTGTCTTGAGCACCCACTGTCTAGAAACCACAGTGTTTTTCTTGATGCTATGATGCAGCCTGCATTAGAGTTGGACAAAGATTTAGGTGCCCATTTGTTGTTGGGTCCTTGAGGGTTAGTTTTCATGTATATAGGATCTTTTTGCTTGCTACTACAAACTAAAATGTGGTGTCGGTTTGTTTGCATCTTAAGTATTTCACTTTGGGTTATCTTTTTTTGTGAGTTACCCTTCTTACATAATTGACTCTTCTCGAGAGGATTCAAGCTCACTTGAGAAGCTTCAAGATTTTGTGCACAAATCATGAGCTCATTTGTTAATTCAACGATTTGTTATCTTAAAGATATATTCTCTTTTTCAAGTTCGAATTTGAAGCAATTTGGTTTTTCTGCTATTTTTAAGTTGAGAAGATTGAACTATTACAGCGATTTGAAATGAAATTGTTGTAAAATATGAATAGTTTTACCAAGTCTTTCTTTATGTATTTTTAGCTCCTCATTTTCAATTTTCAGAACATTTGTTTGATCTTTGAAAACATGCATTTTTGAGAGAGAATATTTGAGTCATAAAGTAGACTATCAAATGAGGATTCTACTTCTTTACAGAATTCACATTTAGAGAGTTCAGAATCATAGACCTCTTCTTGTTCAGTTCCTGCCATGAGATAAATATTTGCTTCTTCCTCTTCCTGCTCACTTGATGACTCTTCTGAATCATCCCAAGTGGCCATTAAGGCTTTCTTTTTAGGTGAGAATATTTTTGGACCCTTCTTGTTGAAAAGATGACAGTCTTGTTTCATGTGACCAGACTTCTTGCATTCATAACAGATAATTTTTGATTTGTTTCCATCTCCTTTGAATGTGTCTTTTTCAGAATTGAGGTCTTCCTCTTCTTTTGTTGTTTAGCCATATATTGGTTCTTTTTGAGATCAAGGCTAATTCTCCCCTTCATACGTATCATCATCACTCTCTTGCTCTTCATCATCCATTCTTGAGAAGATTTAAGTGCTATTGATTTTCCTTTGTGAGAAGAAGTGTTTTCTTATTTACGAGAAGCTTTGAGCAAGCGCCTTTCTTTTTGGATGTAGTTCTTCCATGAGTTATTGTTCATGGATTTTTAGTGAGCCCAACAAGTGGTCAATGTCAAGTGATGATAGTGTCTTTGTTTCTTCTATAGCAGTCTTCTTTGGTCTCCAAGCTTTTGGGAGACATTTCAAAAGTTTGCTAACCTTCTCATCATTTGGATAGGTTTTTCCTAGAGCACTTAATCCATTGATGATAGCAATGAACCTCTCTTGAACATTTCATCAATGGTCTCATCTTGATCATTTTGAACATTTCAAATCATGGATGGGAATGCCTTGCTTTGCTTCTTTGATTTGATCAGTTCCTTCTTGAGCAGTTTCTAAAGTATCCCATATTTCTTTAGCAGTTTCTTTTCCCACTATTTTGTCATACTCTGCTCTTCCCAAAGCACAAGTAAGATAATACTTTTCTTTTGCATTTTTTAGTACACGATGCTTCTCATCAACAGTCCAATCAGCCTTAGGTTTAGGAATACGACTATTTGGAACTAGACCTGATATTGTAGGAGCAAATGATCTATTTTCAACTATGTCCCATATGTTAGTATCTTGAGATTCAAGGAACAGATTCATTTGACTTTTTCAATAGTAGTAATGTTCACCATTGAACTCAGGTGGCATGTTTGATGAAGTACCTTCTGGTAGGAAGGCAACAAAATTTGGTTTGGCCATGACTTCTTCCAAGATCTTTTTCTCTCACACTGTTGAGTGTCTCAACCTAGAGGTCGGGCTCAGATGCCAATTGAGATTGAGATTGAGATTGATAAATTATCTCCTTTAAAACACGAGCGAAGAAGTTGACTAAAAGGAAGATCCCAGATCTTGTTCTCGGACCCCATCAAAACTTGTGCAAAAGATTTGACATTTGTTGCCTCTTTAGGACCCTTGTTCACGCCAACTATAGGCTCATGAGAGACATTCTAGTTGGCAGTAGCAAGAAAGGGACCACCGGGTCCCACCGACACACTTGGAAACACGCGATTGGCCATCGATTTCTACAGAACAACACGTGATTGGACACAACACTGTGAAACATCACCATCAGCGAACATAATCATCGATTCGTGGAACAAAACTGTCTTTGCCATGGATGCGCGACGAGAGCGTGGCAGCTAGGGCGAGACTTAAGCGCGGCGTCGACGACACAGAGCAGTTTGTAACACAGGACGTGTAGCAGAGGAGAGGCGCATGCTTGTCCACCACTGACGCAGCAACAAGGCTTGGCACAGACACATTCTTTAACGGCTTGCAATTGGCCAGCTCAAACCGAGGCGGAGATTGGGAGGCCTGACACGAAGCAACACATCATTCTTCATCCATAAGGCCACACAAAATGCTTCAGAATCAAAATAGGTCCTGAAGCTCGCCACTTCCCTCACATCCCCTATCTTCTCCCGAATACATTTCCCCTCAAACACAAATTCAATATCCAAACACAAATTCAAAACCACGAATCTCAACAACAAAACAACAATTAATCACAAAGCATGGAAGTGGTTCCAAAACCTAATGGTTTTGGGATTAGGTGATTTGGGAAGAAACAAATATATTGATTCTTGCCCAAATTCAATGATGCTCTACTTTCCATGAATCTCACGACTACAATTGTGAGTGTTTCGTAAACCGAGAGTGGTGGCGGTAGTTGGAGTGGTGGTGGTCGGAGTGGTAGTTGGTGGTGGTCAATGTGGTGGTTGGCGGTGGTCGGAGTGGTGGTGGCGGTGGTCGGTGGGGTTGGCGTGGTCGAAGTGGTAGTCGGATATATCGATGATCGAGGTGGATGAAACAAAAACAGAAACAAAAATTATAAAACCTATTTTTGTGGTTTTGAGTTTTGATCGAAAACTGTTTTGAAATTAAGAAAAAAACCAACTCAGCCCCATTTTACACGAACACCTTTTTGTTTTGAAATTGACTCTCAAAACCAAAAACCAAAAACCAAAAACTCAGAACCACCCGGAACGGGCCCTTAGGAATTTGAGATTTTTGATTCCATATGGCAGTCCACATAAGCACATATCCATGTCACCATGATGCCAACATCATTAAAAAGTGCCACCTCACAACAAAAAAATAATGTGACACATCAGCTTAAAATGACATTGGGGACAAAAGTGAATAAAAAATATCAAACATTGTGCAATTGTTATTTTGTCCTCATCATTCTTAACTTCACTCGGCAGACTTATTCTTCTAATTGTTGGCAACCACGCCCTAATAAACTTTGTGTTAGTCTCAAAATTGCATCGTTGATACGTTTTGGGTGCAGTAGTCAACTTTATTTTATGGGTACCTTTAATGTCCCCTTTTTTAAATGGTAAGAGTAAGGTTTTAAAATTTGAGGGCCAAATGTCTAAATTTTTTAAAATAAGGGAACCAAAATTATAATTTAGCCTATTATTTATTTTTTGTTTTTTTAGATAAGCAAATATTTCATTAATAAGAGCACTAGGTGTACTCAAAACCAAACAACAAGACTTTCTCAATAATTGTTTATACACGAAAGAGCATTAAGCCACCAAGAAGAAGGAAGGAAGATAGCACGATATTACAGCCGCTTAAAATAAACCAACTCCAAGAAAAAGGCGAGAAATAATGAAGTCTATCTTAGCTTCTTCCACTCTAATCAAGAGATCATTCCGAGCTAACCATATACCAACAACTTGCCAACCACAACAACTATCTTGTCTTTTGAGCCTTCTTTCCCTTAAAGAACTCGTCGAAACTCACCAAATGTTGGACTATTGCGGTTACGCCTAAGGCAGCTGGATATCCAACCACCTACTACCACCAAGAGGATTTCTTACGGACACGGAACATCCAAAAGATCCTTATACGTGATAAAATTGTTAAAATCATGGATACCACCTACACGCTACCCCTTCCATTCCTCCCCTTCCTCACCTTCGCACTAGACACGACATTGAAATCTCCAACCACCAACCACTGCGCCCTTGACAAAAGCGTTGTTTCAACCTCTTTCAATTCTCCCACCCTCTCCTTATATCAGATAAAGAACACGATGCATAAACATTAACCTCATAGATGAAATACTCATTAACCTCAAACTGTTGAGTACCCCACAGAAGACTTAATTCTCTTTCATCCATAGCCTCCCTCTAAGTTTCTGGTAAGCAAATAAAATCAAACTTACCCGACCTGATAAGCGACGATAAATGACAGTGTTTGGCATCTTCGCCCCACCCACGAAGATTAAGTGATAAGATACTCAAGGGTCACCATTATTGGTCACCCCCTTATCCCTTGCTAATTGAACTCTACTCTCTCCTTCTTCAATCAACTCGATATACTACTCATCAGGCAAAGACCCCTCCACCCCTAACTTTTCAGCACCTTCCCACACCTTTCTAGCCACTGCCTTATTTTGAAGCGCCCAAAAACGTTTATTACAGTTCTCAATAGCAGCAGGTGGAATTTTGCCCGTTCTTGGCTTTTTTTCGGACCCACTGTCTTCAACTTAATTGGTTTCTTATGATAATCTAAAAACGCGTTCCTTATTGGGCTTGAGTCCACGATTTGAATTGAATGTTGATGGGGTGCTTGACTCGCGCCATTTGACTTTTCAAAATGACCCATTAAAATTAAATCTAAAGATTGTTCTCTACCGACGGATTGCTCAACGGAATTGAGATTGTCCACGTGCACTTTATCCTTTCCAAAGCTAGAAATTGAATTTAATTTTTGTGAAATAATCAATTATTATTTCTCTAGTGACTGTGTTGAAAAAAAAAATCTCTGAATTCTCTGGTGACTCCCGCTCCTCTTTTGGCAAGTGAGTCATTCCCACCATCCTTGAAGCCATGGCAGAAATGCATCGTTGTTTAGAAGGTCACCTGCTACCGTCGGAGGTGGTTAGTCTCTCTCTCTCTCCCTCTCTCTCGCTAGGTTTAGGTTGCGTGATATCGTCACGAGCAATCTTCAATTTATCGTTTCTCTTTTCTTTCCTGTTGCATGATATCGTCTCCCTAAAACCCCCAATCTTCCCAAAAACCTAACACTACTTCTACCAATTTTTCCTTCTGTTTCTAGCTAATTCCTAAAATTAAACGAGTTATTGGATGTTGATTGATCTTATGAATCATTGTAATCATGCTTGTATTGTTTTGTTTAGTTTCTAGCCATGACTAACCCGCATAAATTTAGTATCAATTGAAACAATAAAGCACATGTTTGGTGGATTAAAGGTGATAGAAATTTAAATAGTATGATTGCAGAGGTGCTATTTTTGTAATTTAGGAAAGATGCTGCTAGAGAAAATGTTTCTCTTTGCAATCTAGATTTAGTACCAATTGAGACAATAGAAATCCATATGATGTATGGAAATTGATCGTTTAGCAAGATTGGTGATCTTTTATGAAATAGCGTGCACTATTATTTAATTTCATATTTGGCTGGCTTGAACAAGGCCAATTTCGTGGTCTGAATTTAGGGCTGTAAAGTATATCACGTTGTTCTTCAAAATGTTTTAGTGGTTATAAACTTGTAATCTGTACTTTCATTCATTAGCAACGGGAATCTACTAAAAATTTCGTAGTCTGAATTTAGGGCTGTAAAGTATATCACGTTGCTACTTGAAGCATAAAACAATTAGTATTCATGCATGTTGTGCACTTAATTTCTCTTCATCCAACTAATGCTTACAACTATCTGAAATTGCTTAAGTATATTAGTCAACAATAGAGCAAAATTCTTAATATTTTGGATTGGTAAATCTTTCTCCTGATGGAAAAAGAGCTGTGTTGACCTGGATTGCTGGTACATTTAGGTACATGATTGTCACATTTTTGTTGCAGCTCAAGAGTGAAGAAGAAATATTGTTAAATAGTATTAGGCCTATAACTTCATTAGTTGAACCAGGTATTTATACAATCCCGGGCATCCACACTGCATGTGGATACCATGAGTTCATGCATAGCCAACACCCTTTGAACCCTCACTCCAAAACCTCCATTCGGGCATCCACTCTGCACGTGGATACCGTGAATTCCACCAGGATTTTTGTTGCTTTGATACCAGTGTTAGAACTGGTCAGTGCATAAATAAAAAGGGGAAACTAAGTTCTTTATGAAATTGTACAGATGACACATTTACAATACCAGTGTTACAAGAGTTCGAGAGCCCAAAATCCCCTGTCTATATGGCAAGAAAGTTTTCTTCTTTAAATCCTCAGTTTCCGCTTTCTTCCTCGCGTAATGCAATTCATGTGCAGAAACAGGTTCCTTTCTTCTAGATCTAAGTGGCGAAGCTTTTACCTCTTCAGCTTTCTTATACAAAACAGGGTATTTCCTGAACGGATCCTTGTTCGTACCTCTCCCTTCAGAAGCACTTCGGAACAACAAGAAATCTCTCAATCTCCATTTTCTAGAACTCTTAGATGAAGTAGAAGAATCAGTAGATGAAAGTTTAGGAACAGATTCCTCTTTATTATTACTCTGTCGCTGATTCGATTCTTCATTCCAGTGTGATATTCTATACGGAGAATGCGAACGCGTAACTCTACGACCTGAATTCGATGAAGAAATTTCAGCTATCGGAGTTCTATCTCTTCCTCTTCTCTCTCCACTCAAAGCTTCATGTTCACGTGACTCTTTCTTCTTTATAGATGAAAAGGCTTCGAGAATCGACTTTTTCCCTTGCGATATTTTAGATCTCGTGGGAGATAGAAGAGGAGATTTAGCAGATTCAATCAATTGATCATGTTTCAACGGTTTGATTTTACCGCCATCGAATAACTCCGCCGCAGAACGTGACGGTGTTTCTGATTCTCTGGTAACGAAAAACGCGAAACCGTCATCGTTGTTGTTTTTTGATTTGTCTTCCCAATCGTAGATCGTTGAAGGTGAAGTGGAAACAAGGCCGGCCCAACCTATTTGGAGGCCTAAAGCGAACCTTTTTAGTGTGGCCCATCCTATTTGGAGGCCCTATTTAATAATCAATATATGTGTATTTCTAGTTTATATATTTTATTTCTATTATTATGTTATTATTTGTAAGTTGATGTAGTGGTAAGCTTTTGGCTAATCAATAGTATTGGACCTGTGTTCAAATCCCCACCAAAATAAATATGTCATTGTTTTAATAATATGCATGCAGGCAAAACTGAAATTTCAGGAAAATGAAGGAAGCAGGACTCGATCCTGCGACCATTCATTTACGGACTAGAACTTCTGCCAACTGCGCTGCATCAGCTTGTTGTATTTTGGGGCCTCTTTTAATATAAGATACTTAATTTAAGGCCATTTTTAGGCTTAAAAAATTATGTTTTTTGAGGCCCAAAGCGAGGGCTTGGGCTGCCTTACCCTTGGGCCGGCCCTGAGTGGAAAAGTAATTGTCGAATTCAGAGTAGAATCTTGAAGGACTTGTAGGGGCACTTAAGTAATTGTAATCACCAAATCGCTTGGGCGAAGAAGGAGCGCTTAAATACGTTTATGGCCTCTCCTTTCTCAATAACCACTCAGAAGTTTCCCGCCCTTCCTTTTCCTAATTCCCTACTTTTATTTGCCCCATAACTGCCTTTGAGCAGTTACTGTTAGACCACTATTGACTTACCAAAGAAAGAAAAAGAACTCTGCTACTGCAAAACAGTGAGCAGAGTTAGTTTTGCTCTGTTTTTCTTTACTCTGTTTCTCTCTATGTTACTTGTATTTTTCTGTTAGCTTAAATGAGTTGTTTTAATTTTTAATTGTTCTGTTATTTTGTTATGTTATAGCCGTTAGGAGTTAGTTAGGATAACTAACAAGCTGTTACTAACTTGTGCTCCATTTCTCCTATTATATAAAGGAGAGATAGGACAAGGGTTAGCATCATCTTGTTCATTTTTAGAGTTTTGCTAATCTGGATGATTAGTGGAGGTGCTTAGGTTAGCATCTGTGTACTTTCTTTTTTCATAATCAATAAAATACCTCTGTCAGAGCCAGAGAGCGCTCTGTTCAGATTCCCTATCCCTCTGGTTCTATCAGCTACTTACTGCACTAACATAAAATATAAACTGACATAATCAACTGCTTACGTAAGAAATAATTGCCACACAAATTCAGTTCCCATTTAAAACCCTTCTTGACCCTCTTATATTATTTAGTTATAAGAGGCCTAACAGTGTTTTGGCCTTTTTTTTATTTATAAAAAACAACAGTCAGGTATGAAATTTTGGCATTTTTCAAAAAGTTAATCAAACTCGTGAATATGCGAGTCCATCTGAGTTTGACCGAGTCTACTAAGAAGAAATAGTTATGTACATGAGTTCACTCCTTTTCCCTACCTAGAATCATAAACTTGTAAACTCGTCCGAGTTTATGAGTTAACTCATGAGTTTGACAACCATGGTAGAGACAACAATATTTTTTATTCTTAAGGAGGGAGGGAGAGAGTGAGTTGCAATTGTTGATTATATTATTGATACACTAAATGAATTAGCAAACAATATTGTTTTGTTGCCCTCTTGATATACAGTTCAAAATTATAAGTGACCTTTGAAATGATTGGGACTTTACATTTGCACAACAATAATTGTTAATCTTCACTTTTTTCTTTTTGAATGCAATTAACATGGGGACTTAATGACTATACATCATATCAATTTAAAATAACATATTAAATTTTTTATTCTAACTATTAAATGCCTAATAGATATTGTTTAAAAAGAAAAATCATCGAAAATAAAAGAAAATGTTGAATTTTTTTTTTTTTAATAATTAGTATTAAATAAATAATTAAAATTGATCATCTGTGCAATAACATAGCCAAACTAAGATCCTTTTAAAAACACAACCTATTCTAATATAAGCTATTTAAGTTAATACTTTATAGTCAAAGTAACAATAGATTTGTATTTACATTAAAGTCCTTGAAGGATAATGTAAGAAAGTGAGGTGGAATTTGACGATTCCCGAGAAAATGATGAAGCCTGTGTGACCTTTGATTGCCAAGCTTGATCTGTTGTTACCATTGGAGAAAATTATGATCACAAAGCTTTTCCAAAATCAAGTAA
This sequence comes from Oxytropis ochrocephala, assembly GCA_020916435.1. NCBI lineage: Eukaryota > Viridiplantae > Streptophyta > Magnoliopsida > Fabales > Fabaceae > Oxytropis > Oxytropis ochrocephala. Next base: position 34,277,505 of record CM037093.1, on the reverse strand, counting down.
GGAAAACTAATCGGTGTAGAATTCTGGTGTTGCTATGTCGGAACCATTGCAGGATTTGGCAATTGGGTAGTCGCCATGGACGAATTTCAAGGCTCAAGCTCTGTATACCATTTTAGATATAACAGAATCTATAGAGTGACTGAATTTGAGATAGTAGTGAATAATCCCTTATCGTATTTTTGTTTTCCCAAAACTACCATTACAAGTGTACTCACATTTATGGTGTCACTAACGCTGAGTTTGATATGCATTTGTACAGACAGTTATGCAGTTGAGTATTTGGTTAGAACCCTGAGTCACTCACATATATAGTGTCACTAACACTTAGTCTATTTTAAGTTCAATACCATCAAAAATGATCACAAATGAACTCATTATTCCCAATCCTATTGCATCATGACCTGGACATATAACATCTTTTTTACTTTTATTATATATATCATTCATATATGTATGGACAAAGGAAGGGCTTTCTTATTATCAATCTTAAATTTCGATCACCTAACTTTTAGTGTTGTGAATGCATTAGTTCAGTAATTCTCACAACTGTAATTGATACTAGTTTAGAGATTGACTTTGGCCCTCATTATACAGGCGATGATGAAAGATCAGCTTGCAGTTTTTGTTGTCCATGAATTGCTGGAAACTTGTGACGATCAGCGTTAGCTGATTCATTCAGGAATAAGATTTGTTTGAATGCATTGAAGTAGTAAAACCCATGGAAAGTATATGGTTGCACGCGTAGAGAAGGTAGTTTCTTCTAGTGGTACTTATTCCTTCATGTTATTCCTCATTTTCATTTTTACTCGTTCTTATGTGCCTGAGCCTGAGCATCCATGTGAATGCTTTAAGAGCACTTGTTTCTGAATGCATTGAATATATGCACGAACACTAACACATTCTGTCTGCATATAATTGTAAGTTCAATGCTGAGTTACCACATGTTTACAATTAGCAAATTAGAATGCATCATTTTTTAATTATTACAATATTTGGATGTGGGCTTAGCAAAATAGCATGAGGTCATTTTAGTGTAGTTTTCTCTGTTTATTATGTAATTAACTTAATGTGTGTTTCTCCTTTGTTTTAATTTAGATGGTCTTCCAATAATTTACATGCTACTTTTGTGGTTCAGTAATATAATCAGCAGCAGAAGAAATCAGGAATCATGTTAATTAGTTCATCAAAAAGAGCCATATATTGTGTAAGTTAAACTTTCTACTACATTGATATTTGATTCTTTTGGTTGAAGAGATTAATTCATGTTCAGTTCTCCAAATTGTTTTCCATCTCACGATTCCTCAATTTATCCGTTTATAATATAACCGAGTTTTTTTGTCAACAGGACGAGCATCTTTCAAGAGTGAGAAAAAGTGAGAAAAAGCAAGTGTACTTTCTATTTAAGACAAGTGTGGCAGCATTGATGACAGAACCAGAGAAGATGCAATTAGATGCAACTTCCAAAAAGAAAGCATGCAATCAAAGTCTAGGTTAGATGAAATAAATAATGTTTGTTGTTTGCCACATTCCGATTTTTGATCTAGTTATTTCCTGTTGCTAACAGCCTCTGTATACTGCTAGTTTTCCTTGAGAATTTTCAAGGTTAATGTTAAAATCAGATTTGTTTTGAGAAATTATGCTTGTTTTGTGCAAAATGATTGATCAATGGTAGTTTATATTATACTCTATTTTGAGAATGCAAGTTGACTAGCACTTGATTGGAGCAAGAGAAATTAGTATCATCTTTTACGTGTTACATAATAGTATGTAGAGTTTTATAAAATGTTGCTAAAGCATTTTAGAAATATAAGCTTTAACTAACTGCTAAAATGTTGCTAAATATTTTGTAGTGATAGTTAATGATGTAAACTATCCTTGCTAAAGTGAGCAGTAAACTATGGAATTATAAATAATCAACTCTTTATTATTTTCCCCGGGTAAGTCCAGGAGTGTATGGTACACCAGTGTTAGGTAGCCAAAATCAACTGGGCCACTGTGAATTTACTAGCTTGGCTAGTACCAGTCAATACATGATAATTTCCCCATATCACTCGGTTTCCTACCCCAGCCCCAGGTCCATAGTTATTATATTCGGCGTAGTATAGGGTGTCCAAATTGGTGGAACCCTTCCATTCTAACCACCCTTGAGGACTCAACAACTCCCCAATGTAGGATTGCATAAATACTGTAGTTGAGTATGGCTTCCAGGGTCTTCCTAGAAATGTTTGCGTGGATTTTATTACCGGTAGAAGTTCTGCATGTGCGGAGATCTTGCAGAACTGAAAGGAGAAACCATATTGGGGTATACCGTGGTTTCCTCCTCCTTGAGCCGTGATTGTATTTTTTTGCCCCGGCTTTCCTTTCCTTACCAACACTTGGCAGTCTTGAAATACTGCAGCGGCTTGCCCAAATATGAAATCCACAGTGCCGCTGATTATACATTCTTTAAAAAATTGGCGACCGCTGTAGGCGTATAATGTGTCCTGAAAGCCGTAAAATGCACATTGGTAGAAGACTGAAAAATCTGATAATGACATCATGGCCACAGCTTGCTCGCCTTCTGGACCTGCAGTGTTCTGGAATGTGATTCCTCGTGCGATGAATCCCCTGCCTTTGACACCTTCATAAAAATAGGTACATGAAAATTGGGTCAGATGTTTGACTTGAAAAAAGACAAGCCATCGGTTCTTTAGAGATAGTATAGTTATAACCTTATAGGCATAAAAGCAGCTTCACTAAAACTATTATAATGAAATAGAACAAAAGCACAAAAAAGTGTAGTTTTGGAATACATGATATATGAATGTAATACAATAAATTAAAAACACAATTTTAAAAGCAGAAATCCAAGCAACCAACTATTTCAATAAAGCTATCAGACTATTTCAATAAACATGAGAAGTACTGTAGTTTTAGAACACCATGTGAAATTAAGCTAGCAAACCAAAAAACAGTAGGAAGAATTATATCTCACAGACACTTCATCTAATTTTCTATCCAGCTTTCAGCTTAAACTTATATCTAATTAAGCTTAAACTTAATTAATAAAAGGATTTATATCTCACAGACACACTTGTTCAAATGTTAAGAAACCCAAACACACAAGTTCAATGCATGCTTGCAGTCACATAGAAGACCAACTATTATGTAACACATAAAAGATGATACTAATTTCTCTTGGAGTCAGAAAAGTAGGAATAAAAAAAGTAGAAGAGAATTTGGAGTCATTGTTATAGTGTGCCCTTACAAAAGGTTGCTGTGTTGTTTGTCTTCAAATTGTTTCGACCAAAACTGAGGTTACTGGAGATAACAGTAGCATGTATTCCCTCCCCAATCATCACTATGTTTTGCTTCTCCTCAACAATCAAAACGTTTTCATAGTAAACACCTTCCTTGATATGTTTTGTAAAACGTTTCATGCTAGAATTAGGGACAGCTCTAACGGCATCCATAACTTTTGTGTAATTGCCCGTACCATCAAGAGCAACAACGGCATCAAAGTGAGTCTCTTTTGTGAGGAGTAGCTTCTGGTAAGATGACTCTTCCAATGAAAGAAATTGGTTGTCTATGGTAAAGTAGAAGAGGAAGAAGAAGAAATACATGAATGCAATTCTGGCCATTTTTTATGAAGAATGAAAAGTGAGGCTGCTGTTTTGCAAGAAAGAGATGAAGAATGTTGTGTGCTTCAATTTGTGACTATGTGTAATAGGTTCCTGTCTTTGCCTGCCTTTTATAAGAGGTGCCTGGCCTTCTTTCTCTAAGGGTAATTTAATGGGAAAAGAAGAGAAGAGATACACTTGGGAAAATGGGTTTCAGCACAAGTTATACACACATATGAAACTTATGAAACTTTAGCAATGTATAGTCTCCAAATATAAAGGAGAGGATCAAGCAGAGTTATTTGAATTATAAGTAGTGTGATGTGATGTTGATGTTTTCTCTTTGGAGTGGAGTATTAATGAAATAAAGAACTATGTATATATTTATATTCATTAATATATGTATTATGTATTCATTGAGTATATCAGTATATGTATTATACGTTTACTGGATACATGTTTAATTTTTGTTTCTGTTCTGAAATTAGTCCAAAAAATGGGTTACAGCTAGTGTAAAAAGAAGGAAAAAGAGGGAATTCTTCCCCTCAATTGCTCTAAGGAGGCCTTTGCCCTTTGGGTAGATATGAGTTGGCATGTGAACTCACTATCTAATATAGAAATGATGGTTTAGAATAAGGTACTTACTAGTTGCTACTTGCTACTGCTTCTGTAAATTATTGGAATCTGAAAATAGAACCTAGCTTACTGAAATGGAATGATAATTTAGTTTTGGCTTGTATTATTATTATTATTATTAATTGTAACTTTACTGTTTGTATTCTAAAATTGTAGCACTACATGTATATTGAGAGAGATTGCTTTGCTTTCTTCTATTTCTTTTAGAGTTCTTTGGCCTACATCATGATGTATATGTATGTATGTATGTATGTATCATTGAGAGTTGATGATGTTTAGGTTCATACTGTGGCATGTATGTCATGTGTGCTGAATATGTATGATGATGAAGATATTCAGCATTAGAACAGACACAGTGAGTGGGGGAGGACAAGTTTAGGAATATAGTCTCCATCTAAATATAGGAGAGGATCAAGAATGGTATCTTAATTGATTAGAATTAGAATTATATATGCATGTGCTGTTGATGTTTTTGTTTTGTAGTATTAATGTTGTAGGTGTAATTAAGATTGGCACACGTACAAAACCATAAGTAGTAAACATTGATCCATCACAGAATATCACAACATGTACATGCTAATGTTAATGCTACATGATTAAGGATTCCCCTGTTGATGAATTTCCAGCAGTAATTTCCTTAATGCTAAATAGTGAAAACTAAATAAAGAAGAGATATTAATTAGCAGCACTCAAAATTGCACTTCAAGAATCAAGTTTGGGTGACTCGTGACTGTGATACTGACTTAAAACTGCAACTTAAGTTATACAGCTACGAAAGCTTGTATAGGTATTTTATAAGGTAATTATACAGCTGCTGATGGTCCACATATTTTAATGCTATGCAAAATTAGAAAAAGTTCTCTGCAGAAGCATATTAGTAGTGAGAGAAGTATACTATTTTATCAATGAATGCATGTGTATAGTTTAGGGACCAAGTAAGGTTTTTTGTTTTAATTATTTTTTTTACAGTTTTTTGTTTTTAATCTAATTATGCACACTACACCTGTGTGTCATCCACCAAAGCTGAATAAGGATCCAAAAACTTAATAGTGTAGTATTTTTTCCTCAATTATTTTTTGGTATTGTTGTTTAATTTTAGTACTTAATGGCACATGTAATTTTTATTAAGCATTGTACTTGTATGAGCATTAAGGGGATTTGCTTGGAGCATTCACAAATGCAGAAACTGCATCCATCATCAACTTGGTTATCATATGTATTTTTCTGATCGGAATCCTGCCAGAATACTATAATCCATCACCTAGCTACATGTATAGCTTGTTATATTTATAATACTATTATGTGGCTTTTCTTTTTAATTTTTGCAAGGGAAAAAATACATATTATTATGTGGCCCTTCTTTTTAATTTTTAGAGGGTTTGTTTTAGCACTGAGATACTGTCTAGGGGTGTGTAATTTAAATCATTTTAATGTTGAAAATGTGAGTAATGCAATACAAATTAAGTTATTTTTTCATTTAGAAATATGAAGGGTAAAAATTGAATGTGCTCATGGAGATGCAAGAATAGTATATACGAGAGTCAATGAAAAGAGGATGAGAAAATGAGAATGTAAAGGGTAATTTAATAATTAAAAAAGAGATACACAAAGGTATTTTTGGATAGGAGGCACATGGTTTTCAGTACAAATTTAGTAGCATACATCAAAATTTAAAACTTTTTGGTCAAAAAATAATAAAAATTTGAAACTGAACATTAAAAACTCAGTTTCTAATTGATGGTGATACATACGTGGTGAAATTGACTCACAAGAATTTTTTTTATTCAAATCGTTACTCACAAGTGGAAAACTGATATAAATTGCAAAGTGGAGTAGTTGACATTCAACTTAGTTTTGTTAAAAATCACAAAATATTAGTTCAATCTTAATGCAGTACTAATATGTCAAAGTCATAGGTCAATTGCAAAAGCAACTCAAATTGTACTCATATTCCTTCATTTAAGGATTACCTGCCTCCTGAGAAATCAGTTCACATTAAATGCAAGTTTTTAGTGTAAAATTAAAAAGGGGCGGGGCATGCTCAATTTCTCAACCCAACATGCTATGGCGGGCCAGCCTGCCAACCCGGCAAACCACCAAGGGGCGGGGCATGCTCAATTTCTCAACCCAACATGCTATGGCGGGTCAGCCTGCCCAATTTTTAGCGGGCTCATGATGGGGCGGGCTGGCCCATTTTGCCATCCCTAATGTACCTCCGGCGACTAGCCCTCCGAGGCACTGAGATCCACTTAAGAAGTTGACTTTTGCAACTAGATATTTTTCATGAGTCGGCTAGGGATTGAACCCTGACCAGATGGCTCAGAAGCCTAAGTTTCTACCACTTGTGCTATACCATGTTAACTCTAACCAGTTTTCTTATTCTCATCAAAAAATGATTTACTATAAAAATTGGAACTTGTTTTTGCTTATAATCAAGTCTGGAAACTATGATTTAGTAATATTGAGATCTCAGTTTTGAATTACAAGTAAACAAACAAGGTATTCTCTCTTTTTTTCCCCACAAAACATAGTATTCTCTAGTTCTCACAATTTCATGCCATCTAAGTAAATTAAATATTTTCCTTCTGGTGAGACTTAGGTCACCCTTGAAAATATGTGGGTAGTTTACTCAAGGCATATAGGAGTAAAATGGTGAGTCTCTCTCTCTAATAGGAAGGGTAATTTTCCCTTTTAATTGAGCTCTAGGTTGACTTAGGTCACCCTTCTAATTTTCTCTCTAATAGCACTTAATCATGTCAATTATGACTCACCTCTCTTTTTTGGGACCCACTGATGCATGGTTCACAGTCTACATACAGTTGCAATGCCAGGTATTGTGAAGTTTGACATAAAAATTTGATGAAATGAATCTAAAATGCTGGAAATGTGGAAAGCCTCAGCATGTTAAGAAAGATTTCCTAGGTGGAGTAATATCGGAAAACAAATTTGAGCTGAATGCTAGCAATTTCTCCCTCCATATGAGAGGCGGTTATTTCTCTACAAATGAAAAGTGTATTGTCATGGTACTACTGCGATGCCATGGAAAATAATAAGTTATGCCAGTAGATTCAAAATAGCACATAGATATTGGTTGGCATCGAAGCAATGTGTATTGTGAAATCATGTCGTTGGCTAAATAACTTCTTGAGAGGGAGAGGGAGAGGGAGAGAGAGAGAGAGAGAGAGAGGGAGAGGGACAGGGAGAGAGAAGTGATAGATTTTGTTAGTTCAAGTGGCCTATTAGAGAGAGAGACCCAACAAATCTATTTTCGCTCCTCTTAGCTCTTCTATTCTCTAGAAGATGACAATTATATAATGTTTAAGAAAGTATGGGTAATTTTCTCAATCCACTAAGGGGCGGGGCATGTTCAATTTCTCAACCCAACATGCTATGGCGGGCCGGCCTGCCCAATTTTTGGCGGGCTGGCCCATTTTGCCATCCCTAGTGTAACTCCGGCGACTAGCCCTCCGAGGTACTGAGATCCACTTAAGAAGTTGACTTCTGCAACTAGATATTTTTCATATGAGTCAGCTAGGGATTGAACCCTGACCAGATGGCTCAGAAGCCTAAGTTTCTACCGCTTGTGCTACACCATGTTAACTCTAACCAGTTTTCTTATTCTCATCAAAAAATGATTTACTATAAAAATTGGAACTTGTTTTTGCTTATAATCAAGTCTGGAAACTATGATTTAGTAATATTGAGATCTCAGTTTTGAATTACAAGTAAACAAACAAGGTATTCTCTCTTTTTTCCCCACAAAACATAGTATTCTCTAGTTCTCACAATTTCATGCCATCTGAGTAAATTAAATATTTTCCTTCTGGTGAGACTTAGGTCACCCTTGAAAATATGTGGGTAGTTTACTCAAGGCATATAGGAGTAAAATGGTGAGTCTCTCTCTCTAATAGGAAGGGTAATTTTCCCTTTTAATTGAGCTCTAGGTTACTTAGGTCACCCTTCTAATTTTCTCTCTAATATCACTTAATCATGTCAATTATGACTCACCTCTCTTTTTGGGACCCACTCGATGCAGTTCTGATCATACACATCTGATTGCAATGCGTGTATTGTGAAGTTTGACATAAAAATTTGATGAAATGAATCTAAAATCTTTGGAAATGTGGAAAGCCTCGGCATGTTAAGAAAGATTTCCTGGTGGAGTAATATCGGAAAAAATTTTGAAAGTGAATGCTAGCAATGTCTCCTCCATATGAGAGGCGGTTATTTCTCTACAAATGAGAAGTGTATTCTCATGGTACTACTGCGATGCCATGGAAAATAATTAGTTATGCCAGTAGATTCAAAATAGCACATAGATATTGGTTGGCATCGAAGCAATGTGTATTGTGAAATCATGTCGTTGGCTAAATAACTTCTTGAGAGGACCAAAAAAAGCTGAGAACAAGGACACAAGAAGAACAAGTAGTTGATTGATTCTTCTTGATCAAAGCACAAGGGACAACAAGAACTGTGCAAATCAGAAATGAATCCTCTAGTCATCAGCATATCACGAGTCGGAAGCCTCTAGTTCATTAATTTCCTGCCAAATACCCTACATCTATTTTCCGTTTAACAAATATAGTGCTAATTTAAATTAACACAAGTAAACTTCATTGTAAAATTGAACTTTTGAAAAACCATTCCATAATATTGAATTACAATCCCATAATCGCATGTGAAGACCTCCTTAATCTGAAAATAATTATCATAATTCTAATAATAAAATACACATTCTCACTTGAAAAAATGGGTAATTTACCCAATATGATAAGTCATCAATAAAATCAGGTGCATTTTAAAAATAATTATTAAATGTATTTCATAGAACTAAATATTAATCAAAAGGATAAATAAAAAAAACTATTTTTATGTTTTTTTTTAGATAGGCAAAGTGGTTAGAAATTAGTGCGTTAGTTGTTAGAGGGGAGGGGGGAGCGGGGTTCGAACCCCGTACGCCTACGTTTTTCCACCAACGATGTTCCTTTCACTCAACCATGTGAGCTACCCTTCTGAGACAAAAAACTATTTTTATGTTATTTTATAACTTGACATTGGCCTTTTATTTAACTAAAAAAAATAATTTTTCTGAATTTAAAATTAGAATTTTTAATTTTTTTTAAAAACAGCCCGGTTCAGCCCGGTTCCACATATTCGGTTTTCACCGGTTCGGTCCTGATTTGACCGGTTTTCGTCTGGTTCCCACCGGTTTCGACAGTGAACCACATATCCGGTTTTCACTGTTTCTTTGGCAAACTATTTTTCAGCCGAAGTGATTCTTTGATTTGGATCTGTCTTGTTCCTAGATATACAAAGTATTACTCCAGCTGAAAAATTCAAATTATTATCGATTCGGTCAAAAAAAAGTAATTTAAATTTATGAATAATAATATCATATGAGATAGAATTCGTTGATACCAGGTGTAAGTCAAATGACTTACACCAAATCTTATCCATTAAAATTAAGCAATCTAAAGGACAAAAATAGTTGACGAAAAAAAAAGTCAGGTCACGTGATATCTAATTTTCATGATTCTGATTTAATTATTCTGGACTTTTTTTTTTGAACTTCAGAATGGTTTCATTAATATTGGGCCAAGCCTCAAAACCATACAATAAGAACTACAAACAAGCCCAAAGGCCACAAGAAGCAACAAACACAAAGACACACTCCGCAATGGAAAAACAAGAAAACAAGGGGTGAAACTAGCAACTAGCCCAATCCACAATGCCCCGGCCCAACCCTCCGCTTAAAACGGCGAGAACAAGCAAAAAACCAAAACCCTTTCTCCTTCTTCGTCGACGAGAGTAACCTTAATTCGGCAAAGTCTCAACCACGCTAATCCGCCTTCAATTCTTCACCAAACACCTTCAATTGACTTCAATTATCACCTACCTCCTTCAATCTAAGTAGCACTGCAATAGATCGAGGTCGATTCACCACCCAATCCGAAGGAAGGTTATGAGATCCGGCAAGCTTGGCTACGGCATCGGCTATGGAGTTTGCTTCTCTCGACGTCCACACAACACCTAGCCAGGTAAACTGTCTTTTCATCTGATGAATATCAAACATTATTTGGTCAATTTCCTTTCTGAGAAGATTTCCTCTATATACTTCAACGAGATCCTTGCAATCAGTCTCAACAACGATCGAAGGGAGAGAAAGGGCCATCGCAAGAGAGATTCCATTACGCATGGCTAGAGCTTCAGCCACAAAAGGAGAAGTTGCATAAATGATAGAGGTAGTCCCTGAAACTAGTTTCCCTTTTGAGTCACGACACACAACACCACTAGCATCGACACCAATAGAAGGATTGAAGTGAGCATCTATGTTCACTTTGATAAAATGGGCACGAGGGGGTCTCCAAGATGATGGTGTCACTTTGCTGCTTGTAGAACCCCTCCCAACACACATAGGAGCTGTAGCAGAGTACTTTTGAACTTTCACAGTAGCTAAGAACTCAAACACTGCACACTTTGTTTGTTCAACAACTGTAAATGGGTTAGGACTTTTATTTCAAAAATAAAAAGGTTCCTAGCTTTCCAAATGTTCCACAAAGCGTAGGAAATAGTTGAGACTTTTGCAATTTGTACTGGGTTGTTAGGATTAGGCACTAGGAACAATTCTTCTAGTCATAGAGCAATGTTAGTGACATTAAGGTGATGAGGAACAGAACACACCTGAAGAGCAAACCAAATTGGGGTAGTCCATGGGCACAATAGGAACAGATAGCATCCTGCCCCAAATGTCTCTTAAACAAAGAGTCTTTACAGGCCAAAGCTCCTTGCTTTATCCTCCAAATTAGGTGTTTAACTCTTTCATTCACACTAGCAGACCAAATGACCTTCCACCCTCCAGAGGAATGAGAAAAGGAACTAGAGGGTTTAGAGAGAGCAACAGAGCTAGCCTCCCACCATTTAGCTAGCATATCCTGATTTTGATGAGTAGATGCCACTTTTCTCAAGGGGCCAGAACAGAGAATCAGGTTGGTTAGACCACCCTAACGGAGTTTTTAGAGCCTCAATAGTAGAGGAGGGCTCCAAACTCTCCCTTAGTTTGATCATGCTCCAGTTTTGAGAACTAGAGTCAATGAGCATATCAACCTTTCCAGAGACACCTTCATTCTTCACTTTGGCAATATCTCTTGATGCTAGCCACTTATCCTTAGAAATGTCCACTGTAGCACCATTGCCCACAGTCCAGCGCCCCTCCTTCTTAAGCAGCTCCCTACCATGAAGCAAGCTTCTCCAAGCCCATGAGATACCAGCCTTAGGAGACACATTCCAGATATCCTCTCTACCACAATAGATTCCTCTAAGCATTTGGGCCTAGTAATCATTAGGACACTGAATACACCTCCAGGCCTGCTTTGAGAGGAGAGAAGAATTCTGACTTGCAGAGTCTCTAAAACCCATACCACCAGCTTGTTTATTACTACACATATAGTTCCAGTTCTTCCAGTGTATCCCCCTCATTCTTACCTTAGAACTCCACCAAAACTTAGCTACAGCAGAGCAAAGACTTTGACAGAAAATCTTAGGCAATTTGACAATTGACATGACATAGGAGGGGATAGCTTGAATGATAGATTTGAGAAGAACTTCCTTCCCGACTGAGAGGCAGACATCATTCCTTCCACCCATCTAACTTAGAAAACACCCTCTCCTTGATCCACTGAAGAGCCTGAGTCTTAGAGTTCCCCCACTCAGCTGGGATACCAAGGTATTTCCCTAGGGCATTCCAAATTAGAATGTTAAGGGCTGTAGCTAGCTCTTCCTTCACTACTAGAGAAATACCTTTACCACAGATCAAACCTAATTTCTGAAGATTAATTTTTTGACCTGAAACATTAGTAAAATTATTGAAAATATTGACAATTTGATAGATCTCCTCCCTTGTAGCTTCTCCAAACACAATAGCATCATCTACAAACAACAAGTGAGTTAAAACTGGAGCTGTTGGTGCCAAAAACATTCCTTTAAGTAACCCATCTGAGCTAGCCCTAGAGATAAGTCTAGACAGGACATCAAAAACAAGAATAAACAGATAAGGAGATAGAGGATCCCCTTGTCTTAGACCACGACCAGGACACACTATTTGACTTCTAGACCCATTAACCTGATAAAGATACTTGACTGAAGTGACTAACTTCATGCCTAGAGAGACCCAGACAGAATTGAAACCAAAGGCAGTGAGAACAACTTTAAGGAAGGACCAGTCAACCCGGTCATAAGCCTTATTCATGTCTAGCTTAATAGCAAAACCATGATTAGAGTTCTTGTTTTTCTTCTTCTTTAGGAAATGAGAAGCTTCTTGAGCCACCATAAGATTGTCTTGAATCAGCCTACCCCCCACAAAAGCACTGTGTTGTGGAGAGATGAGAACTTTAAGAAGAGGTTTAAGCCTAGCCACCATTAGACATGGCAATCAAACCCGAACCCGTGGGTAACCGCCCGAACCCGTCCCGATTTTTGCGGGGAAAACCCGGTGTGAACGGGTTCGGGGACGGGGATGGGTTTTCCCCGATTTACTGAGTCGGGGACGGGGACGGGGATGGGGAGTGTGATACCCAGCCCGAGCCCAAACCCGAACCCGCCCGCTAGGTGTACAACTACTTTTTTTTCTTGACATTGTTAAATTACTTAAATACCCATATATATATATATATATATATATATATATATATATATATATATATATATATATATATATATATATATATATATATATATATATATATAGTAGAAACCCTAGTTCCAGCACCTCTCTCCCTCTTAGCCTCTCCGCCTCTCCTCTTCCCTTTCTAGTTGCAGACTTGCAGCGCCTCTCCTCCTCCCTTTCTAATTGCAGTGCCGCCACTGTCGACCTCCTCCTCCCTTTCTAGTTCAGGCGGCCAACATTGGTTCTTCTTCTAGGTGAGTTTCCATTTCTTCTTTGTTTGTGTCCTCCTCCCTTGGAATGTCATTACCTTCACATCCTCAAGAATACGCACTTAAATCCTTCGTTTATGTTCTTCTTCTATGCGATTTCTTTGATTTCCATATTTTCTGATTTAAATAATACTTGAATCTGGGGGTTTGGTAGGTTTTATTGTCTATCAATTTACAAATTTCAATTGCTTTGTCTGTTGTTTCAACTTTCAAGTTCAAAGTGTAATGGGAAGCATAGTAGGTGACTAATCTTTGAGGATTTTCTAATTTCTAATGCAGTTGTGTTTTGTTTTGTTTAAGATGTATCAAACATTCAACCCTCTAACCTCTACGTCTTGTAGTTTTTTCTGGGTTCTGTTTCTTTGAAAACTGATTAAGTTGGATTAATTTGGTTAGGGTCAGGGAGAGTTATTGTTTGAGGCCAACAAAGTTTGAAGTGAAAAAATTTCTGGTGCTATGTATAGGCTTAGTTAAGAATATTGGTGATATTTTTCTCTTAACTTGGAGACAAGACCTTTTTCATTGCAGTGAGTTTACATAATCAATGGTTCATTGAATTCCTAACAAACCAAATGTGCAACAATCAAGAAAAGCAAACGTGCTATTAAAAAATCATAACTGTCTCTCTGTTAAATTTTATTCAATTAGTTTCCTCAATGAGATGAATTGAATGGGGCTTTGCTTTAGATGCCCTTGCTTTATTTTCTTTTGTTTTGATGATGCCTTTGCATTATACACTTTTGTTTTGATGGTGTGTTCCATGATTACTCAGCTTGCATGATAACTGATGCAAGTGATTGTGCTAACTATGTTGTTTACTATTTTGCGGATTTGATAGTACTCACCAATTACTCATTTTTCGATATATATTCTTTGTTTTTAAAGCCTATCCTTGATGAACTTGATAGAATACTCTGATTCTAATTTATAAGTTTTGGAGTAGTTGATGGATTTTTATCAATTAAGGAATGCCTAGTATATTAGATAGTTAGATTGATTGATTCTTCTTGTTTGTTCATGCCGTAGGATATAATAAAGGATGGATGCTGTTGGTAATTTCGCACTGCGCGAAAGTATTGTATGAAAACATTTCACGTTGATAAAAGTTAACGAACAAGACAAAGCTCAATGTAATTATTGCAAGAATCTGCTTGGTGGAAGTTCAAGAAATGGAACGAAACACTTGCATACACACATGAATATATGTGTTCAAAAAAAGATTGTGGAGAGAAGCAAATAGGTTATGTGCGCCAGAAGTTGGTTCTGATGATGAAGTATTCTCTACTTTATTTGCTTTAAAATTTATAAGGTTTAATTTTTATATTTTAACATTTGTTTTGTCTTAATCATAATACAAGTGAACTTGCAAGCTCTTTTATAATCCATTTTGAAGAATGAAGATGATCGATAGATGTCTTGTTAAGTGATGATTTTCTTTTTGAAGATGTTAATTTGTAACACTTGTTTAATTGTTAGTCCGTATTTTGTAATGTTGGTTGTTTTAAAAAAATTTAGAACTTGGTTTGGTTGTATGGTGACAAATTAGTATGAACCTATTTTGTACCTAAAAAGTCTTAATTTTACTTTGAACACCTTTAATGATTATGTTTCAATGATTTGAAAATAGGTACTTATAATTAGGTTTGGAAACAAATACTTTTCCCCAATGAAATCGAGTTTGGGGTCGGGTTTGGGGTCGGGTTTTTCCCCGTGGGATGAAATTTTGGCTTTTTACTCAATAGTGGAGCGGGGACGGGGATGGGGCGGGGAAACCCGATCCCCATCGGGGGCGGGGATGGGGATGCATATTTCATGCCCGGCGGGTTTTCGTGTCGGGGTCGGGGATCGGGTAGTGATGCGGGGTCGGGGACGGGGGAGTAAAAACCGGCCCCGCCCCGCCCCGTTGCCATGCCTAGCCACCATAATCTTAGAGATCATCTTATAGAGAAAGTTGCAACAGCTAATTGGCCTTAATTGGCAAATAGATTCAGGATCAGAAACTTTAGGAATAAGAGCAACCACAGTTTCATTCACAAACTCAGCCAACTCCCCAGTATCAAAAAAGAGAGCTACCACTCCAAAGACATCATCTCCAATAGTGTCCCAGTTCTTTGGGAAGAAAATCCCATTCAAACCATCAGGTCCAGGGGCTTTATTTGCCCCTAAATCAAACACAACTGACTTTACCTCCTCTCTAAAGACATTAGCTATTAACTTCTCATTGTAGCGACCGAAAAATCCGGGAAATGATTCATCGAAGTTCGAAAGGAAGCCGCCACCGAAATTCTAGTTTAAAGGCAAAATTCGGGAAATCCCTTTAGTTTTAGGATAAGGCAAATTTAAAGGTTCGGGAGTCGTTATGCATGGGGAAGGTATTAGCACCCCGCGACATCCTTTGTCTAATTAATTACGATTCATTAATATTTACCCTTTTATTTATAGAGAAAAAAAACTTAATTAAATTTTTAATTTTTAGTGCTTGACAAGAGTGGAATCTTGCTCCTACGTACCTCCGGATGCAATGGAAGAATCAAAGCTACGTAGTTCCTCCTGAAAAAAGTTTGTTGGTTGGTGTTTTTTAGTGTAGGGGTCCTAGGATTCCTTGGTATGCATGACTCATCGATTCTAGGGACGCTGACTAACCCGATTGTACAACCGACTTAGTCCCCTACTTTTGAAAGTATTTTTAATGTTTTTTGAAAAATGGGTTTATTGTGAGGTGGTTTGATTTTATAATAGGTATTCTAGGACCCCTGAATTGTACAACTCATTTGTCCTAGAACGCTGACTAACTCGGTTGTACAACCGACTTAGTCCCCTATTTTTTGGGAAAAACGATTTATTTATGTTTTTAAGTTTTTTGGACCCATGAACTGTACAGCTCATTGGTCCTAGAATGATGACTAACCCAGTTGTACAACCGACTTAGTCTTTTATTTGATTTTTTTGGTAGAAAACATATTTAATTATTGTTTTTGGTTTATGAGAAACTATTTTATAATAAAAAAGGGGGTTTACATAGTAAAATGTGGCGTAGTCATGGAATAGGGAGTATTATAAAAAGGGAGGTTTAAAAAGTAAACTCAGTTCAGCTTTTGGGCTTAAGTTGCAAAACATGGGCTTATGTGAAAGGGAGGGGTATGCAAGTTAGCTAAGGGAGTGTGAGAAGTAATCTGAATATTTAAACAAAAAAAATAAATAAATAATAAAATAAGATAATAAATGAGGTGAGATATCAGGGGGAATGAACGGGTCGTTGGACCCTAGTTTCTTGCTTCTAACCCGCGGCTACAACACCTGAGAGAGAGAAGAAAGGCGAAAATTTCGCCATAACCAGGAGAGAGAGACGCTTGAGAGAGACACGGTGAGAGAGAGAAGACTCGCCGGTGGCGACGAGATGTTTGCCGGAGAGAGGGGTTGCGAAGGTCTGTGGGAATGAGAAGAAGAGCTCGCGAAGAAGAAGGGCCTCGACGGATCCGGAGACGCTGGCTGGGTTCGCCGGCGACCTCACCGGAACTCACAGGTCCATCCTCTTCTCTTTATGTGCGTTGTTTTTCTGGTTTGTGATCTTCTCATTTCTTCTCCTAATTCCTAATCTGCTGATGGTTTTTCTATTCTTGTTATGCTTCCTATTTTGATTTTCTGAGTTATTGTCTGCCCTGGTTTGATGATTCTTTGATTTCTGGTTATGGTTTCTGTTCAGTTTTTAATCCATGCTTGTTCGGGTCTGATGGTCATCGTCATATCTTATATATTTTTTTTAGACCAGAATCTGGACTAACAGCAACGACAATGAACTTAAACCCCTTAATTTGCTATCTCGAAATGTCTAATCTGTTATTGGTTTAGAGGGACTAACATGATTATTCTTGATACTGGTTTAAAAGAATTTTAGACTCTGTTAATGGTTTACGGTCTTATTTTGGCCACGTAGTGAATAAAAGAGAACTGTACAAAACGAACTATATACATGCTTTTCAGATCTGATAAGTATAAAGTAACGAACCTGATCTCCAGCCTCAGATAGGTCTCCTCTCGTTTGCTACTGCTGATTGTCTTTGACTGTGATGAACCGGCAGCTGCTCATCGTGTATGCGCTTGATCGCTATCGCTTCTTTCTTTAGATCTTAGAAACCTCAGAACCGTGTTTAGTGGATTAGTGTTTCGATGTGAAACTCTAATCCCATTTTTGGGTGATTTTGGCAGTAGTTTTCTGCCTTGGTTTCTGTATCTTTAGACTCTAGGTTAACTGTTTATTTATAGGTAGAAATTAGGTTTAGCATGAATTGTTATTTGACTGTTTTTTTGACTGGGCTTTTGCAGATCTGCTGAGCAGTCTTGGAGAGCAAGAATAGACCCCAGAGATTACTGATGCCGCTCCTTTTATTTAATTTTCGTTTCTTTATATTTTTTGCATTTTTGATTATTGTTTTTTTTGTATTTTTAGAGATTGGGACATTTTGGACACTCCTAAATTGTAATAAAAATTAAATTAGCTTTTTTTTGACATTTTTGGATTATACATTATCTAAAATAAATTAAACGACTAAAACAAAAATGAAGACGGGCTTTCAACACGTTCCTTTTGGGCTTCAGCAGACACACAGAACACTTTCTGAAACTTAAACTTCCTTCTCACCCTTTCAACACGTTCCTTTTGGGCTCTGGTTTCCATTAGTAACAAAATGGTCGGCTTATGCTCTTTCATAAGAGCATGGAGTTCCCTGCTTGTCGTGGCCGCCGCCAAACCACGACAATTCCACCCTATGATGGTCATTTGGACTTTGGGGACTTGCTTTGGCTTGCCTCCTCAACCTTTGATTGGTAGTATCCTATGCAGAATTGTTGGTATTCTGGTTGGATTGCAACCTGTGTCACCTTGTCTAGACTAGGACCTGCATCTTCCTCTCTAGCTTTCTTCTTTGCTTTATCCTTATCACCCCCATCATATCCTGAGTTCATCAAGGAGTGCCTCCTTTTTGTTATGCTCAAGTTTGTAGACATGCTGAGGGCTAATCCAGTTTCTGCCTCTCCATCAATTGCATTACCAGACACATCAGATTCTCCTTCCCCTTCATTTGGAAATTCCACACAGTATAGGCGTGAGCCTCTCTACATGTTTTGGTTGTCTTCTCCATTCTCCAATTATAAGAAGAAAGTTGTTTCTCTCTGTTCCTCTGGTAGAGTGTTAGGGTCAACGTAGCTTAGTTGGACTTTTGGTAGGTTAGGGTTATAGATTGGTCCTCTTTGGTTAGGACTTTCTAGGGTTAAGTATATTGTTTTCCCAAGAGGAGGGTTTATAACTGCTTCACTTTGTATTTCACAAGGTATAGGGGAAGAGTTTAGGTCTGGTAGTTTAGAACTGGTTGGAGTATTTCTTGTTTGGGTAGGGGATTGGGTTATAGGGTGTACATCATTATGTTGTTCAACATGGGAAGGGGATACATGAGGTTGAGGGTTTTGGTTTTGTGTTTGGGGAATGTTGGGGTTTTCTTGTGTTATCTGGTTAAGAAGAGGTAAGGTTTGTGTGGAAGAATGAATGTTTGATAGGTTGTTAGAGCTTGAGCTGTAGGTTGGTTCATCCCTAGTGTGTTTGAAAGGGTTCCTGCCTAGGGAGTGGAGAGATCTAGGGGCTTGAACACTAAGATCACGCCCATATTTTGGAATATTAGGGTTTTGAGCAGACATCATCAGAGGAGATTTACAGCTCTTCATCTCATGACCAATGATTCTACACTTGTAGCACAAAGATTGCAACCTTTCATACTTGAAGGAAATCCATAGGTTCCCTTAGTTTCTTCTAGGAACCCAACAGCCAGTAGGTAAAGGATGCATTAAAGAAACTTTCACTCTTCCTCTTATGAAAATTCTTAGAAGTTTACCATTCACCACTGGATCCTCCACCTCCATGACCTCCCCCACCTTCACTAGGAGCTTCCTAGCATTACTAACACTCATTAGATCTAGGGGTAAATGATAACTCTATTTTATATAGAGTATTTCATATGTTTAAACTTAGTATTTGCTCTCTTTCAAGTAATAATAAAGAGTTTATATAGTATTTTATGTGATATATGATAACTTGAGTGATTTGAATGGTTATAGTTATTATTAGGCCATTTTGGATATATTGTGGTATGTTTGATGTTTTTGTTCAGTGCAGTCTCAATGCTAACTGCATCAATGCTCCTGCACTGATCCTGCATCAAATCTTGCACTACTCGGTGAATAAGAAGCCTGTTTCATATGCATCCACTTGCAAGTGATGACCTCCCCGCTTGGTTCTCTCGATGCCATCCAACCTTGTATAGTAGGCGCCTACCATTCACACATAGCTATAGGCATAGCTTTGAAGAGTCACCAACATAGGGACACATGTTCACACATCAATGAACCGCCCTATGTCATTAGTCAAAGATTTCAACATGGATAAAACTCTGGAAAGCAACTACAGCTATGATCCACTCAAGATGACTTCAACATGAAGGAAGGAAGCACCTCACTTGAAAGCTATAAAAGGACCTCACATCTTCATTTGGAAAGATATCACAATCCATAAGTTAGATCAAAATTTCAATATACATAGTTAGTTTTTATATTTTTAGAGGAAGAGGAAGGAATTGACAAATCCTCCTTAACTCATTTTCATAGTGTTTGTATAGTGCTAAGGAGTAATGCTAGTGCATTGCTAGAAGACTTCATACAAAGGTTTTCAACATTTGTAACTTTACTCTTGTTGTTGTTTCTCTTTTTGTGATTTATATATATATAAACATGGTCTATTCAGTTTATATATATCTTGCAATGTCTCTTGTTAGCTAAACCTTTCTTAGTTGGAATGTTCTAATCATTTAATGAGTTTTTAAGTAAGTATGTTGCATGTATGTATGTTTGTACTTTAGTTCTTGCTTGATAATATTTTCATTACTTATTTTAAACTTGATCACTTAGAATAAGTAAGAATTGTAAATGACCAGATATGGCTTACAATTAAGAACTCAAGAACTAATATGGGTGAGTGTTTTACATAAAGAAAACTTTGTGAAAACCATGCTAAGTCCTAGAGATAGGATAGTATAGTCCATAGGATAATTGTGGGTACTTAAAATACAAGAGTGAATTTATTTTAGCAACTTGGATAATTGTTAGGAGGCAAGATTGGCATTGACACCCCTTTCTTTACTGCATAGAACAAGGATCATAAGAGCTAGTAATGATACTCTGAAGAAAGTGACCGAAAGGCACATAGCTAATGCAACAACATTCGGTCTTTTTGCATCACATACTGCATCAAACACTTATAAGTAAATTACTTGATGAAAACATTCCAACTAGCTTTTCTCTTTTACACTATCAACATTTTTACTTTGCTTTCTAACTTAGTTGTGATCATCAAACAAAAACCAAAATTATTTTGTTACTTTACACTTTATTACTTTATATTAATTTTAAAAGTGAGTTTTTCAATCTCTGTGAGTTCGATCTTTTTACTACTTGTTTTTGGACAGTGTATACTTGCACACAAGTGTATGTGTTGTCACAGCACCAAGTTTTTGGCGCCGTTGCGAGGGATTGAAGTAAATTCTTTTTAAAATTCGATATATAGTAATTTAGTGTTGTATATAAATTCTGGGTTTTAAAGTTTTCACAACAAAAGTACATGGTACTTAGTATATGTCTGAGAACCAGAAACAGAACTCCAGAATATAGTTTAGATCCAGAAATAGAAAGAAGATCAGGAGATTGCTAAGACTCCAAAAGCAAAATCAACAAGCTTGCAACATGTTATTTAGTGAAGAACAAAGCTCAAGGCCACACTCAGTGAGAGGAGGCCCAGTTCACTGAGATGCTACTTTGAAGAAGAAGTTCATAGAGAAAATCTCATCCACATGGATCACATAGGTATGATTAATGATAGAGATAGACCTATGAGGGATTATGCTCAGTTTGATCATCAAAACATGCAAACTAGCATAAATAGACCTCATATTGATGCCATGCATTTTGAATTTAAGCCTATGATGTTTCAAATGCTTCAAACTATTGGTCAATTTGGAGGATCTCCTCATGAAGATCCTCATTTGCATTTAAGGCAATTTCTAGAAGTATGTAGTAATTTTATTATACCTGGTGTGAGTGAAAATGCATTTAGATTAAGGTTATTTCCATATTCTTTGAAAGATAGAGCTAAGGCTTGGCTAAATTCTTTAGAGCCTAACTCTATTCATTCATGGAATGAAATGGCTGAAAAAATTTTAGGAAAATATTTCCCACCTATCAAAAATGCCAGGTTAAGAAATGATATTACATCTTTTAGACAAAAAGAGTTTGAGTCTTTATTTGAAGCATGGGAAAGATGGAAGGAACTTTTAAGAAAATGTCTGCATCATGGTTTACCTGTTATTATTCAAATGGAAACATTTTATATTGGTTTAGAACCTCAAACCAGAATAATGCTTGATGCATCATCTGGTGGAGTGTTATTAAATCTATCATACAATGAAGCATGTGAATTAATTGATAGAATAGCAGCTAATAGCTTTAGTTGGCCTACTGAGAGGGTAAGTGCCCAAAAGAAACCATCAGGGGTACATGAAATTAATGATATATCTGCCCTATCTGCTCAACTAGCCACTCTAGCTAATTTAATGAAAAACTTCACTTCTGGCAATGCTACTGCATCTAATGCAGTTTGCATCACCCAGAACGATCTTATGTGAAAAGATGAGAACAAGTACCTCCAGGCACACCTAGTTGTGTGTCTCGTGGAGGAGGTCACTTGTATGAGGAGTGTTCTAGCAACCCTATCTCTGTAAATTATGTAGGTTATAATAGGAATAACAACCCTTATTCCAACACTTATAATCCTGGTTGGAAAGATCATCCAAATTTTAGATGGAGCAACAATAGTGTACCTGCACCTAGAACTGCTCCAACTACACCAACCAACCCACCAGGATTCCCAGCTCAAAATAACCAAAGAAACTCTCAACCTACCACTGAGAATTCTCTAGAAACCATGCTTAAAGCATTCATAGGTGAATCTAGAACTGCTAGACAAACCCAAGATGCTTCTATTAAGAACTTAGAGAATCAAGTTGGTCAATTAGCCACAACTCTGTATCAAAGGCCACAAGGTGCCTTACCTTCAAATACAGAAGCTACTCCTTCTCAAACCAAAGGAAAGGAGCAGGTTAAGGCTATTTCATTAAGAAGTGGTAAGGATCTTGTAGAGTTAACTGAGAAGGAAAGTGTAGAAAAGGGAGAAAAAGCCAAAAATCAAAAAGAAACCAATGCACAAGCATCTAGTGCTCCTGCATCACAAGAAGTTCAAAGTCCACTACCTAAGTTAGTACCTGAATACCCTCCTCCTCCTTATCCTCAAAGACTGAAAAAAGCACATGAGGAGAAGCAGTTTGGTAAATTCCTAGAGGTACTAAAACAATTACACATCAATGTTCCCTTAGTAGAAGCCCTCCAACAAATGCCAAATTATGCAAAATTTATGAAGGATGTGCTTACTAAGAGAAAAAGATTAGGTGAGTTTGAAAAAGTTGCTATGACAAAAGATTGTAGTTTGCTTATGCAAAATAAGATCCCTAGGAAATTGAAGGATCCAGGTAGTTTTACAATTCCATTTTCTATAGGAAAATCCTATCTTTAGTAAAGCTTTATGTGATTTAGGTGCAAGCATCAACTTGATGCCTAAATCTATTTTTGACCGATTAGAAATTGGAAATGCAAAACCAACCAACTGTGACACTTCAATTAGCAGATAGATCAATAGCCTATCCTGAAGGTATCATAGAAGACATCTTAGTCAAGGTAGATAAATTTGTATTCCCTGTAGATTTTGTTATCCTTGACTTTGATGCAGATAAGGAAGTACCTATTATCCTAGGTAGACCATTTCTAGCAATGGTAAAACCATAATTGATTGTCGAGAAAGGTGAACTCACTATGAGAGTGAATGATCAAGAGATAAAATTCAATGTAATGAATGTTATGAAGTATCCTGCAGAGGATACAGAAGAGTGTCCATCCTTATTTTCTCTAGATCAATTGGTAGAAAAACAATTTTACAAGCAATATGATCACTTAGCCAATGCAGATGCATTAGATGCAGCTGCATTGCTAGATGATGAAATACTAGAAAAAGGAAATCTGCCAATAGAAAACTCTTGTAAGGAAGTATGGGCTAGGCCTTATGAACCACTCAATCTTGAGGATCCAATTCTCAAGAAGAACTTACCCTCAATAGAACAACCTCCTAAGTTAGAATTGAAGATACTGCCTGAACACCTTAAGTATGCATTCTTAGGAACAAATGAGACTTTACCTGTTATCATTGCTTCTGATTTAACATCAAAATAGGAGAGTGATCTCATTAGTACTCTCAAGAAGCATATCAAAGCTATAGGTTGGCAAATGGCAGATATCAAAGGAATTAGTCCTTCTATATGCATGCATAGAGTTATTTTGGAAGAAAATTCCAAAAATAGCATAGAGAGTCAAAGAAGACTAAATCCTATTATGAAAGAGGTTGTGAAAAAGGAAATCATTAAGTGGCTAGATCTTTGGAATCATATACCCCATATCAAGACGAGTGCTTGGGTAAGTCCTGTCCAATGTGTACCAAAGAAAGGGGGTGTGACAGTAATAGCCAATGAAAAGAATGAGTTGATACCAACTAGAACTGTCACAGGGTGGATAATCTGTATGGATTACAGAAAACTCAACAAAGCTACCAAAATGGATCACTTTCCTTTACCATTCATAGACCAAATATTAGATAGACTAGCAGGGAAAGAGTTTTATTGTTTCCTAGATGGCTATTCAGGCTATAATCAAATAGCCATTGAGCCTAAGGATCAACACAAAACCACCTTTACATGCCCTTATGGAACCTTTGCTTTTAGAAGGATGCCATTTGGCTTATGTAATGCACCTGCTACATTCCAAAGATGCATGATGTCTATATTCTCAGATTTCATTGAGCAATCAATGGAAGTATTCATGGATGATTTTTCTATCTTTGGAGAAACATTTCATGTTTGCTTAACAAACTTGGAACAAATTCTCAATAGATGTGAAGAAACAAATTTAGTCTTAAACTGGGAAAAGTGCCATTTTATGGTACAAGAGGGCATTGTGCTAGGACATAGAATTTCAAAGAAAGGTCTAGAGGTAGACAAAGCTAAAGTTGATGTCATTGAGAATTTGCCACCACCCAATACAATTAAAGGTATCAGGAGCTTCTTAGGCCATCTTTGGTTTCTATAGAAGGTTTATCAAAGATTTTTCAAAAATCTCAAAACCATTATGCATGCTTTTGCAACATGATGTAGAATTTATCTTTGATGACTCTTGTATAGAAGCTTTTGACAAGCTTAAAAGGCATTGGTAGATTGCACAGTGATAGTGACTCAGTTGGAGCAGGCCATTTGAATTAATGTGTGATGCTAGTGACTTTGCGGTAGGAGAGCGATCCTAGGGCAAAGGTATGACAAAGTCTTTCATTCCATTTATTATGCTAGCAAGACATTAATTGAAGCTCAAGTGAATTACATGAATTGAGTAAAAGGAATTATTATCTGTGGTCTTTGCATTTGAAAAATTTAGATCATACTTAGTTGGCACTAAAATTATTGTCTATACTGATCACTCTGCCATTAAGTATCTAATTTCAAAAAAGGATGCAAAACCAAGGTTGATAAGGTGGATTCTACTCCTACAAGAATTTGATCTTGAAATTAGAGATAAGAAAGGAGTAGAAAACCAAGTAGCAGACCATTTATCAAGGAATGAAGGAGAATCACTTGGTACACAAGGAGAAGAAATCAAGGAGAGTTTTCCAGATGAAAAACTATTGGCAATCACAGTCAATGCAAAACATGAAAGCTGCATTTGCTATAAGCAATGCGGGAGCATCAAATGCATCTCGCACCATGGTTTTTCTTGATATTGTAAATTTCCTTGCAAGCAAAGTAGTACCCGATGAATATGACATATCAAAAAGGAGAAAATTCTTCCACATGGTTAAGCAATACTATTGGGATGATCCATTCCTTTACAAGATGTGCCCCGATCAATTAATGAGGAAATGCATACGAAGAGGAGCAACAAGCATTGCTTACGCATTGCCATTCTCGCACCTTATGGAGGACACTTTGGAAGCACTAGAACAAGACTAAGGTATTACTGATCACGGTTATTTTTGGCCTACTTTATTTAAAGATGCTTATTTTATGGTCAAATCATTGTGATAAATGTCAAAGAAGCAGGAATATTTCTGATAAGCATGAAATGCCTAGAACAAATATTTTAGAAATTGAATTATTTGATGTTTGGGGCATGGATTTCATGGGACCTTTTCCACCCTCTTTTGGCAATTTATATATCTTAGTAGCTGTTGATTATGTGTCCAAATGGGTAGAGGCAGTAGCATTACCTAATAATGATGCTAAATCAGTGAGTAAGTTTCTACAAAGAAATATATTCACTAGATTTGGAACTCCTAGAGCTATCATTAATGATGAAGGTTCACACTTTTGCAATAAGATCATAGAAAACCTTCTAGCTAAGTATGGAGTTAAACATAAGATAGCTACAGCATACCACCCACAAACTAGTGGACAAGCAGAATTATCCAATAGGAAATTAAGAGAATGCTAGAAAAATGGTAAGTCCAAATAGGAAAGATTGGTCTTTACATTTGGATGATGCTTTATGGGCATATAGAACAGCATTCAAAACACCCTTAGGAATGTCCCCTTACAAATTAATCTATGGAAAAGCATGCCATTTACCTGTGGAATTAGAAAACAAATCTTATTGGGCTATCAAGAAGCTCAATTTCAATTTGAACAAGGCAGGTAAAAAGAGAATGATAGAGCTTGATGAGCTAGAAGAAATTAGGCAAACCTCTTATGAGAATGCTGAAATCTACAAAGCTAAAACTAAGAAATGGCATGACAAGAAAATTCACAGAAGAGAATTGAAAGAAGGAGGACTAGTTCTGCTATACAACTCTAGGTTGAAGCTATTTCCTAGTAAACTTAGATCACGGTGGTCAGGACCATATAAGTTAATAAAGGTTTATCCACATGGAGCAGTAGACTTATTTGATAAAACCTCAAAAACTGTCTTCAAGGTGAATGGTCAGAGAGTTAAAATGTACTATGGTGAACATGTGGTGAGAGACAAAACCACCACCTATTTGAAAAATCTCTAAGTGAAAAGAGATAGTCAGGCTGACAAGACTCTTAAAACAAGGGCTTAATGGGAGGCAACCCATTGTTTTTAATTATTTTTGTGCAATTTTATGTTTTTAGTTGTTTTGCAGAAATGCAGGAAACTAATACAGCTGCATCAAATGCACCTGCATTGAAGAAAAATGTGCCCTGCATCAGAAATTTATAAACTTGAAGAAAATTGGTTAAGTGTGAATCATAAGGCTTCAGGAAGATCAAAGGGAGGTTAAGCAAGATTAATGACACATTGGTAGCCAAAGCAAGACACATGGCAAGATGCATGCGCAGCACGCAATGCTAACGGCTACCTAATTCACCCACTAACTTCCTTCTTCCTGAAACATAAAGCCTTAAGTTTGTTACCGTTACCCTTTCATTCGCAATCTCACAAATTTCTCTCATCTGAAACACAAACCACCCTTCACATTTTCATCTCCAAATTTTCTCAATCACACAAGCAATCAAAAACCTAGAAATTCAAAGCAATTACAATGGTGAAAAAGCAATCAAAGACAGAAATCATCAGCAAGGGGCCAAAACTCCTCGTAAAGAGAAGAAAGTCATGCATGCATCATCATCATCAATCAAGAAAGGCAAAACCAAGGATTCAACAGCAAGAAACGATGACAATGTTCATCTCTGGAACATGCATCTACTACCCGAGAGAGGGTATGATTTGAAGAAGGCTAGCTCATCATTCATGTCAACAGTGGCCAATCTCAATTGGGACCACTTCGTGCTACCAAGAGGAGGCTACATTGAAGACATAGTGAGAGAGTTCTATCTTTGGAATCACACCACAAGAAGGAGAGAGAACATTCCTACACTTCCATGGTGAGAGGTAAACTTGTACACTTTCATGCCAAGAAATTGAATGAACATTATATGCTGAAGTATAATGGGAATGAATTTGAAAATAAAGTGGCCAAGGCCTTTAAGAAAGAAATGGAAGAATTGAGGAATAGGATTGCTATACCAGGGGTTGTATGGGAAAAATTTACACCTAATGAGATTAAGCTTAGAAGCAATTATTTGATAAATGCATTAGGTAATTGGCATTTGTTCATAGCCACTTCAATTTCTCGCCTACTTCACACACATATGCAATGACCAAAGAGAGATTGATCTTGCTAGATACAATTCTCTCGAGGAAATGTTGATATAGGTAGATTGATTGCTAGGGAAATTCTTGCATGCTCAACAAAATCAAAGGGATTTCTGTTTTTCCCTTGTCTTATTACTGAATTATGCATGAAAGAAGGTGTCCCAATAGCTTCTAATGAACAAAGGAAATTTCCCAGTAATTTGAGTCTTTGAAGTGAAGGAGAAATTGAGAAATGTAAGAGGCCCCCGCACTGCAATGCAAGAGCATTACATGCGTATGAGAGCAGGAGGCGAGTCTGGAAGTTTATGAATGACCAACATGATTGGCTTCAATTGGTCTTTGACAAGATCTTTGATCTTGTGGGCCAAGTGAATGCCCCCGAATTCAAGTTGGGTACCGAGATCCAAGGTGAAGAAGAAGAGGAGAAAGAAGTAGAAGAAGAAGGGAAAGGTAAAGTAGAGGAGCCTAGTACCAAAAAGAAGGTAGCTAGGAAGCAATCCAAAGGTAAGAAGAAGGTTGTGGTAGAACCTGTGGTAGAAGAAATGTATGACACAGATACTGAGGATGAGGAGTTAGAAAAAGAAATGGATAAGGAAATTGAAGAAGAAGAGGAGGAAGAAAGTGAGACTGAAATTGATGAAGAAGAGGAAGAGCAAGCTAGAGGAGTAATTTTAGAAGAAATTGCTAGGCAGAAATATGCCAAACAAACCTCAGCATCAACCCAACAACAAACCCCTATCACTTCACCAGTTACCAAAACACCCATCATCTCACCTAACCAAGAATCCTCCTCCATTCCAAAATCACCATTACCCTCCCTCAATGATCCACCAATCCTATCACCACCACAAACAACCCCTCCACCACCCTCTCCAACAAATGAACCACACAAAACAACTCACACAGAAGAACCAACCCCTATTATGCCAACAGAACAAGAAGTACCTTCTAGCCCAAGCAACATTACTTCTAATGTTATTTCTGCTCTTGAGAAAGAGATTTTTCAGGAAAGAGAAGAAGAAGGACTCAACAAAGAAGATCAAGGAGAAAAATCATCTGCACAGGAGCCTGTAGCTCAAACTGTTGAGATGCAGAGTGATGCTCCTGCATCACTTGCTGCTGCATCACAACAGGCAACAACAATGCATGATGAGGCAACTATCAAACTGGTTTTGGAACAAATGGCTCAACATAAGAGAGAGGCATTGCACAACACTCAGAAATTCTTCAAGCAACCTGCAGGCAGGCAGGCAAAATTAACCCCTAAAAGGAAGAAATCTGATGCGATCAAGATTGATGCACTGCATCAGTTCAAGAACCAATTCCTACAACTACACCAGAAGTAGGAGGTGCATCTGCACCTGCAGAAGAAACACCAAGCAAGCCACCCAAAGAGAAGAAGCAGAAGGTGAAACACACTCCTCCAAGCAGGCAAAGCACCAGAATCAGGAGTGGAGCAAAGAAATGAGTATCACTTTACAAGTTTTCACATAAACTGCTATAAACTTGTTTTGTTTCTATCTGACTATTTCCCTGGTTGTACGAATCCCTCTCCCCTATTTTGAACAAATGATTTGTATTTACGAACAAAATTGCGGTGAGAACCGCAACCCCTTAAGTTTGGGGGATTTGCATGTTATGTTATATTTTGCATGTTATGTTATGTTTTAATATGTTTTTTATCTAATATGTTGTGTGTTTAAAATTAATATGTTTTATATAGTAAATATATATGTTTTTAAGTAATTTTTAGTTAGTTTAAATATTAGATGTACTTAACAAAGTAGTATCTAAATATTTTAGTCGAAAAGATCAGTTTTTCAAAAATATGGTGAAAACCCTATGGATGGAATTTTTATGATGAAAAAGAGAAAAAGAAGCCTTATTTCTTAGAAAAACCAAAATTATTTTTACTTCAACACTTCGAACACTGAGTTTGTGAAAGGACCCTGCTATTTAAAAGATCCATCTGATGCAAGGGGGAATTTTTGGTAAGCTTAGGTCAAAACAAAGCTTTACTAAAGAGAAAGAAGAGCTTAAAGAATTAAGTTTGGGGGTGTTTTATGAAAACAAAGGCTGAATTTCAAAAGTGTAAAGAGTAAACAATGTAGAAAAAGAATACAAAAATGTGGACAAAGCCATATCACGAATCTTTTGAAACTATACACTGTGCCTAAGTACATGAATGCATCGGAGGTCAAAGACATGCTATGCAAGAATAAATGTATACGGAGGATAGTTCAAAAATCGAACACTGTGCCAAAGTGCAAAGAAAAATATATGCATCGGAGGTCAAAGACTGTGCCAAAGTGCATTTGCATCCGGAGGTCGATGAGGAAGGTAATATTAGCTAGAAAAATAAAAGCATCATCGGTCTGAAGCATCAATGCAAATGCCTTTGAAGAAAAAGCAAAATGCAGAAAAAAATCAATGCACAAATCACTTCAAAGAAGTATTGCATCTGCTCAAAAGATCCACACAAAAAAATAGAAAAATGCATTGGCTCAAAAGCTTTGAAAGATTCAACCAAGCCCTTTGATTTTAGAACTCCCCAACACTTGAGAAAATTTTGTGAGTCTAATCTCTCTTTTGAAAAATATTTTGGTGTGACCAAAGATGAACCAATCCTTTCAAAGGCTAGGAGGAATTTTTTTCACTTAGTCTTGGAACCAATCTCAACTCAGTGGGTTCACACACACACAAAAGAGTTTGAATAGCTTTGGTAGTTTTGAAGAAATAAAGGCACAAGAAAGATCAATCTGATGAAGAAATAAATCCCATCCCCCAGAAGCTTCCAAATTAGACTGCCATCCATCCAAAACCACCATTCTACAATCACCATGCTCCTCCCAAAAGGCTTCATATTTAAAGAATCTAGCACACCTTGAGGGGGTGAGGGATAAGGACAATAGGAGAGTGATCTGAGTTGACTATAAGGAGGGCAAGACCCACAACATGTCCAGCTCCAATTCACCAAAACTCTATCAATTCTTTGCTTAGTGATAACTCCATCTCTTGGATTGCTAATCCAAGTAAACTAACACCCCTTCAACTGAAGATCCATAAGGTTTGAGTCATTCAAGAAGTCTCTAAATAGATTCATTCTACTGGGAGCTATAGGATTTAACCCATCTTTATCTGAGATTGACAACATTTCATTGAAGTCTCCCAATAAACACCAAGGACCATCAGACATAGGCCTCAATCGAGCAAGTTTAGGCCAGAGATGTCTTCTAGCTCCAAAAGTAGGATTGCCATAGACAAAGGTAATTTCAAACAAGTTTCCTGACTTCTTCTCCTTAATCCCAGCATGAATAAAATTAATGCAGGAGTGCATTATTTGGACTTCATAAGAACTATTCCAGTACAAACAAAGGCCCCCAGAAATTCCTTCAGCAGACACACAGAACACTTTCTGAAACTTAAACTTCCTTCTCACCCTTTCAACACGTTCCTTTTGGGCTTTGGTTTCCATTAGGAACAAAATGGTCGGCTTATGCTCTTTCATAAGAGCATGGAGTTCCCTGCTTGTCGTGGCCGCCGCCAAACCACGACAATTCCACCCTATGATGGTCATTTGGACTTTGGGGACTTGCTTTGGCTTGCCTCCTCAACCTTTGATTGGTAGTATCCTATGCAGAATTGTTGGTATTCTGGTTGGATTGCAACCTGTGTCACCTTGTCTAGACTAGGACCTGCATCTTCCTCTCTAGCTTTCTTCTTTGCTTTATCCTTATCACCCCCATCATATCCTGAGTTCATCAAGGAGTGCCTCCTTTTTGTTATGCTCAAGTTTGTAGACATGCTGAGGGCTAATCCAGTTTCTGCCTCTCCATCAATTGCATTACCAGACACATCAGATTCTCCTTCCCCTTCATTTGGAAATTCCACAGTATAGGCAGGCCTCTCTACATGTTTTGGTTGTCTTCTCCATTCTCTAGTATAAGAAGAAAGTTGTTTCCTCTGTTCCTCTGGTAGAGTGTTAGGGTCAACGTAGCTTAGTTGGACTTTTGGTAGGTTAGGGTTATAGATTGGTCCTCTTTGGTTAGGACTTTCTAGGGTTAAGTATATTGTTTTCCCAAGAGGAGGGTTTATAACTGCTTCACTTTGTATTTCACAAGGTATAGGGGAAGAGTTTAGGTCTGGTAGTTTAGAACTGGTTGGAGTATTTCTTGTTTGGGTAGGGGATTGGGTTATAGGGTGTACAACATTATGTTGTTCAACATGGGAAGGGGATACATGAGGTTGAGGGTTTTGGTTTTGTGTTTGGGGAATGTTGGGGTTTTCTTGTGTTATCTGGTTAAGAAGAGGTAAGGTTTGTGTGGAAGAATGAATGTTTGATAGGTTGTTAGAGCTTGAGCTGTAGGTTGGTTCATCCCTAGTGTGTTTGAAAGGGTTCCTGCATAGGGAGTGGAGAGATCTAGGGGCTTGAACACTAAGATCACGCCCATATTTTGGAATATTAGGGTTTTGAGCAGACATCATCAGAGGAGATTTACAGCTCTTCATCTCATGACCAATGATTCTACACTTGTAGCACAAAGATTGCAACCTTTCATACTTGAAGGAAATCAATAGGTTCCCTTGGTTTCTTCTAGGAACCCAACAGCCAGTAGGTAAAGGATGCATTAAAGAAACTTTCACTCTTCCTCTTATGAAAAATCTTAGAAGTTTACCATTCACCACTGGATCCTCCACCTCCATGACCTCCCCCACCTTCACTAGGAGCTTCCTAGCATAACTAACACTCATCAGATCTAGGGGTAAATGATAACTCTATTTTATATAGAGTATTTCATATGTTTAAACTTAGTATTTGCTCTCTTTCAAGTAATAATAAAGAGTTTATATAGTATTTTATGTGATATATGATAACTTGAGTGATTTGAATGGTTATAGTTATTATTAGGCCATTTTGGATATATTGTGGTATGTTTGATGTTTTGTTGGTGCGGTCTCAATGCTAAGCGCATCAATGCTCTGACCGATCTCGCATCAAATCCCTGCACTACTCGGTGAATAAGCGACTGTTTCATATGCATCCACTTGCAAGTGATGACCTCTGCTTGGTTCTCTCGATGCCATCCAACCTTGTATAGTAGGCGCCTACCATTCACACATAGCTATAGGCATAGCTTTGAAGAGTCACCAACATAGGGACAAATGTTCACACATCAATGAACCGCCCTATGTCATTAGTCAAAGATTTCAACATGGATAAAACTCTGGAAAGCAACTACAGCTATGATCCACTCGAGATGACTTCAACATGAAGGAAGGAAGCACCTCACTTGAAAGCTATAAAAGGACCTCACATCTTCATTTGGTAAGATATCACAATCCATAAGTTAGATCAAAATTTCAATATACATAGTTAGTTTTTATATTTTTAGAGGAAGAGGAAGGAATTGACAAATCCTCCTTAACTCATTTTCATAGTGTTTGTATAGTGCTAAGGAGTAATGCTAGTGCATTGCTAGAAGACTTCATACAAAGGTTTTCAACATTTGTAACTTTACTCTTGTTGTTTCTCTTTTGTGATTTCTATATATATAAACATGGTCTATTCAGTTTATATATATCTTGCAATGTCTCTTGTTAGCTAAACCTTTCTTAGTTGGAATGTTCTAATCATTTAATGAGCTTTTAAGTAAGTATGTTGCATGTATGTATGTTTGTACTTTAGTTCTTGCTTGATAATATTTTCATTACTTATTTTAAACTTGATCACTTAGAATAAGTAAGAATTGTAAATGACCAGAGATGGCTTACAATTAAGAACTCAAGAACTAATATGGGTGAGTGTT
The DNA here is from genome assembly GCA_020916435.1 of Oxytropis ochrocephala. Classification (NCBI taxonomy): domain Eukaryota; kingdom Viridiplantae; phylum Streptophyta; class Magnoliopsida; order Fabales; family Fabaceae; genus Oxytropis; species Oxytropis ochrocephala. Next base: position 34,244,174 of record CM037093.1, on the reverse strand, counting down.
TTACATAAATAAAACTTTGTGAAAACCATGCTAAGTCCTAGAGATAGGATAGTATAGTCCATAGGATAATTGTGGGTACTTAAAATACAAGAGTGAATTTATTTTAGCAACTTGGATAATTGTTAGGAGGCAAGATTGGCATTGACACCCCTTTCTTTACTGCATAGAACAAGGATCATAAGAGCTAGTAATGATACTCTGAAGAAAGTGACCGAAAGGCACATAGCTAATGCAACAAAGATTCGGTGCATTTTGCATCACATACTGCATCAAACACTTATAAGTAAATTACTTGATGAAAACATTCCAACTAGCTTTTCTCTTTTACACTATCAACATTTTTACTTTGCTTTCTAACTTAGTTGTGATCATCAAACAAAAACCAAAATTATTTTGTTACTTTGTTACTTTACACTTTATTACTTTATATTAATTTTAAAAGTGAGTTTTTCAATCTCTGTGGGTTCGATCTTTTTACTACTTGTTTTTGGACAGTGTATACTTGCACACAAGTGTATGTGTTGTCACAGCACCAGTAAACCATGAATCTGAATCCAGAGAGGAGAGTGCTTAAACTGGATTTGGTTATAGGACACATTAGGCAACCATGCTTCCAGACACAAAATATAGTTCATAATGAACCAGGGTGCTCTTCTCAGCACATCATCCCTGTTAGCTTCATTGTGAAAGTTGAAAAGGAACATATTTTGCCCAATTTCTGATATTTGGAGCTCCTCATACTCCACCCAAGCTTTTGAGATTATCTCCTTAGTGGCTTTCGTATTCAACACTTTGTTTGTAATGATTTTCCCCACTAGGGCTTTGGTGGCTAACTCCTTTTGTAGAATGTTATCCAATTGCAGGTCATCACAGAAAAACTCTGAACCTCCAGCTCTATTATCTTCTGCCATCAAGCTAGACACAAAGAGGCCCAGACCGGCCAACACAGACACAAAGGAGGACAAAGACAAACTCAAAGGAGGACAAAGACACCGTTAACTACAATGACAGAAACCCTAGACACACAAGAAGAAGGAAAGAGACTAACACTCTACCTCCCGCTTAAAGGCTATGGATTTAGAAACTGTAGACGCTATTTTAACCATTTGCTTTTAACAAGGATGACTGTAAACCATAATGGATGATTGTAATCGGCCATTTTAACACAGGGGAAGACAAAACTCGATATTAACGACAGATCTAGCTTGGTTTTTAACTTTGTTGTCATACGACCGAACTAGACGAATATATAAAGAGGAAGAAATGACTTAATACAGGTAATATACGACTCATGGCAACAAAACAGAAAGGACGCAGGATTGAACCTTGAAAATCCAAAATAAGAAATTGGATTTTCGGATTTACCTCATACTGTGAGTAAATCCGGTTCATAATCTGAACCGGATTTACCTACCTATGAGGTAAATTCGGGAATCCAATTTCTTATTTTGGTAAATGGGGAGGTGTTTTGGGGATTCCCGGATTTACCAAGAATTTAGGTAAATTTGGTTAGCAATTTACGAACCGGATTTAGGTGTAAATTCGGAAAAAAAAATGCTAAAGTGAAAAAAAAGCTAAATTGAACCGAATTTATGTGATAAATTTGGATGGATTTCCGGAAATATCACAATTGAACTGAATTTAGCTTTTGTTGGGAGTTTTAAGGGTGTTTTTGTCCAAAAGTGCAAAATGGGGGGTATGGGTGACAAGTAGGGGGGTGGGAAAAAAAAACATCCTACTCATCGCAATGTACCAAAATTTCAGATTGGGAATATTGTCCAAAGAGTTCAAGGTATTAATTGATGGACAACATTTGCCTAAAGCTACGTATAAAAAAAGGATACTATGGGCACCGATTTGTAAGCTCTTAATATTTTCTTTCTTTTCATGTGTAACAAAAAATAAAGGTACTATTTGTCAACAAATAATAATAATAATAATAATAATAATAATAATAATAAAGGTACTATTGTACTAGTAAAAAATTAAATAGAGTTTTGGGGTGTAATGCATAGTTTTGTTATATTCCAAACAAAATGATACACAACCTGTAATAGAGAATCAATAATGTTATGTAGCCAAAAATTTCAGCTAAAAATAGACAAAAATCAACTTACAACATGAATTAACCAAGTTTTTTATATCATTAACTAACCTGCTTTTTCACAGTTTCCGAGGCATTGATTAAAAACTTGGTTAATTGATCATTTGATTAATGACCTAAAAAACTTGGTTAATTGATATTGTAAGTTGGTTTTTGTCTAAATTTATTTTGTCCAAATAACATTCTTGAGAATCAATAATGGTGAAAGAAGAAGAATGGTTTGATAGAGAAGAAAAGCTTTCTCAATATATATCATCGTGGACGCTCGCAGGAAGAAATAAAAATGGAATGAGATGATCTCATATCTTTTCACAATTAATAAATATAATTAATTGATCTTGTCACGTGCAGATTTTTGTTTCCATATTCTTAGCCTTCGAATTACTTAAATTTAATGAATGAGATTTGGTGTAAGTCATTTACTGGTGTCAATGGATCCTATCTCATATCATATACCCTTGTTTTTAATTAGCTGAGAATTATTTATAAAACTAGCGTTGGTCTTATCTGCAGTGCATGTCTTGGGTTTTAACTTAACACCTCAAAGTTGCACGTAAGTTTCAAGTAGCACTTGTTACCGACAAGAAAAAGACAACATTAGTCTTGTATACAAGGGCGGACTCACACACACTCTAGGGTGTGCAGTTGCACACTCTCAATCTTTAATAACTTCATTGATATCCCCCTAATTTTTTAATTTCCACCCCCACACCCTACCTCTATCCTTTAAATACTAACGGTTAATTTGTCATTGTGCTATTGTTAATTTGTTAAACCAGTAATTTTCATTAGATTATAAGAGACACTAGAAAATTACTTCAAGAGAAGATTATCACCACACGACCATCAATTATGCGAAATAAGTTCTTAAAGTCAACACGTTGAAATTAATTTAGAAAAGTTGTCATTGAAACTGTGAAATATTAAAATAGTATCAGGCTAATGATCGAGAGAGGCTACAAAGAGCATATTTACATAAGGAACTATGCAAACCTACTCAACACAAATTTCATCAAAGAAAAATTAGAAGTTCTATGAGAAGATCTAATCTCTCTTGGTTTAATGAATTGACAACAAGTTAGAGTTATAACATACAAAAATATTTTTTATTTTGCTTGTGTTGTTGTCCTTCTAGGCTTGCTAATGTTATTTTCTCAGTTGTTCATTTGTTTGGCCTATCTTAGTCTAAGCAACTTTTTCTCTAATTTTGATAAAGAAAGACTTATTGAATTTATAACTCATGTTTCTTCGCACAATATTTCACATACGTGTATGTTTGGTTCAGTGGTGACAATAATTGATTTTGAAAAATTGATTTTGAAAAATTGATTTTAGTTAAAAGTAAATTGAAAGTGACGTGATTTTTGTTTGGCTCACTACAAAATAACGCTGATTAGCCAGGGAATTAGCGGCTGAAAAATTTTCCCTCGCAAAAAAACAAATTAGTCAGGGAATTAGCGAGGAAATTGAGACATTTAGCGACGGAATTGAGGCAATGCGCCAATTTGAAAATTTGGGCACGCAAATCTATGGTGGTTAGCGACGGAATTATAGGTCCCTCGCTAATTCCCTCGCTAAATGACTGACACAGCTTGTCACGTCTTGGAAAAGATCTGAACGTTGCACGCAAATCTATGGTGGTTAGCGACAGAATTATAGATCCCTCGCTAATTCCCTCGCTAAATGTCTGTCATTTTTTTTAAAACTCCGAACCAAACACACTCTATCTCATTTTTACTCTCTTTTCTTCTCTCCCCTCTTCTCTCTTATCTCTTCTCTCTTCTTCTCTTCCACTTTCCCACCAAACCATCACCACCACCACCACCAAGTACCCTCTCACTCTCCTACGACCACCACCACACCACCACCAACACATAGCTCTCTCTTTCTTCCACACCACCACCACCACATACATCTCACTCTCTTTCTCCCTTACTCTTCTCCTTCTCTCTCTACGACCACCACCACACTACCACCACCATTTACCACCACACCACCACCACCATATAGATGTCTCTCACTCTCTTTATCCCTTACTCTTCTCCTTATCCTTCTCTCTCTACCACCACTACCACCAAGCCGAACCACATGGGTCGAGTACAAAGCAACCAAATATCCGGACTTCGGAGTCGGAATCAGAATTCAAAAGAGGTTTTTGTTCGCTCCGCAGGCACGAACTAGTCGAGATGTATGTGGTGCCCTTTCTTTCACATTGGTGAGGTTGCTTGATTGTAGGGGCCGGGCACCACCACCACCACTCTCACTCCTCTCTCTCTCTGGAAAGTTTGATGTTGAGGATAATAATAATAATAATAATTTAACAATAATAATAATAATAATATATAGTAATAACAATAATAATAATTATAATAATAACCCTTTCCAGATTGAGAAGCGTGCCGGTCAGATTTGGGAAGTGTGATGTCAGACTTAGCAAGGGAATTAGCCACAGAATAGTCCATCGCTAATTAGCGACTGACACAATTTCCCTCGCTAAAGGGAATTAGCGAGGAGGATATTAGCGACCGAACTGGCCCCTCGCTAATGGCAATTAGCGACGGAATTGGGCCTTTTAGCCACTGATATTTCCCTCGCTAAACCCAATGTTTTTTGTAGTGGCTATCTTTACTGAAAAATGATTTTTATCGATCAATGTTGTTTGGATAGGTTGTATTAGAATTGTATTTTGGTGTGAAATTATCAAAATGGACGGATCTCAACTTAAAATTAGATTAGAAACTTAAAATTTGATAAAATAGACAACAAAAATATTAAATAAGCATATAAAATATCCAAATTATATTACAATTAGAAAATATAATTCAAAGTGAAATTTGGTGCAGGAAAATTATGGAAGATGTAAATATAGTGAAAGACAATTATGTGAGATAGGTGGGAATAGGTTGGGCCGAGTTAGACTTTGTATGGCCTGGGCCTGGCCTGCGTCGAAAATGTTGGGCCTGAGCCTGACCTGTGGTCTGTCGTAGGCCAATTTTTTAGTCCTTGCATGACCTTTTGGAAAGCCTGATAAGGCCTGAAAGCTTGTTTAAAAACCTATTTCAATATTTTTTACGAAAATCTACAATCTTTAAATGATGTAAAGTTTTGTAAATAAACTAACAAGCTAATAGGCCAATGAGTTTAAGTTCAAAATTGAGATCTAGCAAAGTTTTTTAGGGAAATGTCTTTATATGACATCTTGTTTAAATTCTATTTTACAATAATAACTTTAAATATGTCAAAAATTGATGAGGTCAATATGTTTAAATCTACTGAAAATACTAGCAAATTAATGAATTAGTGAAGAAAAGATTAGTGAAAATATTGACCTAAATCACTAAGATTTGTTTCATATTGACCTACACCTGTGTGTCATCCACCAAAGCTAAATAAGTGTCGGTGCCATTAAGTATTTAAATCCCTAAGATTTGTGTCGGTGCCACATAGGTGTAGGTCAATCAGTTGTAGGTCAATCACTAAGATTTGTTTCATATTGACCTAAATTTAATTAGTGGAAATATTCCATGGAAGATGTAAATTTAGTGATTTAAATTTTCATATGGAAGCTGTAAATTTTCATATTTCCATTCCCACCCCTATGTAAGATCTAAATTTAGTTAAGGAAAATTATGGAAGATGTAACTTAGAATATGATTTAAATATAGATAATAGAAAGGTAAACCACGACCGTTGGTAAGGCATTTTGCGGCGATAAGCCAATAAATCTTGGAAAACTAAATAGAAAATGATGATCAATGCTCGTAGGGTTCCCTCTATATATATAAAAAATGTCTCACCAACATGATGTGACATAAGGGGTAGATACTTGAATCGCTTAACTATTTGGTTATGGGTTCGATCATTGGCCGGTGTGTATGGAAAAATATTTGTTGGAAAATGTCAACCCATTAAATGAATCTCTGATACCTCGAATGACAATCACTATGGATGATACATTGGTTTATCAAAAAAAATACCGCATTTCATTTGTAGTGATACCTTGTTCATATGTTTTTACAGCTACAGAAGCTTGTATAAATATTTTATAAGGTAATTATATATCTAAATGCTGATGGTCCACATATTAGTAGTGAGAGAAGTATACAAATTTATCAATGAACACTACAAGAAATTCACGTAATACCGGCGGATTTTTTCCGCCGGTAAATTTTCGGCGGAAAAAGTAGTATTTCCGGCGGATTTTTTTCCACCGGTAATATTTCCGGCGGATTTTTGAACATTACCGGCGGATTTTTTAAAAAAAAAAATTTATTTAAAAATCCCCCGGTAATGTTCAAAAAACCGCCGGTAATGTTCAAAAATCCGCATGAGAAATTATTTCATGGAATTTTTAAAAAATATTTATTTTTTTAGAAAATCCATAAGCAATGTTTAAAAATCACTAAAGCTGTTGTTCAAAAATGTCTATAAATAAAATTTTCTCCAACACTCTTCTCATTCTCTCATTTCTTTCCTTCTCATTCTCTTCTACATTTCCTCTTTCTTCTTTCTTCTCATTCATTCATATTTCTTCTACAGTTTTTAATCTTCATTCTCATTCTCTCCTATATTCTTACTTCTCATACTCTTCTTCTTTCTCATACTCTTCAATCTCCATAAATTTTCCTAAATATCTCTCTTCTACATTTCCTCTTTCTTCTTTCTTCTCATTCATTCTTATTTCTTTTACAGTTTTTCATCTTCATTCTCATTCAGTTCTCATACTCTTCTTCTTTCTCACACTCTTCATTCTCCATAAATTTCCCTAAATATCTCTCTTCTACATTTCCTCTTTCTTCTTTCTTCTTCCTTCTCATTCATTCATACATATTTCTTCTACACTTCTTCATCTCCATTCTCATTCTCTCCTATATTCTTACTTCTCATACTCTCCTTCATTCTTATCCATTCATATTCTACTACATTTTTTTACTTACTTCTTAATAAATAAATAATTCGAATAATTTTAAAAAAATTTAAAAAACTAATTCGAAAATAGTTTTTTTTATTGAAATAAAAATTAATACAATAATTTAAATAAGACGATTTTTCAATTTTAAATTAATACTCTTCTTCATTCATATTCTACCAAGGCAGTGCTGCATCACCGCCACGTTCTACAAGCAGCAACGTGCACTATTTGTCAAGGACATGAGGAAACTATCCACCACTGCCTCTTTGATTGTCCTAAAGCTCGGGAGGTTTGGGAAATTAAGTGTTTACCGGCGGAAATTAAGTGTTTACACCTGTGTGTCATCCACCAAAGCTGAATAAGGATCCGAAAACTTATAGTGTAGAATTTTTTCCTCAATTATTTTTTTGGTATTGTTGTTTAATTTTAGTACTTAATGGCACATGTAATTATTATTAAGCATTGTACTTGTATGAGCATTAAGGGGATGTGGTTGGAGCAATCACAAATGCAGAAACTGCATCCATCACCAACTTGGTTATCATATGTATTTTTCTGATCGGAATCCTGCCAGAATACTATAATCCATCACCTAGCTACATGTATAGCTTGTTATAATTATAATACTATTATGTGGCTTTTCTTTTTAATTTTTGCAAGGAAAAAATACATATTATTATTATTATGTGGCCTTTCACAAAAAAATAATACTATTTTTTTTTACTGGAAAAAAATAATACTATTATGTGTATGATTTCAGAGGGTTTGTTTTAGCACTCAGATACTGTCTAGGGGTGTGTAATTTAAATCATTATAATGATGGAAATTAATATGAGTTATATAAGAAAACTTCTTTATTTTTTTCATTTATAAATATGAAAGAAAAAAAATTGAATGTCTCACAGCTCATGGAGATGCAAGAATAGTATATACTATCTATCTATACAATATACAACTATGAAAGTTCTTACTAATACATCGCCTACGTGTAAATTCCAAAAAAAAGCCATGTAAGCATTGGAGTATTACATCATCCTCTTTAGGCTTAGTTGGCAATCTGCAAAAAAAAAATAATAAACAGATTATATTATTTGTATTTATTCCTATATTAATGTGGGGACATATACTTTAAGGTTATAAATATATTGCTGGTCAAATGTCGGTTACAAACCTATAAGCAAAATATTGCTGGTCATCTTTATCCTGATACTCGGCAGAAATAGGCAATTGGATTTGAAAGTTGTCAATTTGTTATTAATCTTGACATAATGTATTTTAATTATGTATAAGTTGCACAATAAATTGTAATGAAACACACCTAGGCCATAGAAGTATGTAACCGTTAACACTGTAATGACACAAACCAAACATTTCTTTGCGTATTTTAATTTTTTAGAGAGAATTATTATTTTTTAGTTACAAAAGAGAAAGCGAAAACAAAGAAAAACAAGCACAACTAAGGCCTAATAAAAGTCATTCTTTGGGCATCAGCCAGAAGGAGCTGCTGCATGCCTGCTGGAGGAAGATCAATCTGAACCTGAGCCTGCTGAGAAGACATTCCCAACTTGGCAAGAAAGTCCGCACAAAAATTGGCTTCCCGATAAACATGCCGGAGCCTCACAACCCACGCACGAGCGAGAAGACCACGCACCAAAGCCACCTCATTCCCAAAGGCATGGAACCGATCCTGAGCACTCACAAGCCGTAAAGTATTGAGAGAGTCCGTGTAACAAACAATGTTCCGGTAACCCAACGTCCAACACAACTCCAACCCATGCAAGAGAGCACGCAACTCCGCATGCATGATTGTGGATTGGCCGAGAGTTCCATAGAACCCAGACATAAATCTACCGTCATGATCTCGAATGAGACCCCCAAAGGACGCAGTTGGGGGGGAAAGTTGTGCACTACCGTCAACATTAAGTGCAATCCAACGAGGAGGACGAGGCTCCCACGAAATTGTAAGCCCGAAGTACTGCTAGAAGGAGAAGGAGCGACACCGTAAGCTGCCAAAACGTCCGCCCAAAGAGCAAAAATCTGGCTTGTTACCTCTAGCGGCCGAAAAGGCTTTCCTTCAAACAAGACCAAGTTCCTGGCACACCAAATTTTCCAAAAATAATAGTGATCACTGCACTAGTATCGGACACCACAGCTCTTAACCAATGTGCGGGGTTAAAATCCGATGTAGGCATAGAGAAACCGAGAGGGGCGCAGGCAAGCCAAACCTCCTGAGCTTTAGGACAATCAAAGAGGCTGTGGTGGATAGTTTCCTCATGTCCTTGACAAATAGTGCACGTTGCTGCTTGTAGAACGTGGCGGTGATGCAGCACTGCCTTGATACGATTAAAAGTAATCTCATCGATTATTTTTCCAAATGGCACACACCGGTTAATCTAGCAATAACTATGTCCAAGTCATCACACAAATTGGATCAATTATTTTTTTTGGATAAGGACATCAAATGGGAACAATTATCATTCCTAAAGCATAACTGAATTACTACTACTATTCTAGCAACAAATAATAGTCCGAACACTTTAATTTTGTGTATCATTAGTTACAAAAATTATAATTCACAAGTCAGCAGCTGATTTTATGTGATACCAAAAACGTTACATTTTATATGTATATATACAAATGCTATTTGCCCAAATCACCACACTGTTGTTCCAATCCAACAAATACTTACTGTTTTGCGAATTTGAACCCTTCACGCCCCAAAAATACTTGTGGGATACTAGGGTTGTTCAAAAGAACTAAAAACTGATCGCGAACCGAATCGAATCAGTTCAAAAATCGATATCTTAAAAAACTAAATTGTAAAACTAGTTCAGTTAGTTAACCATATGAACTGTGAACTGTGTATTATCTGTGTTTGTGCGTGAAAACCAAACCAATTGAACTGTGTCAGTTGTGCGCAAATGTGAACCATAAATCGATAAGGAGACTGTCAGTTGTATACACAGAGCTTTTAGTTTTTTAATTTGTTCATTTTTCAATATTTTTTGACCAATTCACTTACTTTTTTCTGACACAAGTAATATAGGACGTAACAATAGTACCTTTAATAATGATGGAGTACTTTTTAGTCAATTAAAAAAATGTTGGATATTTTAAGTCAATTAATAAAGTTGAATTCATCAAATTACAGTATACAGGATAATTACTAGTACTGAAAGTTTTATTGTATTTAAAATAACGATGGTTCAGTTTTCCTTCTGAACTGAACCATGAACAGCTCTAAGAATAGCCCACAAGTGGGAAGTTACAGATCTGAACACTAGCAGAGTTTCCTTTTCAATTGAACTTGTGCTTTGTGACAAAGAGGTAGGATCAATTTCGACTATTATTGATTACTAATATTCTTTCTCGGTGCTTCAGTATATCGTTTTCAATTGTAAAGCTAACAGATATTATTGCTACCTCTTTGCAGGGAAATACGATTCATGCTACTGTCTGATGCCCTGTTTGGTACAAGAATACAGAGGATTGGCAATGTTGATATCAACATGAACAATTACAATTACACCCCTCCAGCAGATTGTTTTAAGTCTGAATTCAACAAAGATTTCTTAGTTGGTACGGGCATTAGAGCGTATTTTATACCAACAAATCACAATTCGTATCTATACTATTAACATTGGGAAATAATTTCATTAAATTATTTGCCAAATATCATTCTATGAGCAATTTATCAACTAATACACACATTTCAATTTTTTTTTTGACCAAATCATTTCAAATTCTTATAATGCACTACTCTACCATATGCCTCTTGATGATCCTTCTCACACACACCTTCTAGAATGACATTAACCATACATTCAGAGTGTCACTTAATGCCATTTACGTTTCAATTTATCTTTTAATGAATTTTGATCAAATTGACATTTTAAAGGAATGTGATCCAACATTTCTCTTACTCTCTCTATGGACTAGCATGGAACAAGATCTCCGCTTTTGAGTTCTTCCCTCAACAATCTATCTGTCATTCCTTCTTTAAGCTCTATAGCAACCCCCAACACACTGATCTTCCGTTTTCTCACTTCATTTTGTTTTTCCTTTATTTTTATGAATTTAATATTAGGTTTTTCCCAGTTGTAGTGCAACAAAAGGAGCTTCAAAGGAAGATGCATCTAGCAAGTTAAAGTGTGAAGCCAATGAATTTTGATAATGGCATCTCATCTCTTTTGATTCTATTGAATTTTTAGTGGATAAAATTAAAAATTGATACAAATGATAGCACCAAGTAGGGATGGCAAAAAGCGGGCGTATGCCGCGACGCGCCGCCTTCGCGCTTTAGGCTCGCGCGTTTTTCCTTTTTTGGCGGGGTGGTTTTAGCGGGTCGCGGTCCCAATACCCCGGCCCGGCCCGCCTTTTTTTAGCGGGTTAGCGGGCCGGGCCGGCGGGCCAAACCCGTTTTGCCATCCCTAGCACCAAGTAGAGTAGTTATGTTAGTCTAAAAAAAAAGTAGAGAAGTTATGTAATAATTTAAAATTTCTGTAAATATATCCACAATTTAAAGGTATAGATTATTACTTCAATTCAGTTTTGGTAGAAATATGTTAACAAAAATCACTTTACAAAAGAATAATGCCTTATCATTCTCCATTTCATTTTTGGTGATTGCAAACGAAGGATGATGCCTTTGACACTCTACATTATATCTATTTTATTGATTTTTTTTCAATTTAGTTATTTGATTTATTATGATAGTATTGGTTTAGCGTTTTGTATATTTTAATTTTAGGTTCCATGGTTACGATTTGTATTTGTATTTTTCAGGTGGCTCATGATGCTTTTCAGAGAGGCATTGTTTGCCATCTATTTTATTTTAGGAGTTTTCTTTTGTGTTTCTAACTATTTGTTGGGAGTCTTTTTAGACTTTTGCAATGTAAATATCCAAAAAAGTTAAAAAGACCTTTCATGGATTTTGTCTACCGATGGCCTGAATTGTCTATTTCTTTTCAGTTGAGTATGAGCACAGTTTTGGTTCTCATCTAATTTAAATGTAGTAGAGAGATGCAGGAAAAATGAGGAGAGCATCCAAGTCTAATAATATTCATCAATGTAGGATACTTATAATTATAATTAAAGAAATAATTTTAGTATTTCTCAATATTTTGTTCTAATAGCATGCATAATTTGGTCCAAACAAAAATTGTAATATATCTATATCTTCTATATATTTTTTTTTGAAAAAAATCTTCTATAACAACCTACGAAGTAAATACCAACAAGGGTTGGTCCAAGTGGTAACTCGACTTGGATCCCACCCCAAGGTCTCGGGTTCGAATCTTGGGTGTGGCAAAAATTCTGTTGGGAGTGGAGAACCACACGGGCCGGCAAAACCGTTACTCGTTGCCAGCCAAGTTTCCCGACGTAGATTAGTAATCGACAAAGCCAGTGAAAACTGCGCACCAAAAACATGGTAACCGAAAAAAACCTATGAAGTAAATGCTTTCCAAAATTAACAATTAATACAAAGTTTTAAATTCTTTCCATGCATTACTTTCGCTTACTTTTCTCCATAACTACCTATTGAAGTTTTTTGTCCTAATTGCCGTTTCTTTTGTGGAAATAATTGTTGCATTAAGGTTTTTTTTCTCTCAGATTAATTTAATAAGTAAATGCTTTTTTTGGTTACAAAATAAATAAATGCTTAATTTAAAAATATGAATTTTAAAACCATTGCAAATTTGAAATATAATAAGACTTTTAATTTCCATTTTTCATCAGAATTATTTTTCATTGTTTTGGTCAATTCAGCTTATAAATTCTATTTATGTTGTTCTTAATTTTACAATACCATCCGTTATAGTAATAAAATCTATTTTAGTACTACAATATATTATAATATAAAGCATATCAATGCGGTTCAATTCAATTATTGGAATTATAAGTCATTTTATGTTACAAATGTCATTTTATGTTATAACATATTACAATATCATATAATTTAATTTAATTATTTATTAAGCATAACCAATTTTGTTTTAAGCTACTAAAACTCCCTTAAAAATTGTTAACCTACAATATCTTTAAATGTGTTATGAATGTTATTATTATATAGTGGATGTCCATCCTTCTCCCCATCTCCTCATGTAGTGGATTTTGATGATTGTCTTCTCACTTACCATTCCACTCCCTATTATAGGGTTCATATGTTAGTGTAAATTAATGCTTTTGAAGAGCATAATGAAAAGACTCTCTCATTATCTTCTTCTCCCTTATTCATCTCTATTCTCTTATATGATGTCTAGTGTTTGTTCTTACTCAAGTTTTGGTTATTTTCATAACACGTTATCAAGACTAGCTCTCTAGTATGATTGATGGCATATCATCTTCAGGTTCTATTACAAGAATAATTTTTCTTCTTCTTCTTCTTCTTCTTCTTCTTCTTTTTCTTCACTATTATTTATTTGTGATCTTATTTTATGTTTTATCTCATTTTCTATTTATTTATCATTGTTGAAGAAAATTTGTTATTTAACTCCTGAAGAACGATAAATTCATTATCTATGCATCCCTGGAGGATTGCACAAAGAAGGATTGTGGTATAATTTCTGAAGAACTATGTATCATTGTTTATGATATAGATCTTGAAGAACTTAAAAATTTTAATATCCAAGCATCCCTGAAGGATTATTGTATAGTTCCTGAAGAACCAATAATTTGGTAATCAAGTATCTTTGTAGTATTGTACAAAGAAAAATTTTCTTTATCATTGTTTGTGAAGATTTGTGATAGTTCTTGAAGAACTCGATGAAAAAAAAATATTCAAGCATCCTTGAAGGATCGCTCATAGTATGGTTTTCTTGATTATCATTGAAGAAATTTTGTGGTATAGTTCCTGAAGAACTAATGAATTGGTAATTTAAGCATCCTTGGTGGATTGTACAAAATACATTTTTCTTTGGTCATCTCTTATGGAGATCTGTGGTCAAGTTTCTGAAGAACTATACATTTGGACTATGACTAATATCTATAAGATCTACTTGATCTTAGTATATTTTGAAGTAAAGGAAAAAACATGTAATTTATGTCTCAAATATTCTCATGAATTAGCAAAATGAGAAAATATTTTCAGAAAAATATTATGAATCAAGATTATGTGATATGGTGATTGTAAAGAATACTCACAAACCACTCAATGAATTGAAGTTCATTCCCAGAAGTGAATGACTCACATTATAATTTTGGTACAAAAAAAGTTGTGGTGATGACCATTGATGTAGTAAATGTTATCATGATCCTATTTAAGTGTCATTTGTATCAGTTGTGATTGTGACCTTTGTTATTCCTAATATAGTGGTTTAGTATCTTATGGAAAAATGTAATTTTTCTTCTTTCTTTTGCTTGGAATTTCAAATAAAAATGTTGCATGAAAAAAAAAGGGAATAAGAAGAGTTAATTGTATGACTAGATCCTAAAGAACTAGACACTTTTAAGTTTTAAAGAGTTTATATATTTGTTTAGCAAATATAGTTCCCTACTGAGAGAGAGACTTTCTATGCACTTTATTTTCCTTATTTTGAGTAGCAAATATAGTTTTCTACTGATAATTTTTTCCTTAGAGAAATTGTATTTTATACAACTCCTAAAGTTTGATATTTGTAGACATATAATATTGTAGAGACTTAATTTTCGCATACCAATCTTTTATCATATTTATTTTATTTTAGAATAGAATGAGTATTGACACTAGCATCAATAATAGAGAAATGTGTTTCGCTAATAGTGGAACTACCCATATCATTTCAAAGGATAAAAAAAATTATTTCTCTTATTTGGCTCTTCAAATATAATTGAAGGCTCTGGAAGAGCTAATATACTGTTATCCGGGGGAACAAATTTACAGATTGAGAATGCATTATATTCTCCTAAGACTCGTAGAAATTTATAAGTTTCAAAGATATGCATATAAATAGAAATCATATTGAAACGAGAGATGAAGGAGATATTGAATATTTTTATATAGCGAAACATATTTTGATAAAATAAGTGTAGTGGAAAATTTATCTACTTTTTCCTCTGATTTGTACTACACTTATATATGTGCAATTGAAGCACATGTTGTTATAAACTAGAAGTTTACATAAGATAATAATTTAGTTGTTGGCAAGATCGATTGGGTCATCCCGAGTTATTATGATGCGAATAAATTTCTATGTGAACTTGTATTGAAGAGCCAGTAGTTTCTTCAATCTACTAATTCTTGTGTTCACTAATTCCCAAAGGAAGTTGACAATTTGAGAATAATAAATCTCTCATATTTCTAGAACTGATATAAGGTGATACTTGTAAACAAGTATACTAATCACATGGACTATTTAGATATTTGAGGTTTTAATTGATACATCAACCAAATGACCACATATATATTGTTATAGATTTGTCGTCAACTCACAACCGGAAGTTTGTGAGATTGTTTGCTCAACTAATTTGAGTAAGAGGTCATTATGTGAATTACCTTGAAAGCATATGATAAGTATTGTATGTCTATTAGAACTGATATTGGATATCACACGGCATACGTTCATTCATAAAATGGTCTTGAAGAACCATTCTTTAGACGTCTAAAGTTAGTTATATGACCAATGCTTATGAGGTAAGAACTTCCAATTTCTACTTGGGGACATGCAATTTTACATGCTGTAATATTGATTCGCATCAAACCAACAAGTTATCACAACTCTTCCCCTTTACATTTGGTTTTTGGTCACAAACTTAATATTTCCCATCTTAGAATTTTTGGATGTGCAATGCACTATGATGGGTCCTTAAAGAATTTTGGAAATATATATTGGATATAATCTCCATGTATAATATAGTATCTTGAGCCAACAATTGGAGACTTGTTTATAATCCAGGTTGATGATTATCATGTGAAGAATTAGATTTCACAACATTAGGGGGAGAGAATAAGCAGCTGTAAAAAAGAGATAAGTTGGAATGAATTATCATTATCTCATATTGATCCTCAAACTAAACAATGTGAACTAGAAGTTCAAAAGATAATTCATTTGCAAAGCTTAGCAAATTATCTACCAAATGCATTCACTGATCCAGAAGGTGTGACCAAATCATATATATCAGCTACTAATGCTCCAATAGAATGGATGTTCCTGTTGGACAATATAATATTGCAAATGAGTCTCAACCGCGCCTGAAGCGTGGTAGACCAATCGGTTCCAAAGATAAAAATCCTCGAACAACAAAAGGAGCTAAAAATAGAAATGGTCCAAGCGAGGATATAGAAACTCTAAAAGAGTATTCAGACATAATTGACATTACAGTTCCAGAAGAACTGATCAGGTACCTGAATTTTTATGAAATTAAAGAGATCTCAATGAATTATGTCAAGAATGAAATACAACAGAACCGAAATGAAGTCAACGTTGACGATGTTTTTACTAAATATAGCGCTAAATGTGATAAATAATAGTTAGGATCATGAAACAAAGTCTACAAAAGATTGTAGACAATGTGAATTGGCCAAAATTGAAAGATGAAATTGAATCAGAATGAGAATGATGATATTGTGAGATACAAAGCTCGACATGTTGCTCAAGGGTGGATGCGAGTACTCTTCAGTACTTAATTAGCCTTGTAGCACATGAAGAGCTCAATTTTCACAAGTTGAATACTACTACAACTTATTTGTTGATAGTCATAATTATTTATAAATCCCCGAAGGATTTAATATTTCAGTGCACACTTTTTGGATTCTCGAGATGATTACTCAAGTTGAATCAGTACCTCCATGAGATGATATAATTTGAACACATGTGGCATAATCGTCTCAATTTATATTCTAAACGAGGGATATAAAAATGACACCACTGGATCAATACATGAATTTGGTATAGTTTGCTATTATTGGAACTCCTGAAAAGCTTTCCAAAATTATAGATTACACAAAGAAAGAACTCTAGATAATGACCTCAAATTATATCTGATGGATTTTTGAGGTTGAACCTGTAGTTGACCTCTACATGGAAAATCTTAGAAGGATTCAAGATTAAAGAAATATATTTCTTTTGAAAAATAAAGACTCATATTGATCTGCAGAAATTATTTAAATTGAGCACATGAGTTGTGTGGCAAGAAAATATGGAATATCTCAGTCCCGAAGATTACGAAAGCATGCATGCAAATTACCAAATGTTATATCCCTTGATATGATAATATTATGTGATAGTAGGAATAAAGTTCAGCACAAACAGAAATGCATTAGAAGAGAGCGAGTTTTATATTTTATTTTTCACTATTCTAATCAATAAATCATTTTATATATGTTCTCCAAGTTAACCATGCAGAAACAAAGTATTTTTCGATCTAGATCAAGTCGATCTCAAGCCAGCTATTATCTTTATGTGGTGACATGAAATATATTATGATATACAAAACAATCTATGGTTCTTGCTTCTTCATTTCAAGCTCATGCAAATGCCAATAGTTTAAGGAAGATGTCTTGAAGATAATATTGACAGCAAAACTCCATTAAAAGATGATACATCACAAGTGATAGAGCGTAGTATATTTCCCTGTAAGCACTCAGGGAGGAACTCCAGATGTTGGAATTCATATTCTTTATTGATGCTTCAAACAGGGGGAGAAAAACTGCACTCTTTTTTCCTTCGCTATGGTTTTTTCCCATTGGGTTTTCTTGGCAAGGTTTTTAACGAGGCAGTTCCCAGAGAAAGGATATTGTACTCTTTTTCCCACTGAGTTTTTTCTTAGCAAAGTTTTAATGAGGCATATCATCGATGGACATCCAAGGGGGAGTGTTATGAATGTTATTATTATATGTGGATGTCCATCCTTCTCCCCATCTCCTCATGTAGTGGATTTTGATGATTGTCTTCTCACTTACCATTCCACTCCCTATAAATAGGGTTCATATGTTAGTGTAAATTAATGCTTTTGAAGAGCATAATGAAAAGACTCTCTCATTATCTTCTTCTCCCTTATTCATCTCTATTCTCTTATATGATGTCTAGTGTTTGTTCTTACTCAAGTTTTGGTTATTTTCATAACAAAATGATATATTATTCAACATAAATTTCAAACAAATTTTTTTCCCGTGCATCACACGGGTTTGGATACTAGTGTGTATATATATATATATATATATATATATATATACACACACACACACACACACACACACACACACACACACACACACACACACACACACACACACACACACACACACACACACGAGAGTCAATGATGAGAGGATGAATAAATGAGAATGTAACAGGTAATTTAATAATTAAGCTTAACTACAATTTTGGTCCCCCTATTTTTGCCAACTCACGATTTTAGTTCCCCAAGAATTTTTTTTCACAAATTTAGTCCCCCTATTTTCACCAATTCACGATTTTAGTCCCCCTATTTTTGCCAAGTCACGATTTTTGTCCCCCTATTTTTCCTAGAGGGGGACTTTGATTTTAAAAATTTGAAAAATAGGGAGACTAAAATTGTCAGTTGGCGAAAATAGGGGGACTAAAATCGTGAGTTGGTAAAAATAGGGGGACTAAATTCGTGAGAAACATTCTTGGGGGACTAAAATTGTGAGCTACTGAAAATAGGAGGACTAGATTTGTGAAAAAAATTATTGAGTTTAGGCGACGCCTCTCATTGCCACGGCTAAAAAACCGTGGTCTAAACATGGAAAAGGCCACGGGTTTACAATTGTGGCTATTGAGATGGGTATTGGCCACGGTTTCGAACACTTGCTGTGAGGCTACAGTTTTAAAACTGTATAGGCGACGGTTAAAAAACTGTGGATAACTAAGACCACACTTGTCAGGCCGTGGTCTTAAAAATTAAATACAGCAACGAATTAAACTGCGTGGCGTGAAAGGTTGCCTTTGTGTATAGACCACATCTAAAAACCGTAGACTAAAATGTAAATCAAAAACCGTGGACTATAGGCGTTTCGAAAAACTAGGCGCCAACTAATAAAATTTAAGCGCTTCTTTTTCCGACAAAAAAAAGTGCTTCTTTTCCAAAAAAAACCTTTCCAAAAAAAAACCCTCTTTTTACTCTTTTCTTTAATCTCCTTTCCAAAAAACCCACCCACCGTCGAACCCTCACTTCGCGTTTTTCTTCTCTGTGAACGCAGTAACGCAGAACCCTCTTCGCGTTTCTTCTCCTCACTTCGCTTTCTACGCACAACACTCACGCAGAACAATTGTTGGAAAGGCGTAACCTCCCTCACGGCGTTCTGCGTTTCTTCTCCCACTTCGCGTTCTGCGTTTCTTCTCCCCTCACTTCGCAGAACGCAGAACCCTCACTTCGCGTTTCTTCTCTACGCAAAACACCCACTTCGCGTTCCTTTCTACGTTTCTACGCACAACATGATCGTTTATTGGAGCTGACAGGTTTGTTCCCTTTCTCAACTTCTATTTTTTCCCCTTCTTCTTCTTTAGAGCTTCTATTTTAATTTGGGATGGATTTTGTTTTCTAGGTTGTTGGTTTGTTGATGTTTAGGGTTAAAGTTGTTCCATTTATGCATGATTTGTGGATTCTCTTGTGCCTAATTTCTTGATTTGTTGATTTTAGGGTTTAAAGGGTTTTCATTTAATAATAAAGTTCTTCTTCTTGCAGAACAATTGTTATGCTTACGAGTTCAAAAGGTTTTGAGAAATTCTTACCAATATTTTAGGAAATAATTAGATCTTTCAAGGGGAATTTGATCTTTGTATGTGTTGAAATGCATAATGAACAAGTTGGAAAGGCTTTTTCAGCTCATTTAGTATTAGTAGCAGACTAGCAGTGCTTTAAAAGTACTTGCAACCTTTTGTCATAGCCAATATGGAGAGAACAAATGATCTTGGGAAACCTGCTATTGCTGCTTTGAGACATCAACACTAAATGAAATGGTTGTTATTGTTAATGTTACAAATAACCTTGTGCCATGGAAGGACTTACCTCCTAAGCTTGACACCAGTGAGTAAAGTGATTAGGATATTCAAGTTGTTATAATATTCTCTAAATTGTGATGGCTTAGGCCTATATTATTAACAATGACAAGCATCACATTTGTGAAAATGAAGATAGCATTGAACCTGAAGTATAATTCAATATTATCCTACCCAAACAAACTAACTACATCTACCAACACATTTTCAACCCTCCCATAATTCAATAGCTACTAAGTGTGTAATCAAGAATGAGGCATCCAAGAAAGTAGAATATTATACATAGATAAATACAAGGGTTCGAAGAAAAGATTATCTCAGACCATTGGCAGTTTTACCTTTGCTTAAATCAGCTAGTTCCTCAATAAATTTTCTCTCATCACTGCTGAGTCTTTTAGGGATCTCATATTGTTTTTATTTAGCAAGGGAACACCTTTCTTAGCCATAACAAGTGTTGTGTTGGGTTGAGTCCCTAAAATATATAATAAAAGGATTTGAGGATTCTGTTGTGCCTAATGTTTAGGGTTAAATTTTGTTTTGAAGATTTTGTTCTGTTTTTTTACTAGCGTTGTTTTCTTTTTCTGCCTAGAAATTTAAATGGAAGTCTTTGATTCACCTATTCATGGTTAAATTTCGTTAGTAGGTTCAACTTCGTTAGCGAGTTTGACTCTGTTTGGTTGCAATCCAACTCTCGACGGCATTCATGCGTTTGTCCGAAACTTGCATCTCATCCAAAGTCGCTTGTCTCCGTGTTAAATAACAAGTGCATCCAAAGCAAGTTTTTCTTCAAGGTAAGCTTCAATTAGTTTGTTTTATAAAAATTAATTTGAATAGTTGTGTAAATTGCTCAAGATCAAGTGTGTGTGGAGCAACTATTCTTATTCTACTTGATTTTTTTCTTTGGTTGATTCTAATTTGATGTATACTTTTTTATGTATTAGATTTAATGTCATGGACAAAGAGTGGACTAAACTCCCAAGATATAGTAGAGGGTATAAGAAGGGTGTTAAGTCATTTTTAGATTTTGCGTATACTATAGGAAAGCCTCAAGGACGTGAGATTTTATGTCCTTGTGCTGAGTGTAAAAATGGTTTTTGGTTTAGAAGAAAAGTGGTATTCAATCATTTAGTAGGCAATGGTTTTCTAAACGGCTACAACATTTGGGTAAACCATGGAGAGAATATACCATCGCCCGTGACGAACAATGTCACCGATGATCAAGAGGGCTCACATGACGACATTGGTGGCTTATTGCACGACACATTCAGAAATGTGGCGAAGCGGAAAGGGAAATGAGGTCCCAATGAGGATGCTAGAAAGTTTTACAACTTGATTAAGGAGGCTAAACAAGAGCTATACCCAGGATGCAAAGACTTCTCTACTCTATCATTCATTATTCGACTTTACTTGTTGAAGTGTCTACATGGGTGGAGCAACACGTCGTTCACCGCCCTTTTAGAATTATTAAAGGAAGCCATGCCAATTTTAAACATTCCTGAATCTTTTAACAAAACAAAAGCCATGATTAGTGACTTGGGCCTGTAATACCCCAATTTTGTCCGCCCTTTTTAATTTAAGTCAATTTCGATTATTCAAATTTCAACTAAACCGAAATATCGTTGTTTAAATTAAGCAGGCACGCGAATGATCGATCTTTTCATGCGTGCTTTAATTTAATCTTCGTATTTGGGTTTAGTAAATACATAAGTAGTGTTTTTAGTTAGTGAGCTCATTTCTTCTACTGAGTCTCGTTTTAGCGTTTTAACAGATTCGCTCTCGTTCCATCTGCTCGTGTTTGTGTTGGACTGCTTTTTTTATTATTATTATTATTCTTTTTTTGTGTGCGGTTAATTTATTTTGAGCATATATAATAGTCCAAAATGTCAAAAATACTATTTAATTTTTATTACAATTTAGGAGAGCCCAAATGTCCAAATGTCCAAAAATACAAAAATAATAATACAAAATATACAAAAATAAATAAATTGAAAATACAAAAAAATAATAATAAAAAGTAAAGAAAAGCAGATCTGGGGTTCAGAAATTTTGCTCTCCAAGTCTTGAGGCTTGATCCGACACTAAAAGAGTCAAAGCTCAGTCAAAATAATTAATGCAGAACCTAATATTTTAATATAAAAAGGCGATTAACAGTGAGAAGATGACAGGAATTTTCGAGGTAAACAAATCATCAGAGAAAGCAGATTAGGGTTTACACTAAAACCCTAATCACAAACACTATTTTGAGATCTGAGCAGTCAAAAAATAGGGAAGAATTCAAAACACAGCAGAAGAGGAGCAGTAGATCACCAATACCACCAGCGTAGAGCTCGTTTTCTTTCTCTCTGAGTAATCGAAAAACAGGTTGGTACTATTTTTTCTCAAATACGAAAATATATGTTCTAAGTAGTTATGGGATGAATGTGAATTGTTTTTGAAAAGGATCAGATTCAAACAGTAATCGTCAAACCAGTTTTTTTTTATTTGGAAAGAATCAAGTTTTTTTTTTATACCAGAAAGAACGAAGTTCAAGCCAGTCGCAACTCTAACGATTACTAAAAACAATAATTCGGCTGGTATTTAAAAATTTGAAGCTAAAACCAGAAAAGGTTGAAGGAAATAACTACTGCAATTGAAAAAAATAGATTAAGCTTGTGCTAATAACAGCACAAACGTTAAATCATCACAACACACAATCATCCAACCACAACACATAAATTGTTTGAAAATAACAATGAAAAAGTAGAATGACAAACAACTCACGATCATGGACATAAACTTAATAATCATCAGCTTGCGCTCTCCCTCTATCCATGGAACCGATCCACGCCGTTCCCTCTCTCTCTCCATCGCCGTAGAAACCGCCGCCGTACCCTCTCTCTACCGCCGCAGAAACCGGCGAAACTCACGCCGGCAGTCTCTCTCTCTCACCGAAATGGTAGGCGAAATTTTCGCCATGTTTGTGGGGAAATGGAAGCAGCGGCTGCTGCTGCAAAGAGAAGAAAGAAATTAGGTTTTTTTGTTAAGTTGGGCTTAAATAATGTCCCTTTATTTTTACCTTTTTTTATTATTATCAGATTACTCCTTGCACCACTCTGATTACTGCGCGCGCCCCCCAACTCACTTAAGCCCAGTTTCGCATACTGGGCCCTCCTATGCGAACTGGGCTTACGTTTTACACCCCCGTTTAGTTATACCACTCCCGTAATTAGTAACACCCCATTTGTGCAATTTTCACCTTTTCTCGCTTTTTTTAATTCTTTCTAAACTCAAACACTTTTCATTAAAAAAAAAAAAACTTTGTTATTGGTCATGTGAAGCCTTTGCTTACATGATCATTAACGATGAGGACCTAGTGATGATCACTTGGAGCCTTTGCTCAATTGATCATCATGAACGTCTAATTTCTCTAAAAACTTTCAATAAATCAAAAAAACTTTGTTAGTGGTCTTGTGAAGCCTTTGCTTGCATGATCACTAACAATGAGGAACTAGTGGTGATCGCTTGGAGCCTTTGCTCAATTGATCATCATGAATGCCTAATTTTTCTAAAAAAACTTTCGATAAATCAAAAAACTTTGTTAGTGGTTTTGCGAAGCCTCTGCTTGCATGATCACTAACAATGAGGAACTGGTGGTGATCACTTGGAGCCTTTGCTCAATTGATCATCATGAATGCCTAATTGTTTTAAAAACTTTCAATAAATCAAAAAAACTTTGTTAGTGGTCTTGCGAAGCCTTTGCTTGCATGATTATTAACAATGGAGTGCTAATGATGGTCACTTGGAGCCTTTGCTCAATTGATCATCATGAAAGCTCAGTTTTCACAATTAAACAAAATAAAATAAAAACCTAGAACTACGTAGCTTTGAATTCTCCATTGCACCTGGAGATACGTAGGAGCGGATCCCCTCCGTCAAGCACGACAAACTCAAAACAATTTTCCTTCCAAAACCCAAAGCGCTAAACTCGTCAAGCGCGCAAATAAAAATTCCTTAAGTCATTTAATTGAGAGGCAAATAAAAGTATTTTTCAAATCAACACACAGAACCACACATTAATTAAAGGTTCCTTTCAAGTAGAAAGGAGGTGTGGGGTGCTAATACCTTCCCATGCCTAACAGGCCCCGAACCCAAATCTTTAAGTTTTTCAAAAGACCATCCGCCTTCCCAAAAAGGTTTTTCTTCAATATTTTCCTTATAAAAATATTGGTGGCGACTTCATTGTTCAAAAAAGTTGTAAACGAAGAAAACCCTCGGGGACTTTTTTTCTATAGCAGTGGCGACTTCATTTGGGGACTAAAAGAAAAAATTTCAATAAAGAGGTCGAGCCTAATTAATTAACTATGTGGTTTGTGTGTTTGATTTGAATATTTTGTTTTGCCTCTATTCTTCTTCTTTCTCATACAAACATTGTTGCATCCATATGCATCCGCTTCTTCCTCTTCTATGATTATTTCATATCTACTTGATTGCATCTTTGCAATTCCACTGCATTCTCACATTGTCATGTTACGTTCATGTGTCTTTATTTATTCTTCTTCTATGGTAGATAGTCTCTCCTCTTATCCTCTTTGCTTATATGCTTTTTCCTTTCATGCATTCCCCCCAATCTAATCATGCTCCCTCTTCTTTGCTCCCTTTCTTGAGGTAAGCGATGCAATTAGTTGTTGCTAAAACCATAGGTGGCTTATTTGATATTAAACCCAGGGTAGACAACATGTTATTATTTGCCTTTGTCCGACTGTGCGGGTTTTCATTTTGCAGTGGGGAAGGGTAGTTATTGCTAAGTATTGTGCCCTCAACACACACTTCACACCCTATACTTGTGAGCGCTGAGTGGGGCCTAAAACCCAAGGTCTGAACAAACACCTAGGAGAGGGGGAACGACTAGTGACTGCCATTCGTAGACCTTTGTCTGTATGGCTCTCATGAAAGTTCCGCCCAAGAGTACGCTTTGTCATGATGCCTCACACTCGGTAGCTTTTCACGATTGTGGGTGTTATCATGAGGAAGACTTTAGCTCTTGGTTGCCATTGTGAGGAAGTGATTAGAACTTACATGAGAGGATTACCCTTTTCGTCGACTTTAGACCCTAGGATTCCCACCATTCGTAGGACACGGGGGCACGCCTTTGTTTGTTGCATTTAGCTTAAGCATTCCCTTTTCTCAAACTTTATTTCGAAAGTTGTACTTTTTATTTCATAAACAACTACATGAGGTGGCGTGCGATTTGAAAATGTTCAAAGTACCACCAATTAAACCTCATTTTATTACCATTTTTCCATGTCATTTCGCATCCACATCATTTCGCATTCACATCATTTTTGCACCATTGCATTTGCATCTAACGAAACCCAAAAAATTCGTCATTTGCATTCTTCATGCATTAAAGCATTGCATTGCATTCATTTATTCATTCTTGTGTTCATAAGTGTGTTTCGTCGACGGAAAATCAGCAAGTCGTGGTTAGCATCGCTATTTGACTCGCTTCAAGCAAGGCTCATGGCGGTAACGTAATGACTCGGACTATCCTATTATTGAAGACCTAGGAACTGGTGAATCGGACCATGATACCCAATCGCCGAGTTTCCCAATCGAGCAATTGGTTCGGGAAAATCGAGAGTTGAGAACGAAAATGGGGGCAATGGAAGCACAGATGATCGAAATGATGGCGATACTACAAGCCTCGAGGAACAGAATCGCCGTTGAAAGTCCCGCTGCCGCTCACCGGAAGGCCGCCGCCGCTCTTCCCCCTCCGAGTCTTGAGGCTGTCACCTTCGCCATACTTCGGGGCCAACAACCGAGCCAACCGGTCATGCATGGGATGCCCCGGGACTCCCACCCGGATACACACCTCCAGGAGCTGAGGCTAATGCAGGAAGTAATCCCCCTAGGGTTGCAGAGCAGGTCCAACCCATCTCAGCCGCAAACAATGGAGGAACGGGAACGCCTCAGGCCCAAATTCAGATTCCTATTCCGCAAGGAACTCCGTTTGGCTTTCATTCACCAGCAATGGTCCATCCCCAAGTTCAGGGACCCATCCTGGGGAATACAATTCACTCACGTGACCCACACGTGAACCCAGCCGTAGTGACGATGAATAATCCTCATTCTTGTGTGAATGTTTTCCCTCGTAATTACCCTCACCGAAACCGTAAGTCGATGCATCGGATGCTAGAGGAGAGATTAAGAGTGTAGAAGAGCGAGTTCACGGGCGAAATGCCCGTGAGCCGTGTTTGGTCCCTAATCTAGTCTTGCCTCCCAAATTCAAAGCACCAACTTTTGATAAATACAGAGGACGACTTGCCCGGTCGGTCATGTGGACGATGTATCACGGAAAATGACTGCCCATGCCCGGGATGAGAACCTGATGATGCACTGCTTTCAGGAAAGTTTAGCTGGAGCTCCCCTTGACTGGTACATGCAGTTGGAACCAACCAATATCCATTCTTTGGAAGGACATGGCGGATGCTTTTATGCGTCAATACCAGTACAACAATGATTTGGCTTCGGATAGGACTCAGTTACAATGCATGTCTAAGAGAGATAATGAGTCGTTCAAGGAGTACGCTCAAAGGTGGAGGAATCTCGCTGCTCAAGTAAAACCCTCTACTGGACAAAGAAATGGTCCACATGTTTATGGATACCCTTCTGCGGTATATTATGATAGGTTGGTTGGCGGCGTAGCCTCGAATTTCTCTCCGAAATGGTCGTCACGGGAGAAAGAGTAGAGAATGGCATGCGCTTGTGGAAGAATATCTCATGGCCCAACACCTCCTTCCGGTCGAGAAAAAGCCTTTTCGGGCCCCACAAAAAGGACAGAGGTGAAACCAACGCAATTATTGGAGCGGTGGCCCATCACACAACAATCCTCTGCAAGCTATTCCTTCTCAAGCACCACCGCATGTACCATTTCAATCAAACTACCAAGACAGGAACTACGGTGAAAGGAAGCTCTGTCGCTTTGATCCTATTCCCATGTCCTACACGGACTTGTTTAATTATCTCATCACCAACAAAATAATCAATACTCGTCAAATGAAGCCATATCGCCTCCCTATCCTGCAGGTACAACGCAAATGCTACTGCGCCTTTCATTCGGGGCGATAGGTCATGTGGTGGAGGATTGTAAAGCATTCAAGTATGTGGTGCAAGAATTACTTGATGCGAAGAGCATATCATTCCGGTGACCCAATGTAACCACCAATCCGTTGATGAACCCCGACCAGTTAATGTGGTTGAAGAAGGATCAAGCTCAGTGGTTGTGTTGTCAACATAGTCTTATTTGTTGTGCTATGGAGAGAAGTTCGCAAAACCGGGAGACCATGGATTTCCCGTATTTTTCAATTTAAAATAATTTTCATTGTAATGTAGATTCCTCGCTCTCGCCAAGGCCTTGGAACATTTCATTCGGGCACACATGTTTTTGTCAAAACTCATCAATCAATAAAGTGTTATTTTGAATTTTCAATAAAATTGTTGTCTTCATCACTCGTTTGTGTGTCTTTTCTTTGTCTTTATTCGCTCCATTTTAATGCAGATCGAAAATAGTCTCTGAAAATAATAATGCCCATAACTCATACCGTGACTTTGATTACCCGGTTAATCAAGCCGAGGAAGATGTTGAGGACGATTGGGATACTCCTCCGGAAATCATGAGAATGGTAGAACAAGAAGAAAAGGTCATTGAGCCCCATGGGGAATCCACAGAAATGATCAATTTGGAGTCTTGAGAAAGACGAGAAAAGAGGTCGTGGTTGTAACCGCAATGGAGGATAAAGAGCGCAAAAAGTTGATTCAGCTTCTGCTTGACTACGCTGACGTATTCGCATGGACTTATCAGGACATGCCAGGATTGAGTACAGATATTGTTGAACACAAGTTGCCGGTCAAGCCAGAGTGCCCACCAGTCAAGCAGAAATTAAGAAGAATGAAGCCAGAGATGTCACTGAAAATCCGGAATGAGGTAAAGAAGCAGTTTGATGCAGGGTTCCTAGCAGTGGCCAAGTACCCACAGTGGGTTGCCAATATTGTCCCAGTTCCCAAGAAGGATGGGAAGGTCAGAATGTGCGTCGACTACAGATATCTGAATCGTGCTAGTCCCAAAGATGATTTTCTCCTTCAAAAAAAAAAAAAACAAAACAAAACAAAAAAACAAAAAATAAAAAAAAGAGGGCAAATATATAGGAGTAAATAAATTATTGTCCTTGAGTTAATTTTTTTGAGAAAACGAGCAATCGTGATTTGAAATAAAGTTCGATCATCTCCCATATTCTCGAAAAAAGCTGTGCTACCCATCGTAAGCCAAAATCCAAAAATCACCCTAGACAAGGATCACCTCAAATATCAAAAGATGCCTCACTTTTTATCAAGCTCACCCGAAGTCAAAGAAAAAGATCAAAAAAGAAAAAAGAAAAAAGGGATTTAAAAATGAAAATCCCAAAAATACAAAAAAATGTAAGTGGTGAGCTGATACACGTTACCACAAAACACAAGAGATCCTTGTCTCAATAAACTGCAAATGCTTCCCTTTGACCTCGGCATCCCGCCCTCCACCAACCCCTAGCCAGGAATAAAACTTCCAAACACCTCATCAAGCCAAATAACCATCATAAATCATCAAACGTCAGCCAACGCCGAATAAAAATCATCCTACCATTAGCTTCAAGCACTTCATTAAACCCAATCATCCTTCCCCCACAAAAACCCACAATCTCCAAAGATCCATTCCGATCAATGATCGATTGCTTTTGTCTTCTCAGAGTTTTAGCTTTAGGACAAATAAGTTTATTTACTTAAATATGTTTGTCCAAAAAAAAAAAAATCAAGAAAAATCAAAAGGCTGACACTCCAAGATTCATTCAAGTTACAATTATATCAAGGCAAAGTTTTAGAGATCACCAAGTGGGTCGAAGCTGCCTCATATTCAAGTATAACCAGTTCAGTGGTTGCCAAGTTTGTCAAGAAAGATCTGATCTGCCGTTACGGTCATCCCAACAAAATCATCACTGATAATGGCAGCAACTTGAACATCAGAATGATGAAGGACCTATGTGCTGAGTTCAAGATTCAGCATCACAATTCATCCCCGTACCGTCCCAAGATGAATGGGGCAGTTGAAGCGGCCAACAAGAATATCAAGAAAATAGCGCAGAAATTGGTGGTAACCCACAAAGACTGGCACGAAATGCTTCCTTTCGCTTTGCATGGCTATCGTACCTCGGTGCGTACATCGATCGGGCAACCCCTACCATCAGTTTACTGCCTGAGGCGATCCTCCCCATTGAAGTTGAAATACCATCTCTGCGGGTGTTAATGGAGACAAAACTTGATGAAGCGAGTGGGTTCGGATCCGTCTTGACAGCTTGAACCTCATTGACGAGAAACGGGTAGTCGCAATGTGTCATGGACGATTATACCAACAGAGGATGATAAGGGCTTTTGACAAAAGAGTCCGTCCTCGTGAATTCCGTGAGAGGAGAACTTGTACTCAGCAGATCTTGCCGATACTGAGGCGGACCCCTGTGGGCAAATGGGCTCCCAAATATGAAGGACATTATGTGGTGAAGAAGGCATTCCCAAGAGGAGCTCTAATCCTGGCAAACATGGACGGAGATGAGATTCCAAATCCAAAGTGAACTCGGATGTGGTCAAGAAGTATTATGCCTAGAAAAATAGGCGAAAAAAAGAAAGATAAGCCAAGGAAAAATCAGCTCGCTAGGTTGAAAACCCGCAAAGGGCGGCCTAGGCAAAACCAGAGCGACCCGGTGGATCGAAAACCCGCAAAGGGCGATCCAGGCAAAAATTAGGGTCAGAAAACTTGGGCTTGAGAAAAGAAAAGGCAATCAAGACTCCCAAAGGTTTGGATAAGAGGTGATCGAGTTATGAGTATGGACGGCGGCACCGTTATTTCAGAGATGAAATCACAAGATCTTCCTTTCTCTTGTATTTTCTCAGTTTAAAAGAAAGATTGTAATGCACTTTCAATTGGCGTGACTTTCTGCACGTCCAATTTCTATATCAATAAGAGTCAAACTTTTCTTTCATATATGTGCTTTTCGTGTCTTTGCTTTCCTTTATCCAATTTCTTTCAAAATGATAACTTTATGATTGATGAAATTGATTTGCAAAACATGTGCACATTCAAGAGCATTACAGATCATTATGAAATCTTTGGAAAATACGTAAGGAAATGATTTCTCAAGTGAAAAAGAGAAGAGACAAAACAAACCATAACGAATCGAGTGCGTAATCATCATCGCGTGACTATCGCCCCGGAGCGACTTCCGTCGAGCGTGTGTGGATTTAACCAAAGAAAAAGTGCCAAAGAAAAACAAATAAGCGAGAAAAAGAAAGTCGCTTAAAGAAAAACAGAATGGAAAAAGAAAAAAAAGAAAGTCACAGAAGACGGAACACAAAAAAAAAACACAACATCTTCATATCATTCATCATTCTCATGTCATCCATACCATTCATCACTCCATGGCATCAAACAGTAGTGCATTACACTTTCAAATTCGCCTCTCAGAAGAGCGGATGAAAAATCAAACAGAAGAAACATCCCACCAAAATCAATCATTGCATCCATGTGCACCCAAATACCCAAGTGCATGCATTTCATGCACCATCCAAGAGAAAAGTTACTTCGGGCCAGAGAGTCCCAAAAATCTCATTTTAGAAAATCACCATCAAGATCGAGTTAGTAAACTCCTCAAAGACCGAAGTTCAGTAAACTCCATCAATCCAGAGTTCGTAAACTCCATCAGCCCAGAGTTCGTAAACTCCATCAGCACAGAGTTCGTAAACTCCATCAACCCAGAGTTCGTAAACTCCATCAACCTAGAGTTCGTAAACTCCATCAAGACGAGTTCAGAACTCCATCAAAGACAGAGTTCAGTAAACTCCCACGAGTTAGTGAACTCCTTCCACAGATCACAACATCGCGTACGAGCACGCGATGGATCCATCGAACCGTTAAGTCTTCGGATTAGTTGTGTCACCTAAGGCACAACGTAAATCCATTGATCAAATCGGGCCGACCGATGTTGATGGCGCTGAAAAAGGCCACCCCGAGTTCGTAAACTCCATCAACCCGAGTTCGTAAACTCCATCAACCCGAGTTAGTGAACTCCCACGAGTTAGTGAACTCCTTCCACGCATCACAACATCGCGTACGAGCACGCGATGGATCCATCGACCGTTAAGTCCCCGGATGATTAGTTGGTCACCTAAGGCGCACAACAAATCCATTGATCAAATCTGGCCGGACCGATATTGATCGGCGCTCGAAAAGGCCACCCAGAGCTCTGACTCGACAAGAGTCCGTTAAAAGGTTTTAAGCAACCTCCGAATTCCCAATTTACCGCTTTTCCCAATTTACCGCTTTTCCCAATTTATTGCTTTCCCGTTAATGCGACAAGTGTTAACCCCCTCTCTCAAAAGGAAAACAACAAAAAGATTTGAACGTTTCTGAAGCGGACAAAATTAGTATTATTTCTATATCTTTATTTCCATTTCACCAACAAATATGAAAAGGCCAATTCATATTTTTGGCGAAATGTGAAATAAAGAGCAAATTGTAATAATTCAATTTTGTCATTCGCTTCTTTTTAATTTAAGTCAATTTGATTATTCAAATTTCAACTAAACCGAAATATCGTTGTTTAAATTAAGCGTTATGCACGCGAATGATCGATCTTTTCGTGCGTGCTTTAATTTAATCTTCGTATTTGGATTTAGTCGTACATAAGTAGTGTTTTTAGTTAGTGAGCTCATTTCTTCTACTTGAGTCTCGTTTTAGCGTATTCGCTGCAGTAAAATCCATTGCAAATCTTTGTGTTTGGTAGACTTTCTTTTATTATTATTATTATTCTTTTTTGCATGCAGTTAATTTATTTTGAGATATATAATAGTCCAAAATGTCAAAAATACTATTTATTTTTTTTATTACAATTTAGGAGAGCCCAAATGTCCAAATGTCCAAAAATACAAAAATAATAATACAAAATATACAAAAATAAATAAATTCGAAAATACAAAAAAATAATAATAAAAGCAAAGCAGCAGAAGAGATCTGGGGTTCCAAAGAATGCTTCTCCAAGTTCTTTGAGGCTTGATCCAGACTGAAAAGAGTCAAAGCCGGTCAAAATAATTAATGCAGAAACCTAATATTTTAATATAAAAAGCGATTAAAAGCAGAAGACACAGAATTTTCGAGGTAAACAAATCATCAGAGAACAGACAGGCTTTACACTAAAACCCTAATCACAAACTGCTTTTTGAGATCTGAGCAGTCAAAAAATAGGGGAAGAATTCAAAACACAGCAGAAGAGGAGCAGTAGATCACCAATACCACCAGCGTAGAGCTCGTTTTCTTTCTATCTGAGTAATCGAAAAACAGGTTGGTACTATTTTTCTCAAATACGAAAATATATGTTCTAAGTAGTTATGGGATGAATGTGAATTGTTTTTGAAAAGGATCAGATTTAAACAGTAATCATCAAACCAGTTTTTTTTTTATTTGGAAAGAATCAAGTTTTTTTTTATACCAGAAAGAACGAAGTTCAAGCCAGTCGCAACTCTAACGATTACTAAAAACAATAATTCGGCTGGTATTTAAAAATTTGAAGCTAAAACCAGAAAAGGTTGAAGGAAATAACTACTGCAATTGAAAAAAATAGATTAAGCTTGTGCTAATAACAGCACAAACGTTAAATCATCACAACACACAATCATCCAACCACAACACATAAATTGTTTGAAAATAACAATGAAAAAGTAGAATGACAAACAACTCACGATCATGGACATAAACTTAATAATCATCAGCTTGCGCTCTCCCTCTCTCCATGGAACCGATCCACGCCGTTCCCTCTCTCTCTCCATCGCCGTAGAAACCGCCGCCGTACCCTCTCTCTACCGCCGCAGAAACCGGCGAAACTCACGCCGGCAGTCTCTCTCTCTCACCGAAATGGTAGGCGAAATTTTCGCCATGTTTGTGGGGAAATGGAAGCAGCGGCTGCTGCTGCAAAGAGAAGAAAGAAATTAGGTTTTTTTGTTAAGTTGGGCTTAAATAATGTCCCTTTATTTTTACCTTTTTTTATTATTATCAGATTACTCCTTGCACCACTCTGATTACTGCGCGCGCCCCCCACCTCACTTAAGCCCAGTTTCGCATACTGGGCCCTCCTATGCGAACTGGGCTTACGTTTTACACCCCCCGTTTAGTTATACCACTCCCCGTAATTAGTAACACCCCCATTTGTGCAATTTTCACCTTTTTCTCGTTTTTTTTAATTCTTTCTAAACTCAAACACTTTTCATTAAATAAAAAAAAAAAAAACTTTGTTATTGGTCATGTGAAGCCTTTGCTTACATGATCATTAACGATGAGGACCTAGTGATGATCACTTGGAGCCTTTGCTCAATTGATCATCATGAACGTCTAATTTCTCTAAAAACTTTCAATAAATCAAAAAAACTTTGTTAGTGGTCTTGTGAAGCCTTTGCTTGCATGATCACTAACAATGAGGAACTAGTGGTGATCGCTTGGAGCCTTTGCTCAATTGATCATCATGAATGCCTAATTTTTCTAAAAAAACTTTCGATAAATCAAAAAACTTTGTTAGTGGTTTTCGATGAAGCCTCTGCTTGCATGATCACTAACAATGAGGAACTGGTGGTGATCACTTGGAGCCTTTGCTCAATTGATCATCATGAATGCCTAATTGTTTTAAAAACTTTCAATAAATCAAAAAACTTTGTTAGTGGTCTTGCGAAGCCTTTGCTTGCATGATTATTAACAATGGAGTGCTAATGATGGTCACTTGGAGCCTTTGCTCAATTGATCATCATGAAAGCTCAGTTTTCACAATTAAACAAAATAAAATAAAAACCTAGAACTACGTAGCTTTGAATTCTCCATTGCACCTGGAGATACGTAGGGAGCGGATCCTCCGTCAAGCACGACAAACTCAAAACAATTTTCCTTCCAAAAACCCAAAGCGGCTAACTCTCGTCAAGCGCCGCAAATAAAAAATTCCTTAAGTCTGTTTAATTGAGAGGCAAATAAAAGTATTTTTCAAATCAACACACAGAACCACACATTAATTAAAGGTTCCTTTCGTAGAGAAAGGAGGTGTGGGGTGCTAATACCTTCCCATGCCTAACCGGCCCCGAACCCAAATCTTTAAGTTTTTCAAAAGACCATCCGCCTTCCCAAAAGGTTTTTCTTCAATATTTTCCTTATAAAAAATATTGGTGGCGACTTCATTGTTCAAAAAAAGTTGTAAACGAAGAAAACCCCTCGGCGACTTCATTGTTTAAAATGTGGTTTTAACATAAGGGTCACAGTTTAAAAACTGTGGCTTAAACGTATAGGCCACAGTTATTTATGTGTGGCCAATTGTTAACCGTGGCCGGAAGCTACACTACTAACCGTGGCCTGTTTTAATAACTCTGGCCACGGTTTTATTGTTTCGTAGCCTAATGTGCCAGAACCGTGGCTTAAAACAAAAGGCGACGCCCACCTAGGCAGCGCTTTAACAACCGTGGCCAACTCGTGGCCTAAAGTTCTGGCCACGGTTTTTTGACTTCTGGCCACGGTTTTCTGTTGTTGCCTAAAGTCAAAAATGTTGTAGTGTCACGATTTTAGTTCCCCAAGAATTTTTTTTCACAAATTTAGTCCCCCTATTTTCACCAATTCACGATTTTAGTCCCCCTATTTTTGCCAAGTCACGATTTTTGTCCCCCTATTTTTCCTAGAGGGGGACTTTGATTTTAAAAATTTGAAAAATAGGGAGACTAAAATTGTCAGTTGGCGAAAATAGGGGGACTAAAATCGTGAGTTGGTAAAAATAGGGGGACTAAATTCGTGAGAAACATTCTTGGGGGACTAAAATTGTGAGCTACTGAAAATAGGAGGACTAGATTTGTGAAAAAATTTATTGGGGGATCAAAATTGTGAGTTGGTGAAAATAAGGGGAACAAAACTGTAATTAAGCCTAATAATTAAAAAAGAGATACTCAAAGGTATTTTGGATAGGAAGCACATTGTTTTAAGTACAAATTTAGTAGCATGCATCAAAATTAAAAGGGCTAGCTAGTAGCAAGAGTACCCAAATTGATGTTTATTAAAAGCTTTTTTTTTTTAAACCAAGATATCCCTTGCGTAACTCCAACGACTAACCCTCCGAGGTACTGAAATTCATTTAAGATGTTGACCTCTCTCACTAGATATTTTTCATATGAGTCGGTTAGGAATCGTACCCCTGACCAGATGGCTCAGAAGCCAAAGTATCTACCACTTGTGCTATACCACGTTAACTATAATCAGTTTTCTTAATCTCATAATTAAAAAATGCTTTACCTTAAAAATTGAAACTTATTTTTGATTATAATCAAGTCTAGATCACTATGATTAAGTAATAATGAGATCTCAGTTTTGAATTACAAGTAAACAAATAAGGTTTTCTCTCTTTTTACCACAAATCACACTTTCATGCCATCTGAGTAAATTAAATTTTAGTATTCTCTAATATTTGACATATATATTCTACTAGTTTAATATCGTCATGATTTAAACGTACAAATATTCAAGTCAAACACATTTCTTAGTGAAAATTACCTTTTAATTGAGCTCTAGGTTGCTTTTGAAAAAATATGAGTAATTTGCTCAATCTCACTCTTATTCACTCAAAATTCGATATGTATGCCAGAATACTGATAATCCATCATCTGGCTACACAGTTCTCCTTGTGCTAGGATAAAGAAATAAAAAATATAATTACATATATAGTTTGTTTTTTTAAAGCTACATTTATAGTTTGTTATAATATTATTATGTGGCCATATATTCTTTTTATTTTCGCAAAGGAAAAAGTAGGTTTTACTATGACATTATATTATTATGTGTATGATTTTAGAAGGTTCATTTTAGCATTGAGATATTGTCTAGGGTTGTGTAATTTAAATCGTTATAATGTTGAAAATGTGAGTAATGTAAGAAAAATTTATTTATTTTCTCATTTAGAAATATGAAAGAAAGAATTGAATGTCTCACAGCTCATGGAGAGAGTCAATGAAGAAAGGATGAAAAAAATGAGAATGTAAAGGGTAAATTATTTATTATTTATTTAATAATAAAAGAGATACACAAAGCTATTTTTGGATAGGAAGCACATGGTTTTCAGTACAAATTTAGTAGCACACATCAAAATTTAAAACTGAACATTAAAAAGTAAGTTTCTAATTGATGGTGACATACGTGGTACAATTGATTTACAAGGTTTTTTTTCCCAATCGTTTACTCACAAGTGGAATACTAATAATTAATTTATTTTCTCATTAAAAACTGATAAATTGCAAGCTAGTTAGTTGGTATGCATGATAAGCCAATATATCTAAGAAACTATTGTGTCAAAATCAGCAATGGGTTACTATAGTGTCAAAGTCATACGGTTAATTGCAAAAGCAACTCATAACCACCGATTAATGTTTTGCTTATAATCAAGTTTGGAGTACTATAATTTAGTACTCCCTCTAGACCTAATTATAAGTAAAAATACCTACTTTCACACATATTAAGGATAGTGGTTTTATGCATTTACTTTTCTCGAATTCATGGAAAAATCAAATAGATTTACTAAACTATCCTTAATTAATAGTCATCTTTTCACAACATTAATAAATTAATTTAAGGGTAGTTGTGGAAAAATAGCATTAAATATGAGTAGGTTAGTTAACATTTGCTTATATTTGAGTCCACCAAAACAACACACTTTTTTGCTTATATTTAGGTCCGGAGTTAATAAGAACTCAGTTTGGAATTACAAATAAACAAACAAGGTATAGTCTCCCTTTTTTACCACAAAACAAAGTATAATCTAGTTCTCACAATTTCATACCATCTGAGTCAATTAGGTGTTTTCTATTTGGTAATACTTACGCTGCCTTTGAAAATATATGGGTAATTTACTCAATCTTACTTGGATTCATAAGTGTTCGATTTGGTTATTGTCGGATCTGATTGTTGTCGTCATGTCTCAATCTATCTACCTTTTCTCCTCCACCGTGCCATCTTTCTCTTTGGTGTTCTATGGTGTAGGCTTCGGATTAGCGGGTTTACTCAAGGTATAGTGGAGTGGAGCTAACAAGCGATTTTGAGAGCAGTAAGTCCGTATTTATTGGAGTTTGATTTGGTGTTGTGCTCAAATGTCGGAGCTTTGTTGCCTAGCGAGTTTGATCATATTCGAGACATGGATAAGCGCTCTGGCGTTAGGTGTGATCTTTGTTAATTCGGGCTCTTCGAATTGTTCTTGATGCTTTTTCTAGTAGTTTTTCCTTTTACTATGCTTTTGGTGTTTAAGTTTTGATTGTCATTGATGTTGGCGAGATGATCTTTAGGTGTTTTTATAATTAAATTCATGCTTGGTGTATTGCTGCTTGTTGGGGTTTTCTTGGTATTAGTTTAGGGGTCTATCTGATTCTTGCCTATGGTGTTGGTTACCATATTTTGGGTGTTTCAGATTGGGTGTTGATTGAATGTATTTGGTGTATCGTGCGGCCATTGAGTGTCTTGTATCTTGGCCTCAACCTTACGTTCATAGCCTTGTGTTTCATGTGCTAAGTTCTTTTAATAAAATCTTCTATTATAAAAAAAAATGCATGTATTCCACGTTATTTAATACACCGTGATCTAAATGTACAAATATACAACTCAATTACATTGCTTACTGAAACTTATCTTTTAATTGAGCTATAGGTTGCCTTTGAAAAAATATGGTTAACTTATTCAGTCTCACTTGTATTCACTTAAAATTTGACACATGTATCTCACTAATTTAATATCAATGTGATGTAAACGTAAAAACTATATTTTAATTGATAGAGGAGGTGGTTTCCATTAAAAAAAGTGATTGATTTTATTGATGGTTTGTTATATTGGGCAAATTACTCAAAAAAAATTCAATTTACATTTTCATTTACATGTCTTCAAAATAAGGTCTAGTGGGTATCTACATTTTATTTAGGTAAAAATACACCGGAGGTCCTTTAAGTTATTTATTTGTAACAAGTTGGTCCTTCAAGTTTTGTTGTAACAACTTAGTCCTTTAAGTTAACTAACGTGTTCACCGTTGACCTTTTTTCAAAATTTCGTTCCAAAAACGCCTATGTGGCGTTGATGTCGCTGACCTGACTATTACGTTGCTGACTTGGATTAAATTTGTTGACATGTCTTTGTTTTTTTGTGACTCATCATCATCTTCAACCCAAAAAAATTACCAAAAATTCAAAAAGAACTCCAAATTGAGATGAACAAGGGTTCTTCATTCTTTATCCAATTCCAAATCTCTCTTCGATTTTGGCTTTGTAGTTTGGGGTTAATGGTGATTGATAGCCAGATTACGAGATTTGATTTTGAGGACTTGGGTTTGGGGTTTATTCAAGAACCTAAATTTGTTCATGAACCCAAATCGTGTTCTTCAATTTCGATTTCTTTTTCTTTCGTAGACTTCGATTTCTTTCAATTTCCTTAAACGCAGATTTCATTTTCGTTCGATTTCCAGAAACCCAGATTTGTCAATTCGCTTTCCAGATTTCATGTTTCAATAATTGTTTTTTTTCAGAAACCCACATTAGTTGTTCCAGATTCCAATTTGTTTTTCATTCATATTTTGTTCTTGTCGTTCATATTTTGATTTGGTTTTTTCACACATATTTCAGATTCGTTTTTCTCGTATTATTACCTATTTGTTGTTTGCTGCAATTGTGAGAGAGAAAGTTGTGAGGAGGAGAGAGTGATGAAGGACTTTGCTGGAAGAGAGACGAGACTATGAGAGGGATGAGGATGGTGTTATTGTTTTTATTAATAAAAAACTAACTAAAAAATATAATTATTAATTTAAAGTGACGTGACGGCCACACATGCATCCGTTAAGCCACATCAGCGACCGTTAAGCTACCTCAGCAACGTTAAGGACCAACTTGTTACAAATAAATAATTTAAAGGATCTCCAGTGTATTTTTGCCTTTTATTTATTAGATTTATGATATTTATTGTGAGATTAAGGAGGACTATCACATGCGAATATGGGATTGCAATTCAAAATTATGGAATGTTTTTCAAAATTCCAATTTAACAATGACTTTTTGGCAATCTTGTTGGTAAGATCTAATGATAAGAATTACTTAATTATTGACTTTATAATTTGTGTTTCTTTGATAGTATGTTGAAATAAATGAGTCAATCTTGTTGGTAAGATCTAATGAATAAGAATTTTTGGCAATTAGTTTGACTCTAGATGAACTTTTCTTCAAAGTGTACGTACTTACTGTAAAATACAGTTAAGTACACTACAAGAAAAACTTGTTTTCGCCACCAGCAATTGCCACGGAGCTTATTCCGTCAGTAATTTGCCACGGATTTGCGACGGCATGAGTAAAAAATAGAGGCGCGAAATTTCCCGCTGGTGTTTGCCACGGGTTTGCCACGGACATGTGAAAGGACAGACATTTGCCACGGAGATGCCGTGGCAAATCCGTGGCAACCCATTGGTCAAAATAAAAAGAGCCCGATACATAAAATCATATCGCCTCTCCCTTAAACAATCAAAACAATCAAACGCTCTCACCTTCCACCCTCCTTCGATCGTTCTCTCCCTCCGCCCTCCACCCTCCACCCTCCTTCGATCATTCTCTCCCTCCGCCTCCACCTCCTCCACCCTCCTTCGATCGTTCTCTCCTCACTCCTCCGATCGTTCTCCACACACCACACCTCCAGCCGCCGCCTCCACCACACGCCTCACCATCGCCTCGCCTCCACCCACACGCCTCACCATCGCCCTCGGCCCTCCACCCACACGCCTCACACATCTCATCTTTTTTTTATTTTCTTTTCAATTTTTTTCCTCTCAGAATGGAGTTTTCAGATTGTTAAGACCATCCATTGACTTTGCACTTGTGGATCGATCTGTAAGTTCTTTTATCCCTAAATTTATGTTTATTCTGTGGATTTTTTTTTGGGTACTTCTTCGAGTTCTAGGGTTTGGTATTTTCAATTTTTTATTTATTGTGTTACTGAATGGTTTATTGGATCTTTTGAGGGTTTTTATCAAAATTGACTCTTTTTATTACTTATTTATCTGGTTCAAAATTCGAATTGGTGTTTAGTTGCTGGGAATTTGATATGTTGGAAATTGGGATTTAGGGTTGTTTATGATTGCAAATAGCAAGAGGTGAGAGTGAATGGGTAGCATTCGAATATACAAGTTCATATAGATATCAAGGGTTATGATGGGGATATTGCTTTGTTATGATAAGTATTTATAGGAAGGGGAAAAGTGTGAATTTGGATCTGGAGATCCATGAAGTGAAGAATAGCTTGGTCCCGAGAGTTGAGACTAGTGTTTACGTGTTGCCTAAATTGAAATGATGAAATCTTTGCCATATTTCTAGTTGGGTCGGGTCAAGATGAAAGTTGATTGATTTTTTTAGCGAGGATTTTGATTTCATGAATTTAATACCAATTGTCAATCTTATGGTATGCGATATTTGTATTCAAATGAACACCTATGTTGAATGGTATGTTTTTTACACCTTTACGGATCGGTATATTTCTTCTAGTTGTGTCAGTATGTGATTTCTGTGTTAGTTTGTGATTTCTGTGTTAGTTTGTGATTTTAAGTAGCTTTTTGACATTAAACACATTTATTTTTAAAGACCTTGGTTCATGTCAAAATAATCATTTTTTTGAATAAGCAGGTATAAAACCGATACAATTCTTATTCTCGCGTTCAACCATATTACCGTCGTCGCTTCTCCATAAGCTGCGCAGAAGGATCTAGAAGGTAACATATTCAATCTATGTTTTTGGCTTTATAAAATGCTTGATTCTTTGCAATAGGAGTTTGTTACTGTTCAATCTAATTTTTTTTCTTTCCGGAATTCAGTTATGGGGGGTTATTGTCCAAAAGTAACCTTGTTTGTTTACCTTGTAGAAATTCATGAGATGTTGACGCATATGTCTCTTATGGGAGGTCTGATGCTTTGAATGGAAAAGTCACTGTAATTTAATCTCTTAATATTGTTATATTTATAACATGTTGCAACTTACTTGCAAGTATAGACGACTAAGAATGATATTATTGCTTTTCATTAATCGCTCGTTTCTACTACAACATTCATTTCATTGCTTGAAGGCATTCATTTCATTGCTTGGTGGAGGAGGCTCTCTCTTGGTGCAAAGGCTGGAATTCATCCATGGATTGGTATTCGTGCTCCAAGGATAGCTCTCGTGAGTTCGTTAACTTTTCTGTTTTTGAAGTGTTCGCACAATGATTGCATTGCGTTTGTTCCTCTCTTTGAATGTTGTTTATTCAATGGTAGTGTGTCAATGCTTTAATGTTGGCTCTTGTTTGTGAAACCCGAATTGACGTTACTTTTTCTCCGAGAATGATTAAGGACATGAAGAAAGGATTTAGTTGTTTGTTTGATTTATTGGACGGTATTAATTAATTATTCCAATTGAGCCTAGCTTTAAGAATTTGACATTTCTTCATGTATTATTGACAATTATATATGTAGGTGTTCTGCTATACCTTTAGTCCTTTGATCTGGTTACAATACCCATATTGGTTTTTATGGTATGCGGAGATGTTATCTTCTT
Source organism: Oxytropis ochrocephala (assembly GCA_020916435.1). Classification (NCBI taxonomy): domain Eukaryota; kingdom Viridiplantae; phylum Streptophyta; class Magnoliopsida; order Fabales; family Fabaceae; genus Oxytropis; species Oxytropis ochrocephala. The sequence goes on along the minus strand of CM037093.1, from coordinate 34,202,559 downwards.
TGATGTCGAAGAAATGTTTTATCAAGCACTTTTTAGTTCATTATTCATACCGTGGATTGTGGAATCAGTATTTGGGTTTGCATGTAGTATTGTCTCATAGTGGTTAGTTTTCTTGTTTGTTTTTATCGAATTCCTTCATTGTTTAGATGAATGCGTTCTTGGAAGAATTGCTTCCACAGCAGACGAGTTGGCTCATTACCATTCGGGAGATGGTAATATTTTCTTTTGTTATTCTTCTTAGTTGTTATTTCCTTGTTGTACTCATTTTTAGAAAGTTCATTCTTATAATCGGTGTATATATGTGATCCTTAAGTGACAAATCAAGTTATTACCCATATCTTATTGGAATCTCTATTGTTCAACCATGTTTGGCTCTGAAAGATCAATAGATAAGTTGGTTCATATTTTCACTTTGGTTTCTTTGCATTGGTTAAATGGAAGAGGTTCAAAATGGTCAACTTCTAAGTTCTAAGAAGATAAAATTCTAATGAAATTCCTTCTTGCTGAAAATTTTATTTTTAATAGAGCATACGGGTGTTGTTTGATACATGCATGTAGTTGATAAAACATAGGGAAGGAAATAAGAGTTGATTGTTATTATGTTGCCGAGATATACTTGGTATAGTAATAGGGACACAAAGCTCATACTTGATTAACCACGGGACTCAAAATAGATCTTGAACTACATACATATTACATCCTCTAGTCCTAGAGACTGCAAAGGAATGGAAATCGAGTCTTTTTGTTGAAATAAGTGAAGACTTAATGGTCTCCTTTTGGAACAAAATAGAAGTTCTATTGGCTACCAATAGAATTATTTTACCACTAGTTTTTCGTTTAATTATTCCAAACCATTCTTTGTTGCTTGCAAAAGTGAAATATGGGTAATATTGATCTTATAGTCTTACTGTGCATAAGATGTTAAAACTCGGGAGGCTGTGATATGTGATGAGAAAACAATTATGGTTATCAATTAAGAAGTATGTTTGACACATATCCGATTGTTAATTTGTTTTGCTTTAACTTGCAAGTCTTCTTTGCATGCTTTATTAGTTGTTTCTTTCTTTCTTTATTGTACTCTTCTATTTATTTTATACTTTTTCTAATTTGTTTTGCCAACGATATCTGCTGCTTCCATTCTTTTTTTCTCGACGAGTTTAGCTACTTTGAAGTGCAGAGGATGGTATATATTTTGCATACTCGGACTTCACCAATTCTTGCTTGGAGACTCATCTTTTCTTAAAGAGCTAAATCGGTGGTTCGTAAAGCAACTAGACACGATATGTGGACAAAATATTTCTTTTTCGTTATTGTCACTTAACTATGTTTTTCCTAGGATAGATAGTGTTCATAGGACAAGCCTTGGCACAACCGTAAATGTCTTTGCCTTGTGACATTGTAGTCATTGGTCTTAATCATGGAAACAATCTCTCTAGTCTCTACCCATGGGGAAAGGTTGCATGCATTATACATGTGACCTTCCCGCATCCCATAATGGTGGGAACGCATTTTTGGTAGTTTCCTTTTACCCGATTCTTTGTGGACTATTGTATAGAAATTTCCGATTCTTTGGTTCACATTTCTTTGAAGTTACATATATTATTTGGGAATATTCTCCTTACTTTGATCTTTTGGTTATTTAAAAATTATATTTATTCTAAAGAAATCTGGCATGTTAGTCAAACTTTGGCGGTTGTCTGAGACAACTCCCATTTAGGTTCCTCTTAGCCACATGGCCTTTAAGAGAGAGGTTCTTTATATGAGCTTTCGATTGGACTCAAAACTCATTCTTCTCTGCTGCTAGTTTATTACTAGCTTCATTTTCTCATTGATTTCATGATACTTATGCTTGTAGAAAGAATTAGGATTTATAAAGTTTGTGGTTTGAAAATTATGTAAACCTTATAGGCGTATATTATGCTACTCTTGTACTCGGGGTCCATTTCGGCTTGTTGCCGAGGAGGAAATCTAAATGCTCTTGGGTAAACTGGATGACATCTCAAATAATTATGTCAGAGGTATTCATACCGGTCCTTACAATTCACTATTACTTTTTGTCATCCTTAATATGGTTGTATTATCTGTCTCTCTATCATGACTCAATTTTATTTGGATCTTTCACTTCCTTCTTGGCAAAGTGAACATGGGTTTTTTTATTTATTCTTATTTCTTATCAATATAAATATATTTTATTGTATATATTATGATAGTAATTGTTGTACTATATGCAGAATCTAGCTAACATGGGGATTCATTTGTGTTGTAGTTACTTATTACTTATTTGTGGCTCTAATGAAGTGGTATGGGCAAAAGACTTAATGTTGTCCTTTTTGTGGTTGAACAGATTTAGAAAAATCGCATCATCACGCGCGTGATCCGAGTTGCAACGGCTTCGCTCAATGTATTTGCTTCTTTCCTATAGCATTGCAGATAGCCTGCTTCAGTATTTAGACTTAATGTATTTGATATGTACCAAATTTTACTGCTAGTATTTAGACTTAATGTATTTGATATGTATCAAATTTTACTGCTAGAGGAATTGTTCTGTTTGTAAATCATAAAGCATGAGTTAATACATACCAAGCTTCACTGCCAGTGCCAGAGAATCAAAGATATACATAAACATACATACATATACACGCTGAAGATTTAAATTTTTTTTTTAAATTTTTTTTTTATTTTTGCGACGGATTTGCCACGGATTTGCGATGATATTTGCGACGACTTTGCCACGGATATTTGCGACGGATTTGCCACGGGTTTGCGACGGAAAAATTTGCCACGGAAAACTCCGTGGCAAACGATTTGCGACGAGCGTTTTTGCCACCAATTTTTGTCCGTGGCAAATCCGTGGCAAATGTTGTTTTGCCACGGAAATTTGTACATTTGCCACGGAAATGTCCGTGGCAAATCAGCGATTTTCTTGTAGTGGTAAGCTTAAGTTTGTTTCCAGAAAATCAGAGAAAAATATTGTTTTATTTGGTTTTGAACAATAATACAAAGGAATAGAGACATGTCTTATCTACAAGGCCTGGTTCTATTAGTAAATGTCGAAATTGTTATGTCAGATATTATGTCCCGATTTAAAAATTGGAAGAACCTCACGGTTGGTTTTGAATTTCAAGTGACACTTGCCTAGGAGTAGTAGTGTTCGTGAGTTGGTTTGGATAAGATTTTCTCAAACTGTTGTCCGAACCAATTAATTTACTCGGTTTGTGTTGTGTAATGAATGGTGATGTGGATAATGACTCAACAAGGAATGAAAATGAAATAGATGGCACAGTGGCACTGAGGAGAAGTACATGCGCCAGAAATGAAAGTGTGTTGTTGAGAGACTTTGTGCGTGGGAAATAAAGTGGAGGACCTCACTGAATGGGCTCATGTTGATCGTGTGAAGATTTTTTCTTCTCTCTCCTTAACCGGTCTTCTCTTATTTCTCTTTGGAAATGTTTTTGGCCAATTTCTCACTATACCTCACTATACTTTTGTAATTGACATTGAGGATTTGATTCTCTTACTATTTGAATGAATCATTGATTTCCTCAGTTGTTGTGTTTACATTTCTGTTGTTAATTGCATTGAGAGTGTTACATGTTTGGTTCGGATTTTTTTCTCCAAAATCCGAACCAAATCAATCTGATATTGGATGGGTTGGTTTGGATTTGGCTCATGTTGTCATGAAATAAAATGTTAATATTCTAAAATATAAAATACTACATTTTTTTTGGTAATACTCCAACACTTCTAAATAGCCAAAAGAAACCTCGAATTTAAAATTTACACCAAATTAACCAACTCAAACCCAATAATAGTTTTCTAATCCATAATTTTAAAATTTTATAACTTAAATCACAAATTATTAGGGAAAAGTCTAAGCAAATAACATCACATCTCACTTAATTTGTTTATATACGACTACACTTTTTAGTTCAGATGGTTTACTTAATTTTTGTTTTATAGATAGACAATTGTTAGTGGGGATGAGGGAAATGTTAGTTTCCGGGACTTCCTTCTTGCACTCATTTGGTGCACTCCTTTGGTATTCCTTAGCTCGCCAACGAAGCTATCTACTTGGGATTAAAAAGGTGTTAGCTAGTTATATCACTAGAAAGTAGTATCTCTATCTTTGGACTCAAATATTAGCAAAAGCACTTAAATTGATATGTTTATTAAGAACTTTTGTTAACTATAATCAATTCTCCTAATCTCAAATAAAAAGAAGTGTTTTACTATAAAAATTGGTATTCTCTAGTTTTGAGTACTATGATTTAGTAATAATAATATCTCAGTTTTGATTTACTAGTAAAAAAAGAAGGTATTCTCTTGTTCTCACAATTTCATGCCATCAGAGTAAATTAAACGTTTCCCATATACGTGTCTTCATAACAAGGTCTAGTGTTCCCTTAAAAAAAAAGGTCTAGTGGGTATGGTATATGTTATTTATTAGGTTTTTCATATTTATTCACTAGTGCAAAATAAGGAAAAGAAATAGACATTTAAAGTCACGCGCTCAGATGCCTGCCTTGATATAAGGACGCGGTGGCAAACTTGTAATAAACTCGAAAACTTTTTTTGGCTCGCTAGTTTTTAAGTCAAGCGTAAAATATGCGTGACTTCAAAAGTGGAAAATTTTAACATTTTAAGACAAACCGTAATATTGCTTGACTTCAAAAGTATTTCACAATTAAAAATAAAAAAATAAAAACGTAAAAGCATCATCTTCCTCCGTTCTCCTCTCTCTTCTTCGTCGTTCTCCTCTCTCGTCAACTCTCGTTCTCTCACTCGTTCTCTCATCTCTCACTCTCTGAACTCAACCTCTCACTCTCTGAACTCATTCTCTCACTCATGATTCTCTCTCACTCTGTTCTCTACTCACGACTGATCTCTCTCACCATCTCTCACGAAACACTGATTTGAAACCCTAAACTGTGTTCTCAAGTTTTCAGAACGTTTAAGCAAGCTTGCATGCGAATCTTCCCTTCCCTTTCTTCTCTTCGTCATTTACGGTATGTATTCTTCTCGATTTGAAACCCTAAAGCGTGTTCTATTTGTGATTTGTTTGATTTACGATTCTTGAAACCCTATGTATTTACGATTCTTGAAACCCTATGTATTTACGATTCTTGAAACCCTAAACTGTGTATTTCGATTCTTGCAGATTTGTATTTACGATTCTTCAAACCCTATGTATTTGATTCTTGAAAATTTAGAACACATTTTATGAGAAGATATTGAAGGTAAAGTCGTGCTTTCTTCTTGATTATGTTTGTAAAATTGGTGTCTAATTTTTTTCGACCTTGCTTTATTGATTTTTCTCTGCGAGATATGGGACTTTGTTCCTAAGCCACATGCCCACAAGGATACCCCACTAAGTGAATTTTTCAATGTAATTTCATTTTTTTGACATAGCTAATCTTACTTGATGTTCTCTTGTGTGGCGAGATCTTTATTGGTGGTTAATATTAATTCATTGATTTGCATCAAATGGCGAGTTGAAGTTGTTGCCCTTTCTAGTTATGAGGAAAAGGAAGAGCAATTTAAGGAGCAGTATGATTTAGCAGAGTCAGTGCAATTTGCAATTTTGTTGCAATTTTGTTCTTTATTTAAAGAGATGGTTGAAATATTATTGCATGTCAAAATATATTCTTTGGGAAGCTAGTATTTGGACTATGAGAAAATTAAATCGACTTTACTTTTTAGCTTCTTCCCGTTGTCTTTGCTTTCAACTTGTACATACTTTTCTCACTGCAACATTGATTCCAATTATCTTTGTTAGGATAGGCATGCAAAGTATTATTTCATATCACTTGTTCTTGGCTTGGCGGGGACACAAAGTCATTAATGGTCGTGTGGACATGGTTGAACATCTTAAGACAGAATTGGATCGAAGGGCGATGGTTTTTCTATTTTCTTGTCATCATGAGTTGATAAGATTTATTTTGTCGAAAAGTTTGTGTTCTTGACAAGATTTCATGAGGGGAAGGAGGTTATTAACCTGAAGAGGGGCTGGAAATGAAGTCTTTGAAGAGGAGGCTAAGAAGGGACAACGGAAAAATAAGGTATACCAGTACTACTTATCATAATCTCTATGTTGTATGTGAGGAAGTTGTTACTGTGTGGTGAAATGGTGGCTGAACTTGAAGCAACCTGGATTGGATCATAGGCACAAAACTATTGCTTGCGATTTTTATTAAGTGCATATTGAAATTTGATGTTGCCAACTTTATAGTATAGTCAAACTATCGGGCCCTGGTTCGCATGTTAAAGCAAGCCTCTTTATAAGTCATGCCATGGTGAGAAGATTACTTGTCACGTAACCCAATGGACTCTTTGATTACCTGAATAAAAGTTCAAATTTATATCATGTAGACTTTGGAGCAAAAAAAAATCTTCATATTTACCAATGTTTTATTTCTGCTTGGTATCCTTAATTGTTTCTTTTGTGTGTTAGAGGAAAGGGATAGCTACTAGGAAAATGATGCAAAAGCGTGTTGGCTCGATAGATCATATCAATGGTGAAACTTTCGATTATCGTTTTTGAGCCAACGATGATGCTACAATAATTAATGGGTGAGGTTTGTGTTATATCACATTTTTAGTTATGTACTTTCTTTGCATTTGTGTTGTGCTAAGGAAATTCTCTTTTATGGAAGATTTCAACTTTTTAATGTGGGTTTATTCATTGGCTAATATAATTGGATAAGTGCTTCCTGAGTAAGTTGTTAAATTGTATTTCAAAGAAGGTTCTTGGAAAACTATTTTGCTATTGGCTTACCAAAGTTTTTGTGTGGTCTATGGGGACTTGAGTATTTCTCTATTGTATGTTTTTACCAAAGACGTTTGTAGAAGATGTTGAACATTCGAGAGACTAATGGAGAGGGTAAGTATTTTGAACAAATTACTATAGTATATGATTAGTGTGTCATGTTTCTTTTTCATTGGTTTTGTTTTGACAAACATGTATCTTTTTTATTGTTAGGGGTGCCTTCTCTAACACTACATTTAGAACTTATGGTAGATGGAGAAAATGCACTAGTTCATGGAGCAACTCTAGTGGTAATCTGCAATTCTTTATCACTCTTGGGTCAGTTTAATTTTAGTACATTTACATTTATATAATGTGTTAGCAAGCTTAGCCAAGAGTGATCTAAGTGCGTGTTTTCAAAAGAAATTTGTGTAAAGCTTATGCATTCTTAGAGTTAGCTCACTTTTTCTCAAACTTGTGCCTCATATGTTCCAAATGTTGAAAATTGTCTTGTTGGTGATTATAACTGTGTGGACAGAAGCTTGGTCTATACAGGGCTTAAACAAAAGCTTCCCTATAATGCATTGGGAACCATGGCTATGACATGCAAGAGTCTACTCCTTTTATGTTGAATAGGAATTTGAGGAAACTCTGGCTCTAGCCAAGTATTTTGGCTATTGAAAGAAAGGGAGCTAACTTCTTGTAGTGTCATTATACTGGATGGTGGTTATGCAGTTTTTGGTAAATTGTATTATTTTTTTTCAACAGGTTAGATATGCTTCTAGTATTGCTCACCAAATAAATTCTTCAATTCCAGACACTAATGAAGATATGTATTCTTTTATTTTTAACAAGTTACAAATGATTTTGTGTCTGACTAAATGAATTCTCCATGTGCAGTTGCTAATGAAGATAATGACACTAATTACTGTCTAGGAAACTGAGATTGGAAAGGTCGTGAATCTTCTCAGAAGGCATCAATCGAAGGAGATCGGAAGTGAGTTCACTTTACAATTTCATATAGTTTAGCTAGATTTTTCTCTTTGGTTATTTTCTTAGATTGATGATTGTGAATTGAAATTTGCATTTGAGATCCTATACTGAGTGAGAATTCACTTGGAGCAGAAAGGATGATGATAGAAGCCAAAATATGCCTAAGTGGAAATCTCGGTCTTCAAATGAAGCAAAAACTGTTGCCAAGGAAACTAAGATTATGCAAGAAAAGAAAAACATTGCTTTTTCCAATGAGGCAAGTAAGATTGAGCAAAAGAAGAAAAGCATGGCTTCAAATGAGATTGTCAAGGAAAATAAGATGAGGCAAGAAAAGAAAAACATGGCTTCTTCAAATCAAGCAAACATGGTTGCCAATGATACTAAGATTGAGCGAGAAAAGGAAAAACAAGGTAGTTGTGCTCGTGGTCGTGGCTGTGTGAGACTAAATAAACCTTTAACCGTTGATGCTCATTCAAACTGGAAAGACCATCCAAATCAACTATGCCAAAAAGAGATAACATTGAACCAAAGCGATGAAAAAGAATATATTGAAGGGTCTTTCTTTGTTCAAAGGAGATCTCAAGTTGGTCAATCGATGTAAGGAAAAGTTCTCTTGGCTTATCAATTTTGTATACTTGATATTATTTCTTCCGAAAGTGAGCTTTATTTCTTGTTTATCGAAACTCAAGATGTATATTACGTAAATATAACCATGTGGTGGGTAGTTATATTTCGAATATACATCAATCTGATATTGACAAATTTAATTAGTTATTATGACAAGTTTACCTAGTCATAATCGAAGATTATGTGCATGTTAATTACTAACAATTTTTTTTCTTTTGAAATGAATGGTCCAGGTGCCTTGATTGATGGTGTGTGCAGATCCTTCCCACGAGCAGTGGGGAAAACAACGATGGAAGAGCGGTCTCAATAATTAATCTGTACTATTCATTAATTATTGTCTAATTGTAACTATGAAGAGATATGCATTTTTTAGTAGAAATAGTTTCTAATGTCATACTAGCTTATTCTTGATCAGTTATAGTTTGTTATCACGTTCTTAGGAAGGCTTATGCTTATGAATCCTTTGAGCAAAATTTAATACATTTATTTTATATAGAATTTGATGTGGGGCTAAATTAGTATATGCACGAGGGATCACCCAAAAGCTAAAAAGAATTAAAACTTAAATAAACACTTTTGAAGTCAAGCATTTAAAATGTATGTCTTAAAAACATAACTTTTAAAGTCAAGCATTTAAAACGCCTGACTTAAAAACATCTTTAAAGTCAAGCATTTAAAACGCCTGACTTAAAAACATCTTTAAAGTCTGGCGCGTGACTTTAAAAGCTATTCACAGAGGCTGGTCTAGAGAGAACACGAGGAATTAAAGTCGAGCGGTTAAAAGTCGACTTAGAAACAAACTTATGAAGTCAGGCACTCGCGCGACTTTAAATCTCCTGACATACGAAGTCGCCTTAATAGAAGTCACGCTGGCGCGTGACTTTAAATGTCCAATTTGTCTGACTTTAAATCCCTTTTCTGCACTAGTGATTGTCGATTGAGGAGGACTATCACATGGGATTGTAATTCAAAGTTTCTGGAAAGATTTTTCAGAAATCCAATTTTGCAATGAAGTTTACTTAATTGTGTCAAACGTAGGCGTACGGATTCTAATAACTAATACATTAATAACTAATCACTTTGCCTATAAAAAAATATTAGCACCATATCCGTTTAAATTAAAATAGATATAGATGTAACAATGAAAAATGTGTATGAAATTTGAACACAATAATTTTTAGATCTATACAAAAAAGTTTCCTTCTTTTGTGCAGCTAAATTCTAACTAAATAGTGTCAAAAAATAAATCTAACTAAATATATTCATCCTTTTGGTTTTATTTTTTGGTTCCGATAATAACCGGTTACCCACGGAGGTAAGGCTTCAGAGGAGGGAGGCCCTAAAAAATAAATTCACCATAGTACTACACGGTAGAATGGTTTGCTCTTGCACCCTAACGATGATAACGGAATCCTAACCACCATTGTTCAATCTCTTTCAGCTCCAATCGAAGAGGAAACCAAGCTTTTTGTCTCTTTCTCGCGGTGGTAGTAGGGTTAGGTCGTCCTTTCTTAGTTTAGCGTCTGTGTCGTTTATTGGGTTGCGACGCTCTAATCAATTGAGATTTGAAAGTTTGGAGAATAATGTTATGCATAAGTACTAAGTATGTCAAATTTTGCAAATATCTCATTTTTTAATGACTGTTCACTATATGTCTTCTCATTTTGAAAAAGTTGTTGGATTTTTTTATTAATACACTAAAATATACCTCTCTCTATGTATATAACTAGACAACTGTTATGAATATTATTATAGTGGATGTCCATTTTTCTCCCTTCATGATCTACTTATTAGTTGGTTTTTATTACAGGGGCAAAAATGGATAAATTGTATATTTGCAGGGACGAAAATCAAAATTTTTTTAAAGGACTAAACTGGATAACACATATATTTGCGAAGACGACACACAAAATTTTATTTTTAAAGGGATTAAATTGGATCAAACATATATTTGTAGAGACGAAACATATATTTAAACCTTTTTAAAAAATTAATAATAAAGAGAAAACTGTCATGCATATTAATTCAATATTTTTTACACGTCGCATTTAGTGTGAATAAAAACGGCTTGTAAAAAATCTCAAAAAAAAAAAAAACGGCTTGTAAAAATGGAATGAAATGTGATGTTTTTCATCCGAGGATAAATATGTGAATACTTGACAGTAAAATCATGCACTTTCATAACATAGCCACTACACATGGATTTTTCCGTCGGTACAGTTCTGGCGGATTTTTTCCGTCAATAAATTTCCGGCGGATGTTTTTCCCCCGGTAAGTTTCCGGTGTATTAATTTTTCAAATTACCGGGGGATTTTGAAAAAAAAAGTAATTTTTCTTTTTTAAAAAAATCCGCCGGATATTTTACCGGTGGAGTTTTAACGCTCCCAGAGGATTTTCAAAAAAAAAAAGCCGCTGGAACGTTAAAAAATACGTCGGAAAATCCTCCATAATTTTATTTTGAAAATCCCCCGGAAACGCTAAAAAATCCGCTGAAAAATGCGCTGGTAAAATTTTTGGCGGATTTTTAATTTTTATTTTTAAAAAAGCGAGAAACATTAAAAATTCGTCGAAAATGTTACTGGCGGATTTTTGAAAATAAATGACCCATTTTTCATAGCACCCTGGTTTCTTTGACCCATTTTCATTTAGCTTTATTTTTCTTGAAAAATGAAATATTTTGAAAATCATTGAGTCTCCATCCATGTTTTATTTGCGAGAATAAAAAGGAAGTTAGATTTTTGTGGTTGCAGGAAAATGGATACAATCAAGCTTTGACTCATGAAATTGGAGTATTCCCCTTAGAGTTGTTGGAAAGGATTAATTAGCAAAGGCATAAGACAATATGCCGTGAGGAAAGATATCACGGGACAGTCAAATCAACAACGACGTTTGTCATTAACATCCATCTAATCATGTCGTATATTGTCAAATTAGCTTGAATCCAAGTTAACCCGTTGAAGCATTATACTAATAAATTTGTATGGATTTAAAAACCCATTTCCACGCTTTCTCATCCCATGTTCTCTCAAAACTTGGATCATTTTCGAGTTCTTGCCTCAAGTAATAATTCTTAAAACTCTGCTATATATGTAACTCAAGAATGAGCCAATGAACACAGTTTCGAAAGGTCCAATTCCCAAAAAAACAAAAAAAAAAGAAATAAAAGTGAAAACAAAAGGAAAAGAATAAGAGACCAAAGAATTTGTAAAAGAGTGAGTGATTTAGCTATGCACCTGTAATAAACCAATGATGGCGAAAGGCAAAAAAAAGAAGCCATAATTAAAGTAGAGGCAAGGGTTGAAATGAGAGAAAGAAAAAAAATCAAATAATGAATCAGCAAAAACTCGAGAGTCGTTTTTTCATGGAGACTCTGTTCAAATCATAAAAATTAGGACTCTAATTATACTTTTATAAAATGAATCAGCAAAAACTCGAACTACGTTTTTTCATGAAACATATAACAATTTTTTAGGGGGCCCCAAAAATTTGGATTGGGCTGAGGCCCTGTGCTACTGCACAACCTGCTCAGCCTAATCATCAGTCGTGGTCATCACCCACTACATGACGATAATCACCGTGCTAAAAGCCCACGCCGCCACCATCTCTGGCAGTCAATGCAAACCACCACCGCAAGCTAGCTATCTCTCCTCCCTTTGAGATTTCATCCATGATCTCTCTCCTTCACCCATCTCTCTCACCTCCCATTACATTGTTTATCTCTCTCTCTCTCTCTCTCTCATTCTCCTCGTGCGTATGTTTGGATACACCCAACTTAACAGAATGTATTAAAATTTTCATTCAATTGTTTGGGTATCTTATGATGGGTGAGTCATTTCACTCCTTACCCCCCAAATTGGGAGGGAACAAAAATGAGGAGATGCGATGGAATGGGAGGGAATGTATTCCATCAGGTTCCACTCCATTCCATCCTTTTTTTTTTAAGTTTTCAAACAGTGGAACTCTGTCTCATTCCATTCCATCCAAAGCCACCAATCCAAACATACCCTTTGTGTTCTCTTTCCCCTTTTCCTTGTAATTGTTTTCTCTTCGTGACTCTGGTTCCAATCCTTTTTGTTCTTTTTTCACTTTCCCTTTTATATCATATTAATTCCTTTTATCGAATTATAATAATAAAATAAACCAGTAAATGTTTTGTTCTCTTTCTTTTGGAACACCCTCATGTCTATCGTGGTCCCCTCCCATCCTTTTTGTTGGTTGTGTTGTTTATTTTTTAACATTGTATTATCATTTTTTAAGGTTAAATATATTTTTGGTTATATAAAATCTGAAAAAAAAATTAGTCCCTATAAAAGATTTTGCTCACTTTGTTTTCCTCCGTCTATGCATTTGGTCCCTGATAACTTTTAATAGTATTTAGAAAGCACAACTGAAAGGGGGAGGATGAAGAACCTCCTCCACACCCATATTCATGGCATCCAGGGTAATCAATCGTCGAAGAGAAGACGGAGGATGAAGAATCCAATTGCCCACTAGTTCTCCCTTACTACAAAGCGAAGCAATTTCATGCGCTATTGTGTTACCCTTTCTTCCGGCCCTGGTAAATCCATAAATTTACAACAAATCGAAGAAAGATTATGTCAATGATTATACCTTGGATTTCTCTAATTTCCTTGTTTCCTCTACAAGCATCAATAAGGGCAAGGTTACCGGCTTCAAAAATGACTTTTTGATTTAAATCATGGCCCTCATCACTTTTGGGTTTTGTTTTTTGCACCCTTTTTATTTAAATAGCCTCTTTCATAAATAAAAGATGGGTTTGTAATGCTTTTAATTTTGGGCCCCGTTTTTTTAACACTTTGGGCCCTTTTCTTACTTAGTAGGCACCCAAACATATATATCATGACCTTCTCTACCCCCCAAGTAGAATTTTTGCCTTCCGTGGGAATCGAACCTTGTACCCTGGGGCTCAAGTACAAGTTCAATGCAAAACCGCTAATTGCACCCCTTATTTTTCTTTTTCACCTTCTATATCCTTTTTTAATTAAAACGTGTTTAGTCCATATTGAGTCATTTCAAACTAATAAAAAACCTTTTCTCATAAAGAAACAAAAAATTAGGGTCCGATTGAGATGCGACATCTTGTCGAAGTCGGCCAAGATGTGAGAAAAATGGTGTCAATCATCAAACTATCTACCCCTAAACGCCTCACCAAAATTGGGCGACTAGGTGAAACAATCAGCATATTCTTGATACTGCACATTATTTACTTCATGGTGCTCACATGCTGACCCAATATTGCCTGATGCAGTGGCCAGTGGCTAATAGAGTCCATCTACTTAAGCAAATGCTCACCGAGGTCTTGAATTTTAAGACCCACCACTTCAAACTTTGGCATCACATGTTCCACTCCCAAAGATTCTTCTGCTTCCCCTACAGGTATTTAGTTGTGTAGTCTTTGTGCATCTTCATGGGAAACAACACACAAAACTTGATCCCAGTGATCTCCGATGCCTCATTTATGTCAATTCCACACACCAGAAAGCTTACATATATATATATATATATATATATATATGTGTGTGTGTGTGTGTGTGTGTGTGTGTGTGTGTGTGTGTGTGTGTGGATATTGATGTCACTTTTGTGGAGTCCGACACCTACTTTTCCAAAACTACCAATTCTTCTCTTCAAAAAGAGAACAATTTGGTCACAACCTAGCTGGCCAAATACTGAAAGATTGGCTTATAAAGATTTGCACATAGGGTTCGATATGTCTCCCTAGGGTTAGATTGATACACTTTTTTAAAGTAAAGCAAGTCCCGTTGGTCATGCTGAGATTGATACACTTCCAAAAAGTGAATTGAAGCAAGTCTCTCCCCTTTCAGGAAAAATCGTGGTAAGTCACCAAATAGATATTCTCCAAGTATTGAGGAGTTCTAATTATCCAATTGCTAATTATGTGTCTACTATAAGGCTATCTGGACCTCTAAAAGCATTTGTGTCTTCAACAATGGATGATGAAGAATAATGTCCCTTCGATCCTCCCAAATATAGTTGTACTAGATTTCCCACCTCCTCAATCATTTCAGGACATTCCCCAACCTGCTGCAACCTCAAACTCTTCAGATGACTCTTCTCCTATTAAGTAGCACCCTAATTTCTTTTTCTTCCCTCCTTTTTGTTGTTGGCCAAAGGGGGAGAGTGGAGATTAATTAAGATTAGCTACTTAGTTAGTAATCGTGCTTTTGGGTTTCTGTTGACATTTTAATTATCTCTTTTGGATATTTTGTAATGTTGTTTTTAATTTCTGGTTTGTCTATGTAATGATAATTATCAAACTCCTATGTCCATGATGTTTGCTTCATATGATATATGATAATTATCCTTTTGCTATAAAATAGTGAATGTTTAAATTTCTTTGCAAAAAATCTGTTCAACATGCTTAAATGTCTATCTTTAAAAACAGAAAACTTAAAACTTACTCACAAGTTTGTCATCACCAAAAAGGGGAAGATTGTTGGAATGAAAATATCTTTCTATGTTTTGATGATACAAACTTAGTAATGAATTAAGTTTTCTAGTCAATTGTCATCTAACATGTTTATCAAGTGATTAAGAACATGTTCTCATAATAGCAAAACTTGGCTCTACAATGGACCAAAAATAGTGTGAAATTACAAAGTGTAGGAAAGCCTAAAGAAGGTTAAATTAAGAAAGTTGACTAAAGTCAACAGAAGGTTTGACTACTTCAACAGAAGGTTTGACCAAAAGTCAACAGAATGTTGACCTCATCAAGATCTTTGCTAAGAAGGTTAAAAGAATCAAGCTTGAGAAGGTTGAGGAACAACAACCTTCTCAAGAGAGAAACACATTTAATTCTTCTCCTATGATCATAATCGCTTTAAATGTATATCCAAGGAATAAATGTGGTGGAATATTTTAAATATGCAAAGTGAAACTCCTTGATTATTCCTAGGGCAAACAAAAGTTGTAGGTTCATGCTTATGAAGCTTGAGAAACTTCACATAAAGCAACACAACCTGTCCACAAGTACAAGAGCAGGTTATGGAAGGTCAGAACATGCAAAAGAGAGGACAATGTCAGCTTAAGAAGATTCAATGGGTCAGATAAAGCACAATATGCAACTGAAGAAGGTTCAAAGGTTGCTAAATAAAGTAACCTTCATCATGACACCCCTACAAGCCTAGAACTACTTCCCAATGACTCTCTTTAACCTTCTAACGACTATACTCAAGTTCCAAAGACTATTTAAAGACATGATTACGAAGTTACAAAGCATGAGAGTTAATTAGAACCTTCACAAGTCAAGCTTCTCAAAGTTATCCAGTCTTCTCATCTCACACTCAAAGCTTCTTCAAGTTCAGTTTTTGGAATCCTTTATTGAGTGTATGTTAGCTTGTTTAGTATCATATAATACATTGTATTAATCTGTATTAAAGGTTTTAAACATCCCAAAACCCAAACCCCTTATTGTAAACACTATCTTGTAAATATTCCATCAAACTACCAATAGAGAGGTGAGTGTTGGTGTTGATCCTACTTGATAGAGGAACCTTTAGGAAGCTAGAAGACAGTTTTCTAGTAGGTAGAAATAGCTTGGTGTAGCTGTGTAAGAGATTCACTTGTCTTTTGTGTGTTGATCAAAAGTAAGTGGCGTTGTAAGTCTTTTGTGGTTGAGCAAAAGCAAGTGTAATAAATATTTGGATAATAGTGGAAATATTCACTTGGAAGTGGGGAGAGGACGTAGCCAAGAATTGGGTTAACCTCTATAACTCTACTGTGTCATTTACTAGCTTTCCATATTACTTGCTTACTTGCTTTACAGTTACTATTGTTTTCAAACATAAGAGAATGTTAAATTCTTCAACCTTCTCAAGACAGTTTTTCAACCTAACTCGTAATCTTTCTATACACTAATATTTGTTTGAAAACTACAAATCTCTTATAAGCTATAAGTAACTTGAATCATCATCATTACTTATCATTCACTATAGATATAGTTGTTGTTTATTTGTGGAACTAACTTCAACCTTCTCATCTTCAAGTTTACTTTGAGAATACATTGTTGAGAAGGTTTCAGGAATCAAATTTTAAAAGGCCACACAATTGAACCCCCCTTTCTTGTGTAACTTAGTCACTCCAGTATGTATTTTGATTAAGCTATTTTATCTCAATCCAAAACTAAACATGTTTTGTATATATGTACCTTCTATACATAGCATTGGTTGCTGTAGTGTTTGAGAAGAATTCTAAGACGTGTCTTACAAGTTAAATTTCTAGAACTTGTAGGAAAACTAGTGTGATAGTTGATAAGGCTATGAGAAGGAAATTGTCAGTGTTGTAGCCTGTGATTGGCTTGTAATCTGTTTGGAAAATAGTGAAAAATTTCAAAGTTTGTGAGGAGTGGAGGTAACCCCAGTGGATTGGGAGTGAACCACTATAAATTCTGTGTGTGCTTTACTACTATTCCTTATAGCTTACAACACTTTCTAAAACACTATTTTCATACTACTCAGTATTTTATTTCTTCTCTTCAATACAAGCTAAGTTAAAACATCATTACAGTGAATAAAGGAATTTGGTATTTTAAAATTGATTTTAAAATGTGTCACAATTCAATCTCCCCATTTCTTGGGACTTATATTGACTTCAATTAGTCATTGTCGAAGTTCAATACATGGATCGATATCATCTTGCGAACTCCTTGTTGATTTCATCGTTCTTCGGCACCAATACTTGCTTTGGATCCGCACTTGGAGACATCTCGGCAGGTTCGGGTGTGTGGGGCCTTTGCTTGGTGAGGATATTAGGGTGTGTGATGGCTTCTTATCATACCATTGACATCTCCCTCCAAGTCGAAGGACTCAATTTTATTGTAACCAGCGATTCGTACTAGTCGTTTTTGCTAACGACTTCTCTTCTCTTGAGCAGTCATTTTTTATACAAATCTTCTTTGTAGGTGTTTCTTTCCATATTTGAAGTACATCATAGTGATCTCCGACCTCTTGTAAGGCCTTGTAATCTGTTTAATAAAGTCAGCTACTACAAATATTGATGACTCAGCACAAGTCAAACATGACTCAGCCACTAGTGATGATGTGGATAATGAGAAGACAAATTTGTTGATGCATTGTTGTTGAAGGGAATATCTCCTCCTCCATCCCACGATTCTCTTGCTCACTCTGTAACACCCTCACCGGGCGTCACAGATTCTACACTTAATATCGAATTTTGCGGTTGATCTTTTTTTAAAGCAAAAGTTCACAAAGTATTTCCTGAAAATCTGACACTAGTTAAAAACTCATTTTTGATATACAACAACACAACACACTAATTCCTCATTGATCACAGAATTTCCTTCGCAATTAGGCATACAACATTCAGCTTCAAAAACAATACACTTAGTCACAACTTAAACACTTTCTCGTAAATCATTTTCTTTTAATAATGTCTAAGTTATTCATTTCTTTTTAATGCTACTTTATCCTATTAACTCTTTCATTTCAAAAATTTCACGTGATCTATTTCTACCATTATCATGGTCACATCCTTGACGCATCTACAATTTTCCTTTAAGCTCAATCAACCCAGTTTACAATTCACAGGTCATAACGATAGTTATGCCTTCAGCACTTTAACAAATCAACACAATAATAATCAAACACGTTAATTGCATTCTCAGAAATCAATGCACATCATTAACTCAACCAATCAGATAATACTACTAACACATATTACACAATTCAATTCAAATCAAGACAATTAAGCAAACAACATGGAAAGCTAAAACTCAGAGATCCCCTTACCTTGGACGCTTTCCTTCCCACTATCTACTTTCAATCATGCACGTATATTTCTTCGGTAAATTAACACCTTCACACGTAAGATCGTATAAATTAAATTTGCGTTTTTGGTCGTAGTCCTTTATGTAGGGTTCAGACAACAATTGGAACTCAGGGTTCTACTTTCTTTTTAGGAGGTGGAAACTACGCTCTTTAAACTACTAGTTTGCTATCAATACATAGTAAAATCCAACAAAATTTGTACTAAAACAGTAGCAAAATTAGTCTAGCTAGTTTTCAGAAAATAAAGAATTAAATCAAAATGAGGTGTATGTTAACAAGAATCGTAAAAACACTTAACATACCCATTTTAGGTTTTAGAGCAAAAAGAAGATTCTTTCACTCAAACTTTTTCTCCTAATGTTTTTCCCAAAACTTCAAAGCTTCAACTTAAACTTTTCTAAGATAAATACTTTTTCCCAAAGTAATTTGAACATATTAAAAACTGCAAAAATACCTCCTTTCAATCATAGATATCATTCTTATTTATCATGATCAAAAATATTATATTAAGTAAATAAAAAACTCTAGTGACTCTAATTAAAAACTTACTAAAAATTATTTCTTTTCAAAGTTTGACTCTGGTATTTTTCAAAGGTAAATTTCTCAAGCAAAAACTAAAGTCTTCCCCTTTCCTTTTAACTAAAAGAAATCACGGTTTGAGCTCCAAAAACAGTGGGTTTTATGACTTGCTTTCAATGTAATTTTACAAAGGAAAAGAGTGATAAAACTATGATCAAAATTATATAATCATTTCTAAGAAAATTTCAACTTAAAATGAGGAATATATAAAGAAAAAGTGAAGAATTTTCTCACCCACAAAATAAGAGAAAGAGCCACGGTTTTAGAGAGAAGAAGAGAGAGAGAAGGTGTTGATGATGTTCCTCCAAAATGGCTCCACTCCAAACATCCATCTTGCTTGATCTTTCATTTGTTCTCGATAATGAAATGGAAATAAAAATGATACTAAAAAGATGAGGAGAAGTGGGAGAGCTGGTTTTCAGTTTTGGAAGAGGTAGATGATGAGATAGAAAACTTTGGTATAAATGATGATGAGAGAGAGATGAATGTGGTGGAAAAAAAAAGAGAATGATCAAGAACAAAGGGGTAGAGGGGGGTAGAGGGTGCTGCTAGGTTAAATAGGATCAAGGATGAGAGATAAGGATAAAAACTTAGTGTGAGGAAGTGGGGGTTGCTTCAATCCGTGGGAGTGATAAGGGAGATAAGTTAAGATCATTTTAATTTTATTATGAGAGAATTCTAGCCAAGTAAAATAAAGGAGAGAAGAGATAATGGAGAGAATGAGTGGTGGGGGAGGCTTGCCGTGGTTTAGGAGGTAAGTTTGATGTAAATATCTAGATATTTTCTAAAATACTACTAGAATAATACGGTTAAGCGATAGTTAGCGTTTTTGCGGAACTAACATCGCATCAGATGTTAACTAAACTATTCTAACTGTCGATTAAAACTTTGACGTCGAACATTTTCATATTCGGGCCACAGTTAGAGTTTTTAAGCGGTTAAATTTCGTCCGGCAGGTTCAAAACGCGTCCAAATTCCGGTGGAATTTCGGAACAAAATTTAAACCATGAGTTAATACAATATATTAGGTCCTAAAAGTAGTTTCAGTTTGGTTAAACTCACTACCGCGATCTATCGTTGAGAATATAGTTAAAAGGGTGTTGATACAATTAACTACAAAGTAAACAAACAAAGCAGAAAATGGAATTTCAGAAATTTGAAGGGATGATAATATTTTCAGTTATAAAATTATTTATATATTTTTTTTAAAATACTCAAAATAATATTTCTCAATAGAAATACAATTCTCGTTATATTACTATATACGACGTGAAAGGGTTCAATAAAAATAAAAATTATTATTTTCAACCCGATTTTCATTTTAAATATACTCAATCAAAAACTTGTATCATTAATATAAGGTTGATCATGAGTCAATATTTTGACTCTGATCCCGCATTTTCTAATATAATCAAATTAACAAATAGTGTAAGTTGGCACTATCAATTAACTTAATTATTTGGATAAAATATAATGAAGACTTGCAAATCACATTACTAATATATTTAATAATATAATAAACGAATCTACAAAATTCGGGGTGTTACATTACTTCCCTTCTAAAAAAAAATTCGTCCTCGAAATTTGAAAACAAATAAGCAATTCAACTACTTCAAGCCAGGATAGTTGTTTACCACAATCACAATCACTTCTATCCCTATTGAACACTTAGTGGTAATTCTAGATACTCCTTAAATACTAAAGATCTAGTTTAATTGGCACTCCACAATCCAGTTTAATCATATCATAAAATTGAGCCAACTTAAGATCATATCCCTACATGACTGTGTAATTTTATACCATCTCTATAGTTAAATTTCATATCCCTACTATCTAAATCTTTAAGTATCAAACATCATACTTTAATGTTAGAATAAAATGACCATTTTCCTTATGAGTGTTGTCAAATCCTTATACGGATTATCAATCGATTCAAAAACCTAGAACCCCTAAGACTTCATCTTAAGTTGTATCTAAATCACCACTTAAAAATCATTTGTCATCAGAAATGTCTGCTCATCCTCTTATTATCACTCCTATCTTTAATATATTGTCCTTAGTTTCCTTATACCTTTAGTATTAAGTCATTCTTACTATCTCTATTTTCTGGGTCTCCAAAAATACTTATTTCCAAATTCACTACTAATGGTTGTTCTTGAATCTAGTGATAACTCTTAATGTCCTATTCTATGATCCAGCATGTCTAAAACATATACACTAAGTTTCACTGGAATTTTTTTTACAACAATTCTTTTGGATCTATCAAACCAAGCAATATAGGAAAAATAGATACTACCAAATAAATTTAAATCTTTATCAACCAATCTTATCCTATTAATAAGATGTAAAACTTTTAAATGCATTCATAGAGTTTGATCATAACCTTATTCTATATCTTGGCTATCTCCATACAAAATAAAATAAAATAAAATCATTTCTATGTTGTTTCTATAGTCAGGTCTTAATCGCTAACTAAATCAATCAATTCTCAACTTCCTAACCCGGATTCTACAAATGCACATGATTCTCCTACTTAAATGCGTTTCTCATAATGTTTCATTTTTTTCAAATTTCAAACCTAAAGTCTAAGCGTCGCGTTTCAAATATTCTATGGCACAACCTTCATCACGAACTTCAGAACGTTGAAAACTAAACAAGCTATAACATACTATGATGCATGATTACCTAAAATAACCTACTCAAACAAGACAGAAAAATTCTCATTTTGCTTTTCACTACACTACAGGTCATCTAACACTCACAATGTCTTTATGTACCCAAAATTTCACCTTAGACTTAAATACTCCAACTAAAATCTCAAATTAATCTACTACTTACGAATGATTCATACTTACCATTAGCTAGTTCATACCAAAATTCCCATGTTGACAATTCTCTATCCAAATTTTTTTTGTTGCAAGCCTAACTCCTTAAACCAAGAAAATAAAATCTTACTACCTAATATCCTCCAACAAAAAAAAGACTATTAACTTATATCACGTACTTGTCATCTTAACACTAAGTTCCCACAATAATCTCAATGCTATGTAATTGTCTACTTAATGAGGCAGAAAACTACCTCAAATATTTCTTAACTTATGAAGGTCTAAAATGTTGGTCAATTCCAACTATTGAAGTTCCTTCCATTCATAACAAGTCAATAGAGTGATCAGCCCCACAACTTATCATTAAATAGTTAGAGCTAAAACAATTGCATGTACTAACTAAATTTGCACAAGCTAACTAATACTAATCCATCAAACCAAACTTTTCATTGAGATATCAATATTATTGGTATATTCCATCACTAGTTGTTCCTTCTACACGTAATAATCTATTGAGCGAGCCAGTCCAATAACTCATCATCCAGTAGTCAAAACCATCATGATTTCATAAACCATCTTAAGTTATCTAACTACCTAATATCAGTATCGCAACTGACTTACCCTATAGGTCTTTTATTTAGTTTGCTTAATCCTCACTCTTCCATTCTAACCCATTGATCTCAAACGGTCATCCTAAGGATTTACAGAAACTAGTAAGTCCTCAAGGGTTTCCTCAACAGTGTTCTAAGTATGAAAATGCGTACGTACATATCCATCCTCACAACTCCTTGAGGTTCACAGAGATCTTACTACACTTCCATAATCTAATATTTATATTCTTACCCAAAAATTGAACTTCCTTGCTTTTCAAGGATGTTCCCATTTTACTAGTCTTAAGGAGTCTGAACTTCTCTATTCAAGGAGTCAAGACTAAGTCGAACTCAGAGTTCAAACACACAATAAGATTGTTTTACAGTTCACTTGAATAGTCATTCCTCAATGACATAAGCAAGTTCCCTGTACCAACAACTACACAGAGCAAACACAACAAAAACATAATGGATCCATAACTCAGATCCCAAAAAGACTCGACCAGCTCTGATACCACTAATGTAACACCCTCACCAGGCGTCACAGATTCTACACTTAATATCGAATTTTGCAGTTGATTTTTTTTAAGCAAAAGTTCACAAAGTATTTCCTGAAAATCTGACACTAGTTAAAAACTCATTTTTGATATACAACAACACAACACACTAATTCCTCATTGATCACAGAATTTCCTTCGCAATTAGGCATACAACATTCATCTTCAAAAACAACACACTTAGTCACAATTTGAAAACCAGACTATGGACACAATCTAATGAGCTGGTCTTAAGATAAAACTCTATGTCTACTGATCTAGATTACTAGTCAGAGACGCCAGAAAGGGGATCACAACCCTTTTTGGACACATACCTAAACATGGACCCTTACCAAACACCTATTTGATAAGTCCAGAAAATTCATTGCTTCTTCATAGAGACGTTCTTCACGCTTCCTCAGGAATCATGCCTTCGATCACGTCACAACGCAAATCGTGACTCAACCTCTACACTGCCAATGCATTCAGCCCCATATACCTGAAACATTGTACTCGAGTACCCCAAAGATGGGTAGACAAACAATCTGGCAAGGTGAATCTCTTATACACGAGTTCATCGCAAGCTATTCCATGGATACATAATAAGTAATACAAGAACAAGCATTTTACTAATACGTATGATATATATATATACATGCGCAATATCACATAATTATAACAACAATCACTCACATAATTAATAAACACATCAATTCATAGCAAGTGATAGAACTCAGCAAGATATGGTTAGTCAACCACGAACATCACGGTCCATGTTAGTAATCGTTCCTCACATCGATTATCAATATCATCAAAATTTCCATACAAAATGGAATAGCACTAGATCGTCACCTAGGCCAATACTGTGATCTAGATTCTCCGTTAGATCAACACAGACAGACATAACATTTACACCATGATTATGTCTCCGTGTCCCTTGTAACCTAGATCCGGATTCCCGTCGGACCTACAAAGAATTACTCAGCGGTCTTCAACACAGACTACAACACGCCCGTGTTGGAACAACGCCCCTAAAAACGTTCTACACTCTCAACGCCTAGGTCCTCGATGGTACCTAGATAATCAATAAGAATCTTGTACTAGATTTTCACACATCTAGATTAAGACTCGGTCCCAAGTTCTCATTTCAAATCAACACTTAACTTTGAAAGTCTCATTACATAATGACAATCATTGAGTATCCAATTTTCATAAATTCTCTTTTTAACATGATACACACAAAGTTTAGAGCACCACACTAAGCGTCCCATTCCACTTAGCATAGCTTTTCGAGTATTCTTATCTTTGACGGACAAGAGCACCACTTTGAGTTTTCAAAACGCTTCTCTCTTTTAAAAGTCGAATACTCAATTATTATCTTTACTAACTTACTTTCATCGTTAACCAACACTCTTAATCAACTCTTTCTACTTTGATTATTTATCTTCTCTTATCAAATTTTCTTTACTATTCCAACTCTACTCAACACTTAACTTTGAAAGTTTCTTTACATAGTGACAATCATTGAGTAATCAAATTTTCATAAATTCTTCCTTACAAATGTTACGCTCAAAGTTTAGAGCACTATGCTAAGCGTCCCATTCCACTTAACATAGCTTTCCGGGTAGTCTCATCCTTTAACGGATCAAGAGCACCCTTTGAGTTTTTTTCGAAAACACTTCAATTGATAATAACAGGTTACTCAAATGCTATCCTTACTAAATTTACTTTCATCACTGATCAACCACACTTTAATTCACTTTCTACCTTTTCTCATTCTAATGCCTAAGGTTTCCCTTTTTCGAAATAAGAGCGTGTTTTTCTAAATATAGTCAACTCCGAATATCCATTGGAGAAGTTCGGATTTTCACAAAATTAAACACTTTCTCGTAAATCATTTTCTTTTAATAATGTCTAAGTTATTCATTTCTTTTTAATGCTACTTTATCCTATTAACTCTTTCATTTCAAAAATTTCACGTGATCTATTTCTACCATTATCATGGTCACATCCTTGACGCATCTACAATTTTCCTTTAAGCTCAATCAACCCAGTTTACAATTCACAGGTCATAACGATAGTTATGCCTTCAGCACTTTAACAAATCAACACAATAATAATCAAACACGTTAATTGCATTCTCAGAAATCAATGCACATCATTAACTCAACCAATCAGATAATACTACTAACACATATTACACAATTCAATTCAAATCAAACAATCAAGACAATTAAGCAAACAACATGGAAAGCTAAAACTCAGAGATCCCCTTACCTTGGACGCTTTCCTTCCCGCTATCTACTTTCAATCATGCACGTATATTTCTTCGGTAAATTAACACCTTCACACGTAAGATCGTATAAATTAAATTTGCGTCTTTGGTCGTAGTCCTTTATGTAGGGTTCAGACAACAATTGGAACTCAGGGTTCTACTTTCTTTTTAGGAGGTGGAAACTACGCTCTTTAAACTACTAGTTCGCTATCAATACATAGTAAAATCCAACAAAATTTGTACTAAAACAGTAGCAAAATTAGTCTAGCTAGTTTTCAGAAAATAAAGAATCAAATCAAAATGAGGTGTATGTTAACAAGAATCGTAAAAACACTTAACATACCCATTTTAGGTTTTAGAGCAAAAAGAAGATTCTTTCACTCAAACTTTTTCTCCTAATGTTTTTCCCAAAACTTCAAAGCTTCAACTTAAACTTTTCTAAGATAAATACTTTTACTCAAAATAATTTGAACATATTAAAAACTGCAAAAATACCTCCTTTCCATCATAGATACCATTCTTTTTTATCATGATCAAAAATATTATATTAACTAAATAAAAAACTCTAGTGACTCTAATTAAAAACTTACTAAAAATTATTTCTTTTCAAAGTTTGACTCTGGTATTTTTCAAAGGTAAATTTCTCAAGCAAAAACTAAAGTCTTCCCCTTTCCTTTTAACTAAAAGAAATCACGGTTTGAGCTCCAAAAATAGTGGGTTTTATGACTTGCTTTCAAAGTAATTTTACAAAGGAAAAGAGTGATAAAACTATGATCAAAATTCTATAATCATTTCTAAGAAAACTTTCAACTTAAAATGAGGAATATATAAAGAAAAAGTGAAGAATTTTCTCACCCACAAAATGAGAGATAGAGCCACGGTTTTAGAGAGAAGAAGAGAGAGAGAAGGTGTTGATGATGTTCCTCCAAAATGGCTCCACTCCAAACTTCCATCTTGGTTGATCTTTCATTTGTTTTCGTTAATGAAATGGAAATAAAAATGATACTAAAAAGATGAGGAGAAGTGGGAGAGCTGGTTTTCAGTTTTGGAAGAGGTAGATGATGAGATAGAAAACTTTGGTATAAATGATGATGAGAGTGAGATGAATGTGGTGGAAAAAAAAAGAGAATGATCAAGAACAAAGGGGTAGAGGTGCTGCTAGGTGAAATAGGATCAAGGATGAGAGATAAGGATAAAAACTTAGTGTGAGGAAGTGGGGGTTGCTTCAATCCGTGGGAGTGATAAGGGAGATAAGTTAAGATCATTTTAATTTTATTGAGAGAGAATTCTAGCCAAGTAAAATAAAGGAGAGAAGAGATAATGGAGAGAATGAGTGGTGGGGGAGGCTTGCCGTGGTTTAGGAGATAAGTTTGATGTAAATATCTAGATATTTTCTAAAATACTACTAGAATAATATGGTTAAGCGATAGTTAGCGTTTTTGCGGAACTAACATCGCATCAGATGTTAACTAAACTATTCTAACTGTCGATTAAAACCTTGACGTTGAACATTTTCATATTCGGGTCACAGTTAGAGTTTTTAAGAGGTTAAATTTCGTCCGGCAGGCCCAAAACGCGTCCAAATTCCGGTGGAATTTCGGACGAAATTTAAACCATGAGTTAATACAATATATTAGGTCCTAAAAGTAGTTTCAGTTTGGTTAAACTCACTACCGCGATCTATCGTTGAGAATATAGTTAAATGGGTGTTGATACAATTAACTACAAAGTAAACCAACAAAGCAGAAAATGGAATTTCAGAAATTTGAAGGGATGATATTATTTTCAGTTATAAAATTATTTATATATTTTTTTTTTAAAATACTCAAAATAATATTTCTCAAAAGAAATACAATTCTCGTTATATTACTATATACGACGTGAAAGGGTTCAATAAAAATAAGAATTATTATTTTCAACCCGATTTTCATTTTAAATATACTCAATCAAAAACTTGTATCATTAATATAAGGTTGATCATGAGTCAATATTTTGACTCTGATCCCGCATTTTCTAATATAATCAAATTAACAAATAGTGTAAGTTGGCACTATCAATTAACTTAATTATTTGGATAAAATATAATGAAGACTTGCAAATCACATTACTAATATATTTAATAATATAATAAACGAATCTACAAAATTCGGGGTGTTACATTACTTCCCTTCTAAAAAAATTTCGTCCTCGAAATTTGAAAACAAATAAGCAATTCAACTACTTCAAGCCAGGATAGTTGTTTTCCACAATCACAATCACTACCTCTATCCCCATTGAACACTTAGTGGTAATTCTAGATACTCCTTAAATACTAAAGATCTAGTTTAATTGGCACTCCACAATTCAGTTTAATCATATCATAAAATTTAGCCAACTTAAGATCATATCCCTACATGACTGTGTAATTTTATACCATCTATATTTAAATTTCATATCCCTACTATCTAAATCTTTAAGTATCAAACATCATACTTTAATGTTAGAATAAAATGACCATTTTCCTTATGAGTGTTGTCAAATCCTTATACGGATTATCAATCGATTCAAAAACCTAGAACCCCTAAGACTTCATCTTAAGTTGTATCTAAATCACTGTTGCGCCCGAAAAAGTTCCCGAGGGGTTTTTCTTCGTTTACAACGTTTTAAGACAATGAAGTCGCCACCAATATTTTTTATAAGGAAAATATTGAAGAAAAACCTTTTGGAAGACAGATGATCTTTTGGAAAACCGGGAGATTTGGGTTCGAGGGTCGGTTAGGCATGGGGAAGGTATTAGCACCCCACATCTCCTTTCTACTGAAAGGGAACCTTTAATTAAATGTGTGATTTTAAGTGTTGATTTGAAAAATATTTAAATTTGCCTCTTTCGAATAGACTTAATTAATTTTTATTTGCGGCGCTTGACGAGAGTTAGCCGCTTTGGGTTTTTTGAAAGGAAAAATGTTGTTAGTTTATTGTGCTTGACGGAGGGGATCCGCTCCTACGTATCTCCAGGTGCGATGGAGAATTCAAAGCTACGTAGTTCTAGGTTTTTTGGTTTTTTATCTTGTTTAATTGTGGAAAATCGAGCTTTCATGATGATCAATTGAGCGAAGGCTCCAAGTGACCACCATTAGCACTCCATTGTTAATAATCATGCAAGCAAAGGCTTCGCAGGACCAATAACAAAGTTTTTGATTTAATGAAAAGTTTTTTAGGAAAACTAGGCGTTCATGATGATCAATTGAGCAAAGGCTCCAAGTGATCACCACTAGTTCCCCATTGTTAATGATTATGCAAGTAGAGGCTTCGCAAAACCATTAACAAAGTTTTTTGATTTATCGAAAATATTTAGAAAAATTAGGCATTCATGATGATCAATTGAGCAAAGGCTCCAAGTGATCACCACTAGTTCCCCATTGTTAATGATTATGCAAGCAGAGGCTTCGCAAAATCATTAACAAAGTTTTTTGATTTATTGAGAGTATTTAGAAAAATTAGGCATTCATGATGATCAATTGAGCAAAGGCTCCAAGTGATCACCACTAGTTCCCCATTGTTAATGATTATGCAAGCAGAGGCTTCGCAAAATCATTAACAAAGTTTTTTGATTTATTGAGAGTATTTAGAAAAATTAGGCATTCATGATGATTAATTGAGCAAAGGCTCCAAGTGATCACCACTAGTTCCCCATTGTTAATGATTATGAAAGCAGAGGCTTCGCAAAATCATTAACAAAGTTTTTTGATTTATTGAGAAATTATTTGAGTTGAAAAAGATTCAAAACGAGAGAAAGTGGAAATTGCAAAATGGGGGTGTTATTAGTCGTAGGGGGGTGGTGTAACTGAACAGGGGTTGTAAACAAAGAAGCCCGGGGCCAAGATATGAGGGCCCAGTATGCGAAACTGGGCTTAAGTGAGGTGGGGGGCGCGCGCATTAATCAATGTGGTGTGAATATGAATCTGAATGTTAAAAAAATAAAAAAATAAAATAGAGAATTAAAGGGACATATATAAAGTTCAGATTGGAAAGTCCAAACCCTAATTCCCTTCCCTATTTTCACGGCAGCAGCCGCTGCTCTCCTTCCCCTCCAAACTTGGCGAAAATTTCGCCTTCCCTTTTGGTGAGAGAGAGAGCGAAGTTAGTGAGTAGATGAGAGAGAAGGAATGAGCGAAGTGAGGGGAAGAAGCTGGAGGGGTGTCGGGTTTCGCTGGAGGAAGCTGCGACGGCCAGGGGTTCGGTTTTAGGGGTGGTCGCGACGGTGAAGGAGCGCCGGAGAAGACGAAGCTGGCGGTGGGAGCTTCGCCGGCGACGGCCTAGCTTCCATGTTCGTTCCTTTTTCATTTTTTTCGTTTCGGCTTGTGTATGTTTGTTCTGATTTTGGTTCTTTCTCCCATTCTCCATCTCCTCTGATTTTCAATCGGATCCTAGTCCTGTTTTCGTGTGTTTTGCTATTTATTTTTTTGTACTACACTGGATCTGATCTATACTATGTTAATCTACTGAGAAAAAAAACTTGATGTGATAATCTCTGATAAAAAAAAATGGCAAAACCAATCTGACATCCGCTATTATAACAGTCAAAATCTGTGTGTATTTTTTACTTTGAAACATAGCAAACAACAAAAGGAGAATAGATCTATACACATGTTCTTACATTTTCGGATTTTCTATATACAGAAATACCAACCTGGTCTCCTGAAAACAAAGAACATATCTGAAATGTAGACTTTCGTTTACTGGTAATCCTTTGTTGTTGTTGCTACTCGATTTTCCTCTTTTCAGATCTCAAAAAATGTGTTTAGGGGATTAGGGTTTCGGTGTAAAACCCTAATCTTTTTCTGGTGATTTTTTAACCTTGAAATTCGTGTCCCCCCCTTTGACCACTGTCTGATCTCCTTTTTATTCTGAAAAATTAGGTTTAAGCATTTAATTTGTGTTTCTTGGGCTTTGACTAACTTTGACCCTCCTTGTTTTTCGTGATCCGCGCCCAAATCGCAAGGTTGGAGAAGCATTCTTTGGAACCCGGATTTCTTGATGTTGCTTTTCGTTGTTTATTATTATTTTTTTTTATGTAATTTTCGGATTTATTTATTTTTGTATATTTTGTGTTATTATTTTTTTGTATTTTTTGGACATTTGGACATTTGGACTCTCCTAAGTTGTAATAAAAATTAAACAGTATTTTTTTTGACATTTTTGGACTATTAAACACTTTTTAACTTGTAAATAAAACTAAATAGAACTTCTTGACACTTTGGACTCTATATATATTCTCAAAATAAATTAACTGCACAAAAAAGAATAATAATAATAAAAAGAGTCTGGCCAAACACAAAGACGATAACGGGCCAGACTAGACGAATACGCTAAAACGAGTCTCAAATAGAAGAAATGAGCTCATTAACTAAAAACACTACTTATGTACGACTAAACCCAAATACGAAGATTAAATTGAAGAACGCACGAAAAGATTGATCATTCGCGTGCCTGCTTAATTTAAACAACGGTATTTCGATTTAGTTGAGTTCGATGATTGAAATTGGCTTAAGTTAAGGGTCGGACAAAATTAGGGTATTACAGCTGCCCCTCTTTATTTCACATTTCGCCAAAAAATATGAATTGGCCTTTTCATATTTGTTGGTGAAGTGGAAATAAGGATATAGAAATAATACTAATTTTGTCCGTTTCAGAAAAACTCAAATCTTTTTGTTATTTTCCTTTTGAGAGGGGGTGTTAACACTTGTCGCATTAACGGGAAAGCAATAACTTGGGAAAAGCGGTAAATTGGGAATTCGGAGGTGGCCTAAAACCTTTTAACGGACTCTTGTCGAGTCCGAGCTCTGGGGGTGGCCTTTTCGAGCGCCGATCAACATCGGTCCGAATCGATTTGATCGAGGATTTACGCTGCGGCCTTAGGCCGACACAACTAATCCGGGAAGGACTTAACGGTTCGATGGATCCATCGCGTGCTCGCATAACGATGTTGTGATGCGTGGAAGGAGTTCACTAACTCGCGGGAGTTCACTAACTGCGGGTTGATGGAGTTTACGAACTCGGATTGATGGAGTTTACGAACTCGGGGTGGCTTTTTGAGCGCCGATCAACATCGGTCCGAATCGATTTGATCAAGGGATTTACGCCGTGCCTTAGGTCGACACAACTAATCCGGAAGGACTTAACGAAGTCGATGGATCCATCGCGTGCTCGCATAACGCGATGTTGTGATCGTGGAAGGAGTTCACTAACTCGTGGGAGTTCACTAACTCGGGTTGATGGAGTTTACGAACTCGGATTGATGGAGTTTACGAACTCGGGGGTGGCCTTTTCGAGCGCCGATCAACATCGGTCCGAATCGATTTGATCAATGGATTTACGTTGTGCCTTAGGGCCGACACAACTAATCCGGGCGACTTAACGGTTCGATGGATCCATCGCGCGCTCGCGTGCGATGTTGTGATCTCGTGGAAGGAGTTCACTAACTCGTGGGAGTTCACTAACTCGGGTTGATGGAGTTTACGAACTCGGTTTGATGGAGTTTACGAACTCGGTTTGATGGAGTTTACGAACTCGGTTTGATGGAGTTTACGAACTCGTGTCGATGGAGTTTACGAACTCGCGGCGATGGTGATTTTCTAAAAATGGGATTCTTGGGACTCTCGGGTCCGAAGTAACTTTTCTCTTGAATGGTGCGTGAAATGCATGCACTTGGGTATTTGGGTGCATATGAATGCAATGATTGATTTTGGTGGGATGCTTCTTCTGTTTGATTTTTCATTCTCTTCTTTTTTGTTATTCTTTCGCTCTTCTGAGATGCGAACTTGAAAGCGTAATGTACTGTTTGATGCCATGGGGTGATGAATGGTATGGATGATATGAGAACGATGAATGATATGAAGATGTTGTGTTCTTTTGTGTTTGCTTCTTCTTTGTAGTTTATGAGATGCAAATATCAACATAATGCTTTGATGTTTGAATGCAAGTGTATGCGGTGATTGATGCTTTGATGAATGGAATGCTCCTATTCTAACTTCTGTTTGTTTCTTTTTTGCTTCTTCTATGAAATGCAGACCTTAATATGATGCAATGCTCTGATGTTTGATGCAATGATTTTTTCTTTTTCTTTTATGGAAATGCTAGCATTAATGTGATGCCAATGCAATGAAAAGATTTCTGCTTTTTCTTCTTTACTATTTTTCTCTATGAAATGCAAGTATTAGTATGATGCAACTGACGTGGACCGTTTTTTTGCTTTTTGCTATGTGATGAAGGCACAAAATGTGAAGATGCAAATGTAATGCTTTGATGCATATGCCATAATGAATAGATTGAAATACCTAGATGCATGAGGTGTACATTTTTGTGATGATGAGATGTGAGACTTTGGATGCAAGGAATTGAGATGATTATTGGTCATTCTGTTGAAAAATTGCATTTGATTCAAACTCTGGTGTTCTCAAGGTTTTTATTTACAAACAATCTCACTTGTTTTCTCTTTCTTTCCATGATGATGGTGAATTTGGATATCACGTAAACAACTTGTGTTCTCTCTTCTTGAAGCATCGTCTAGTAAGCATGCATAGGAGTGCAAATGTGAATGAATGAGTCACTAGCTTGGCATTGGTTTAGGGCATGGACATTTATGGCAAGTGAAGGAATGATGACATGGTTATTGCCAAGCTCATGAGGATCAAGAGATACAATATTGCCCCAATTCATGTCTTTGATGAATGAATAGCTTGCCCCTGTCTAGTGGTGACAACAATTAGGGGTGTAGAAGATGATGAATTGGGAATGCTTCAGCTTTTGAAATGAAGGGTGGAGCAGAAGAGATTTTGTCTCAACCCATAAAGTTTGATATTGCCCCAGTCATAACAAGGACAAAGCTGCCCCAATTAGAATGACAAGGCCTCGTTTAGGATAGTGAGTTGAGAAATTGCCCCGGTGAGGTTTTATAGGAATGAATGAGGTGAAGGAATGGGAACGCACTTGCCCCACTTTCGAATGACATTTCAAACGGTTTCTTTGAGTGAGGTTGTGAAAGGCGACAGAGTTATGGTGATGGTTATGAATTGAGGGTGATATATGAATGGG
The DNA here is from genome assembly GCA_020916435.1 of Oxytropis ochrocephala. NCBI lineage: Eukaryota > Viridiplantae > Streptophyta > Magnoliopsida > Fabales > Fabaceae > Oxytropis > Oxytropis ochrocephala. The sequence continues at coordinate 34,169,492 of CM037093.1, read as the reverse complement.
GTGAGCAATGAACAAACCTCCCCAAAGTTGAGCGGAGTGAGAGGTGAAGGGCATGCCCCCTAGTACACACTTTTGGTTCTCTTTAAAGGCAACTCGAATGCAATGGAAGTTTTGACTTTTTAGTATGAGGAGAGGCTCCACTTGGTGACCACTAAACCTCGTTTTAATGCAACATGAATGCATCTTGGAGTGCAAGTCCTTCTTCCTTTTTTACAAACTTTCTTTTTTGATTTTTTTTTTTTTTGAGCAGCTTTTTTTTTTCTGCTTGTTTGTTTTTCTTTTTGAGCAAACACGTCGTAGATAAACAAACTTATTTGTCCTAAGATTAAAACTTAAGAAGACGAAAGCAATTAGTCATTGATCAGAATGGACTTTTTAGGGTTGTGATGTGGAGAAGGGGATGGTTGAGCTTAATGAAGTGTTTGGGGTTGATGGGGAGGATGAGTCTTGTTCGGTGTTGGCCGATGGTCGATGGTTTATGAAGGGAATGGTTATTAGGTTTGATGAGGTGCAGGAAATGGTTATTAGGTTTGATGAGGTGCTTGAAGGTTTTATGAAAGAAAAGATGGTTAAACCCAATGAATTGAGGGCTTTTTTCTGAAAGGGGGAATGATTGAACCCATTGAATTTGAGGGCCCTTTTGGAAGGGGAGCTCTTATGCTTCATGACAAAATGTATTGACTCTTAATGTATACTCCCTTTGTCTTCCTTTCTTTGTTTTGGGATTTCTCCTTTTTGAAACTTTGTTATTCCCCTCCTTTTGTGAATTTTCTTTCCTTTCGTCTAGGGTGAAAATGATATACCATCTTTGATGTGGAATTAACCCTCGTCTAGGGTGATGGAGATATCTTGTGCTTTTCTTGGCTTAAGATGGGTAACAAAGGGTATTTTTGTGATTTTGAATCTTTGGCTTAAGAGGGGTAGGAAATGGACTTTTTTTTTTTTTTGGGTTTTAGGTTTTTGAGGGTATGGAGAGGTGACCAAACTTCATTTCAAATCCCGATTGCTTATTTCTGTGAGACTTAACTTTAGGACAATAACTTATCTACCTTCATGTGCTTGCTCTTTTCTTTTCCCCCCTTTTGTGCCCTAATTTTGCCTGGACCGCTCTTTGCGAGTTTTCAATCCACCGGGCGCTCTTTTCTGTCTAAGCGCCGCTTCATGGGTTTTCAACCTAGCGAGCTCATTTTATCTTTTTCATTTATTATGTATTTTTAGAAAGACTTGCACTAAAGGAATATGGTAATCGACAAGGAAATTAGTGATCATAGAATTGCCTCAAAGCATGGAGGACTTAAAGTGTGAACCAAAAAGTCAAGTATGCAATCGATGGGAGAGGATATGCGCTTTATGGGTGGGAGTGCGGGATTAGACTTGGATGGGGAAATTGAAGGAAATGGATCGACTCAAACAAGAGAAGCGCACGTAGCATACATACTTACTAGAAGAACGCTTCACAGAGAGTTAACATCGGTTAAATCATGATATAAAAACCTTCTTGACGAACTGTTTCAGTCTTTTATCATGGAATGGATGGGATGCAATGCCTTTTTTTGAAGGAAATACAAATGAGGTATTGATGTGAAAAACTGAGGGCCTTGGAACACCTTGAGTTTGCAAATGAGTGAGGGTAAACTTTTCCAAAAAAGAAAGATTACTTTGCAAGAACATCTCGTCTCTCATCACAACATTTTTTTTTTGTATGCAATGCATGGATGAAAACATTATGATGCATACATGATGAAAATGAAATGCATGAATGCATGTTCACTTGAAAAGTGTGATTATTCTAAATTTTTTTTTATGCAAGACGAAATATGAGATGCCAATGCATTTTTGGATGATGAATGATGCAAGAATGATGCTTCTTTTCAAAATGATTTTTATAGAGGCAAGACAGATATGAAATGTCGATGCCCCCTTTTCTTTTTGAAAGATGCGGGAATGATGTTTTTTCCTAAATGATGATTTTTAAGAGACAAGGCAAAGTATGAAATGCCAATGCCCCTTCCCTTTTCTTTTGAATGATGAAAGATGCAAGAATGGTGATATGAGGCAACCGATTGTCGTTACTTCTCGAGTAACCCGCATGAAACATTGAGTGGATCCCGACCCAATACTTCACACAATATATCAAACGTTTCGACAATTAGTTGACTCAACTTAATTTCCTACTTGAAAATAAAACACGTGTGATCGGGTCAAAGTGCCTCGATATCGTGAGAGTAACATCTCAAATTTGTAGTCGACAAACAAATTTGAGATATTACCTTCGTCGCTCAAAGGTGCTCTTCTACCCATTAAGCCATCACATGAGGAAATTTTTCTTTGTTTCAAAGGATGCATGCAGGAGAAATGATGTATTCGAACAAAGTGATGAGGATAATGAAATGATGCATGAATGCTATATTTTGAATGAATTTGATGATGATTTTTGTTCATGATTATGAATGAGATGCTTATGCAATGCGGATGATGATTGCTTATGGTTTTCATTTTTCTTATGTAATGAAAATGAAATGTGTGATGCTTACAATTACTTTCCTAATGTATGAGAGATATTGAATGGAGATGCATATGAAATGAGGCGTTAATGTTTATTTTTTCATGATGCGTGAAAAATGAAAACAGTAATGCATGAGACGCGCCCCTAATAAGACACAAACCTTAATGATATAGAGAAAAATGCATGTATGAATTTTATCGAGTTTTTGTTTTATGCAATGCAAATGATGATGTATGCATGATGATGATGCTTTATGCAAGATAAACGAAAGAGGTTTTATTGGCAATGATTCAAGTTTTTTTTTTGGAAGAAGCGGGTCGTACGTGGCTTCATATGGACCTAGTAAGGGAAAGGCTACAACGGCAGCTCTTTCTCTCTTTTTTTGAAAAGGGTGAACCACATGTTGCCCCGTACGGACCGGCAAAAGAAAGGCCTGCAACGACAGCTCTTTCTCTATTTTCTCTTCTTTTTTTTTTTTTTTTTTTTTGAAAAATCTCCGTCTCCTTTTTTGAAAACATGCCTAGATTACAATGCAACACACAATTTGGTATGCCCCTTGTGTCCTACGAAGGGTGGGAATCCTAGGGTCTAAAGTCGACGAAAAGGGTAATCCTCCCATGTAGGTTCTAATCACTTCCTCACAATGGCAACCAAGAGCTGAAGTCTTTCTCATGATGACACCCACAATCGTAGAAAGCTACCGAGTGTGAGGCATCATGACAAAGTGCACTCTTGGGTGGAACTTTCATGAGAGCCATACATGCATGCAGGTCTACGAATGGCGATCCACTAGTCGCTCCCACTCTCCTAGGTTTTTGTTCGGCACTGGGTTTTAGGCCCCACTCAACGCTCACAAGTATAGGGTGTGTGTGTGTGCTTTGAGTGCACAATACCTAGAAATAGCTACCCTTCCCCACCGCAAATGAAAACCTGCACACCCGCATAAAAGCAAAAATAGCATGTTGTCTACCCTAGGGTTTAATATCAAATAAGTCAGCCTAGAGTTTCAACAGCAACCAATTGCATTGCTTACCTCAAGAAAGGGAGCCAAGAAGGGGGGAACATGATAAGAATGGGGGAAATGCATGGAGGAACTAAGCATATAAGCAAAGAAGATAAGCGGGGAAACAATCATAGAAGAGGAAGAAGGGAATGCATATGAATGCAACAATGCTTGTATGAGAAAGAAGAAGAATAGAGGCGAAACGATATATTCAAACCAAACACATGAATCATACATTTAATTAATTAGGCTCGACCCTCTTTTTGAAAAAAATTTACTTTTAGTCCCCAGTGAAGTCGCCAGCTGTTGCGCCCGAAAAAGTCCCCGAGGGGTTTTTCTTCGTTTACAACGTTTTAAGACAATGAAGTCGCCACCAATATTTTTTATAAGGAAAATATTGAAGAAAAACCTTTTTGGAAGACAGATGGTCTTTTGGAAAACCGGGAGATTTGGGTTCGGGGGTCGGTTAGGCATGGGGAAGGTATTAGCACCCCACATCTCCTTTCTACTGAAAGGGAACCTTTAATTAAAGGTGTGATTTTAAGTGTTGATTTGAAAAATATTTAAATTTGCCTCTTTCGAATAGACTTAATTAATTTTTATTTGCGGCGCTTGACGAGAGTTAGCCGCTTTGGGTTTTTTGAAAGGAAAAATGTTTTTAGTTTATTGTGCTTGACGGAGGGGATCCGCTCCTACGTATCTCCAGGTGCGATGGAGAATTCAAAGCTACGTAGTTCTAGGTTTTTGGTTTTTTATCTTGTTTAATTGTGGAAAATCGAGCTTTCATGATGATCAATTGAGCGAAGGCTCCAAGTGACCACCATTAGCACTCCATTGTTAATAATCATGCAAGCAAAGGCTTCGCAGGACCAATAACAAAGTTTTTGATTTAATGAAAAGTTTTTTAGGAAAACTAGGCGTTCATGATGATCAATTGAGCAAAGGCTCCAAGTGATCACCACTAGTTCCCCATTGTTAATGATTATGCAAGTAGAGGCTTCGCAAAACCATTAACAAAGTTTTTTGATTTATCAAAAATATTTAGAAAAATTAGGCATTCATGATGATCAATTGAGCAAAGGCTCCAAGTGATCACCACTAGTTCCCCATTGTTAATGATTATGCAAGCGTAAGCTTTCGCAAAATCATTAACAAAGTTTTTTGATTTATTGAGAGTATTTAGAAAAATTAGGCATTCATGATGATCAATTGAGCAAAGGCTCCAAGTGATCACCACTAGTTCCCCATTGTTAATGATTATGCAAGCAGAGGCTTCGCAAAATCATTAACAAAGTTTTTTGATTTATTGAGAGTATTTAGAAAAATTAGGCATTCATGATGATCAATTGAGCAAAGGCTCCAAGTGATCACCACTAGTTCCCCATTGTTAATGATTATGCAAGCAGAGGCTTCGCAAAATCATTAACAAAGTTTTTTGATTTATTGAGAAATTATTTGAGTTGAAAAAGAATCAAAACGAGAGAAAGTGGAAATTGCAAAATGGGGGTGTTATTAGTCGTAGGGGGGTGGTGTAACTGAACAGGGGGTGTAAACAAAGAAGCCCGGGCCAAGATATGAGGCCCAAGATGGGAACCGGGCTTAAGTGAGGTGGGGGGCGCGCGCATTAATCAATGTGGTGTGAATATGAATCTGAATGTTAAAAAAATAAAAAAATAAAATAGAGAATTAAAGGGACATATATAAAGTTCAGATTGGAAAGTCCAAACCCTAATTCCCTTCCCTATTTTCACGGCAGCAGCCGCTGCTCTCCTTCCCCTCCAAACATGGCGGAAATTTCGCCTTCCCTTTTGGTGAGAGAGAGAGCGAAGTTAGTGAGTAGATGAGAGTGAAGGAATGAGCGAAGTGAGGGAAGAAGTTTGGAGGGTGTCGGGTTTCGACGGAGGAAGCTGCGACGACCAGGGGTTCGGTTTTAGGGGTGGTCGCGACGGTGAAGGAGCGCCGGAGAAGACGAAGCTGGCGGTGGGAGCTTCGCCGGCGACGGCCTAGCTTCCATGTTCGTTCCTTTTTCATTTTTTTCGTTTTTGGCTTGTGTATGTTTGTTCTGATTTTGGTTCTTTCTCCCATTCTCCATCTCCTCTGATTTTCAATCGGATCCTAGTCTGTTTTGCTGTGTGTTTTGCTATTTATTTTTTTTGTACTACATCGATCCGATCTATACTATGTTAATCTACTAAGAAAAAAACTTGATGTGATAATCTCTCGATAAAAAAATGGCAAAACCAATCGACATCCGCTATTATAACAAACCAAAATGTGTGTGTATTTTTACTTTGAAACATAGCAAACAACAAAAGGAGAATAGATCTATACACATGTTCTTACATTTTCGGATTTTCTATATACGTAAATACCAACCTGGTCTCCCCAAAACAAAGAACAGATCTGAAATGTAGACTTTCGCATCTTGGTAATCCTTTGTTGTTTGTTGCTACTCGATTTTCCTCTTTTTGAGATCTCAAAAATGTGTTTAGGGATTAGGGTTTGATTGTAAAACCCTAATCTTTTTCTGGTGATTTTTTAACCTCGAAATTCGTGTCCCCCCCTTTGACCACTGTCTGATCTCCTTTTTATTCTGAAAAATTAGGTTTAAGCATTTAATTTGTGTTTCTTGGGCTTTGACTAACTTTGACCTCTTTTTTTTTTGAGATCTGCGCCCAAATCGCTAGTTGGAGAGCAAATTCTTTGGAACCCTGGATTTGCTGCTTGTAACACCCCCTTATATTATATGCTAATTAAGCTAATAAAAATCAGAGTTTTTCAAAAACCTGTCCACGCACCTCAAAGGGGGTGGTACGTTTAATAAAGACAACATCAGAACATATTTACAAAAAATTCAAACGCATCTAGTGCGTAAACTGCATATCATGTCACAAGGGATAGAACCCTAAAACCTGTTTAATGTTTACAATCATCCAAAAATAGTTCACAGCAGCGGAAAATAAAATCAAGTTCAGTCCAAAACATAAAATAACAATACTAAGACCCCAATCCCGGGTGTTACTAGATCAGAGCCGACTCAAGACCCCAAAAGCCTAGGTATCTTCACTCAGATTCACCTGCATGTCGCCACGAGAGCAGGCAACATAAAAATGCTAGGGTGAGTCTCTTTACATAAATAATAACAAGTAAGATAGGCATTATATTCGGAAAACATCTAGTAACAGCAAGTCATAGCAATTAAGCATTCACCATTCAATTAGAACATCAACAAGTCACAACAGAGGATTAATTAAGCATCAATGAGAATCCAAGAAATGCATGATGATATGCATGTGTGCAATATGCATGTGGATCCATCATCACCTCAAAAACCCCGTCGGGTACCCACCGCATGTGGCCGAAGCCTCCCGTCGCAAATTGGCCGAAGCCCCCGTCGCGTAATGCATATGATTCATGTGACACTATGACAAATGCATCACAACACAACAATCACCACCACATCATTTATTGACCACCACTTGATCAATGATTAACCACCTCTTGATCATTTATTAATCACCACATGATCAATTATTAATCACCACCACATCATTTATTAACCACCACTTATCAATTTTTAATTAAATCCCACCTAAGGACCAAACCACCCCATAGGGACCTTTTCTTCACTTAAGGACCATTTTGACACACCAAAAATTAATTTAGGGACTTAGGAAATTATTTTACATATTGGGACTAATTAGACACTAAGGGATTATTTTGTCACGCCAAGGATTAATTTAATTCTTAGGGACTAATTTGTCACACCAAGGATTAAACTAATTCTTAGGGACTAAACCATCACTTAGACACATTTTGGGTACCTAGCGCGCCAGGGCAGCCAATATGGCGCCCACATCTTGATATCCCACCCTCACTCACACACGCGTGGTGACACACACACACACTAGCACAGGGCGCCAAGTTTCTAGTAAACTGGCGCCCCCCCTGCACCGCCCCACACTTTGCACGCACAAGACACACACACCACGCACCAGGCGCCAAAATGCCTAGCATTTGGCGCCCCACACAGCCCAGACACGAGCACAGCCACGAGGCGCGCACAAACTTGGTCACGGGCGCCAGATTCCTAGGGAATTGGCGCCCCCCTTCTGCCAAACCCAGCCAGACCGAGACACAAGGCACCAAAACAGCACACTGGGCGCCACTTTGCCTAGCAAATGGCGCCCCTGCTCGCCCTACACAACACACACGCACGCACATTTCCAGCAACCAGGCGCCAAAATGCTAGGCATTTGGCGCCCCCCTTCCAACACTCACACTCAACATTCCTCAAAACCTAATTTCTATTCCACAATTCATTTCTCACATAACCATCACTCAATTAAACATTAAATTATCATTAGTAATTCATCATACTCACACACTCATTCTCATGGAACCATTTCATCAAATACCTAATATGCATAATTTCACAACTCATGCTTTTACAACCACAAACAACATGTTATGACCAAAATCAAACACCCCAAACATCAATCAACATATAACCAACACAAAATCACACAACACATCATTCCTAGAGCTATTCTAACTATAAAACACATCCTACAAGTTATAAAAGATGTAATGGAGAGTCCCCTAACCTTGGGTGAGCTAAAGCTTCAACCAACCACCAAGAAAACAACCAAATGAAGCCTCCAAAACTGATTTCCAGCTATGGCCGAAAGTTTCCTCCTTTGGGTGGGAAAAGAAGTTCAAAAATAACAAGAATGAGCTTATGGAACTCATGGAAATGGAACATGGAAGGAAAACAAGGGTGTTTAGGACCAAAGCCTTCACTTACCAACACAAAACTTGAGAAAAGTTTCCTCCTTTCTCCTCCTTCAAGCTGAATACGTGGGTTCTCTTTCTTTGGGTAGCCATGGAAAATTAACAAGGCAAGGAATAAGCTTATGGAACTTAAAGAAATGGAATGGGGAGAAGAAATGATGAAGAATGAGGTCAAAATCTCACTTACCAACCAAGAACCCAAGCAAGCTACCTCCTTCTTCCTTTCTCCTTGCCGCGCCTCTTTTCTCCCTCTCTACTTCTATTTGTTTTCTTTCTTTCAAAATGAGGTATGGATACCCTAGTTTAGGACCCCTAACCTTTATGACTACTATTGGGCCCAATAATGGCCCTTGGGCCTTATTCCCACTCCTACACTTAATTTATTCCACCTCCTGAAATAAAAATAATTCCAACTTAGTATCCTATTTAAAATTAGATTAAACCCCTTTTAGATAAAATAAACTTTGACTATTTAATTTAACTTAATTAAATGTTGCAAGCCCCAAATAACTTAATTAATTAAATAATTAAATTATTTTGGGCGTTACAACTCTCCCCCACTTAAAGAATTTCGTCCTCGAAATTACCTAAATCGAACAACTCTGGATAAGCCTCCTTCATCTTGCTTTCCAACTCCCAAGTCATGCTTTGGCCCACAGTTCCTAACCAAACTACCTTCACCAAATTGATCTCTTTGCCTCTTAAGACCTTCACCTCACGGTCCGCAATCCTAACTGGCATAGTCTCCATCAGAAGGTTCTCTCTCACCTCTACATCATCCATCTGCACTACATGAGATGGGTCTGGCACATACTTCCGCAACTGAGACACATGGAATACATCATGCAGATTAGCAAGATTAGGTGGCAGGGCCACCCGATAAGCAACTTTCCCAACTCTCTCTGAAATCTGATACGGTCCAATAAAACGCGGAGTTAACTTCTTAGACTTCAACGCACGACCCACACCTGTCGTTGGAGTAACCCTCAAAAATACATGATCACCAACCAAATTCTAGATCCTTCCTTCTCTTATCATGGTAACTCTTCGCCTCACTCGTGAAGCCTTCATCTTCTCTCTAATCATCTTCACTTTCTCTGTGGTCTCACGCACCAACTCAGGACCTAGCACCACAATGGAGTTCTGCATCTCCTCCCGTACAATGCCTCAAAAGGCGCCATACCGATACTCGAATGAAAACTGTTATTGTAAGTGAATTCAATCAGTGGCAAATGTGAATCCCACGAACCTCCCCTTTCAAGAACACATGCTCTTAACAAATCCTCAAGTGATTGAATTGTCTCTCTCTGCTCGCCCATCCGTGCGGGGATGATATGTTGAACTCAATCTCAATTTGGAACCCAAAGCCTCTTGCAAACTCCTCCAAAACTCTAAGTGAACCTAGGATCCCTATCGGACACAATACTCAGAGGCACACCATGCACTTCACAATCGTCTTGACATAGATATCTCGCTAACCTCTGAATGGATAAGTAATATTAATCGGTAGAAAGTGTGCGATTTAGTCAACCTATCAACAAACCCATATGGTATCAAACCCCTCATTTGTAGTCGGCAAACCGGTCACAAAATCCATGGAGATACTATCCCACTTCCATTCAGGAACATCCAATGGTTGCATCAACCCCGCTGGCTTCTGATGTTCTACCTTAGATTTCTGACACGTCAAGCAAGCATACACAAACTGAGCCACATCCCGTTTCATGCCAGGCCACCAGAACAGTTTCTTCAAATCTTGGTACATTTTTGTGGCCCCGGGTGGATACTCAACTTACTCCGATGACCTCTTCTAAAATTGCCTTCTTAATCTCATCATCATTAGGAATGCAAATCCTCCCACTGCATGCACTTAACACATCATGCTCATCTATCACATAATCTTCACTCGAAAGTGGTCAATCCCAACCGCAATCTCAACCAGTTTAATATCCTTCTTTTGAGCTTCCCGAATAACATTCACGAATTCATTGTGGATCTTCAACACACCCAATCTCACACTCTTAGGTGTCACCTCGCAGACTAGACTCAAATCTCGAAACTGTTCAATTAATTCCAGTTCTTTCACCATCATTGCAGATACATGTAAGGACTTTCTACTCAAAGCATCAGCTACCACATTAGTTTTCCCCGGATGATAGTTCAAGCTAAAGTCATAGTCTTTCAACAATTCTAACCATCTCCTTTGTCTCATATTCAATTCTTTCTGGTCAAACAGATACTGCAATCCCTTATGATCACTGAATACCTCAAACTTAGAACCATACAAATAATGTCTCCAAATCTTCAAGGCAAAAACAATTGCCGCAAGCTCCAAATCGTGAGTGGGGTAATTCTTTTCATGAATCCTCAACTGTCTTGAGGCATAAGCCACTACTTTACCATTCTGCATTAAAACACCTCCTAGCCCCATTTTAGACGCATCGCAATATACAACAAAAGGCTCTCCAGATTTGGGCAATGTCAAAACAGGTGATGTTGTCAACCTTCTTTTCAATTCTTGGAAACTTTCTTCACATTTGGAATCCCACACAAACGCCTTTCCTTTACAAGTCAATTGAGTTAGCGGAAGTGCCAACTTTGAAAACCCCTCAATAAACCTTCTATAATATCCCGCCAATCCAAGGAAACTTCTAATCTCCAGAATCGACTTAGGAGCCTCCCATCGCATCATCGCATCAACTTTGGATGGATCTACCGCAATCCCATCACCGAAATAATATGACCTAGAAAGCTCACTTCCTTCAACCAAAAGTCACACTTTGTGCTTTAGCATACAACTTTTTCTCTTTCAACACTTCTAGCACTAACTTCAAATGCTCTCGCATGTTCCTCTTCTGGACTTGGAGTACACCAAAATATCGTCTATGAAAACCACCACAAACCGATCCAAGTAGTTATGGAAAATACGGTTCATATACTCCATAAATACCCCCGGTGCATTAGTGACACCAAACGACATTACAAAATACTCATAATGCCCATATCTCGTCCCGAATCTTTGTCTTACGAATATCCTCATCTTTCACTTTAACTGATGATAGCCCGATCTCAAATCAATTTTGCTAAACACCTTAGCACCAACTAGTTGATCCATCAAATCGTCAATTCTAAGTGGATACTTATTCTTGATTGTCACTTTGTTCAATTGTCGTAATCAATGCAAAGCCGCATACTTCCATCTTTCTTCTTCAAAAAAGTCTTGGCGCTCCCAAGGTGACACACTAGGTCTTATGAACTTCTTCTCAAGTAAGTCCTCTAACCGACTCTTCAACTCGAGATAATTCGGATGCAGACATCCTATAGGAGCCATAGACACTGCCCAGTGCCGTGCACTAGATCAATACCAAACTCTACTTCTCTTTCAGGCGGCACATCTGGAATTTCGTCGGGAAACACTTCAGGAAATTCACAAACTATAGGCAACTCTTCAATCCTAGCTTGGCTCTCAACGGACAACGATGCCATCAATGAAAACAACTTAGCTTCCTCCTTCATAACTCTATGCAGTTGACCGGGATGTAACAATGCAGATTCTTCCTCCTTAGAAGAAGGAAAGCTCACGGATCTACTAGCACAATTAATATGCACTTGGTTATCAACTAACCAGTCCATACCAAGAATGATGTCCAAACCTCCTAAAGGCAAGCAAATAAGATCAACAAGAAACTCTCGCCAAAGACCGATGAGAGGACATCTAGCACACATTAGGGATGTAGTTATGAACCTTTGGCTGGGGTATCAATAACCATGTCCCTTCTCATTGTAGACAAAACAAGACCCAAATTCTCAAAGACACAATGCAAAGAATGAAAGAATGAGTAGCACCTGTATCTACTATAGCAATCAAAGGAGTGCCGTTAATAAAACAAGTACCTCTAATCGCGTTGTCCCCCTCGGATCCCGCCAGTGCAAACACCTTCCCTCTAGCCGCCTCCTTCTGGGTTTAGGACATTTATTGCTCATATGTCCCGCTTCATGACAATTTGAAACAAACAATTTCTTTTCTTTACAGGCATTAGACTTGTGGCCCCTCCGTCCACACTTGTAGCAACGGACCTCTGTGCACTCACTACTCTTATGGCCAGGTTTCTTGCAAGCAAAACACACAATACTGGCTGATTCACCTTCCCCACTTGAACCTTTACCCGCACTTGCCTTCCACTTTCCTTTACTTCCACTAACATCATACGGTTTTCCCCGAAACTGAGCATTCTTCTTTTCCTTCACAATCTTGTAAGCAGCAGCACTGTCTTCCTCATAAATTCTACACTTGTCCACTAGCTTGGCAAAATCTCGAATCTCCTGGTATCCAATGGCTTTCTTAATCTCTGGCTGCAGACCATTCTCAAACTTCACACACTTGGAAAATTCTGAATCAGCTTGGTTGTCATAGTAAGGGCAAAACTTGACCAACTCCTCAAACTTGGCTGCATATTCAGCTACAGACTTGGTTCCCTGTTTCAATTCCAAAAACTCCACCTCCTTTTTAGCCCGCACGTCCTCCGGATAATACTTCCTTGTGAACTCCTCTTTGAATACCCCCCAAGTGATTTCTTCACCCGCAGCTTCTAGTCTCTGTTTCTTCCTCATCCACCAATCATCCGCCTCTTCCTTCAGCATATGAGTCCCGAATTTCACCTTTTGTGCCGGAGTACACGCCATAACACGGAAGATTCGCTCTCTATCTCCTCGGCCAGTCGGTGCTCCATCTGGATCATATCTACCTTTGAAGGTAGGTGGGTTCTCACGTTGAAAAGTAGCCAACTTGCGATCCTCAGCATCTTCTCTACCACCCCTCTGCTCCCCCATAGCCTGTGCTATGGCTTGCAGAGCCTCAGCTAGAGCAGCATCAATCCTTCGGGCCATTCTCAACCTAACACTGCAGCATTAACATTCGTTAAGAAACAATTAACACTACCTAGTTGTCATAGATGCTATGACAGACACACTTGGCCGGACAAACCAAACTGCTCTGATACCACTAATGTAACACCCCCTTATATTATATGCTAATTAAGCTAATAAAAATCAGAGTTTTTCAAAAACCTGTCCACGCACCTCAAAGAGGGTGGTACGTTTAATAAAGACAACATCAGAACATATTTACAAAAAATTCAAACGCATCTAGTGCGTAAACTGCATATCATGTCACAAGGGATAGAACCCTAAAACCTGTTTAATGTTTACAATCATCCAAAAATAGTTCACAGCAGCGGAAAATAAAATCAAGTTCAGTCCAAAACATAAAATAACAATACTAAGACCCCAATCCCGGGTGTTACTAGATCAGAGCCGACTCAAGACCCCAAAAGCCTAGGTATCTTCACTCAGATTCACTGCATGTCGCCGCCACGAGAGCAGCAACATAAAAATGCTAGGGTGAGTCTCTTTACATAAATAATAACAAGTAAGATAGGCATTATATTCGGAAAACATCTAGTAACAGCAAGTCATAGCAATTAAGCATTCACCATTCAATTAGAACATCAACAAGTCACAACAGAGGATTAATTAAGCATCAATGAGAATCCAAGAAATGCATGATGATATGCATGTGTGCAATATGCATGTGGATCCATCATCACCTCAAAAACCCGTCGGGTACCCACCGCATGTGGCCAAGCCTCCCGTCGCAAATCGCCGAAGCCCCGTCGCGTAATGCATATGATTCATGTGACACTATGACAAATGCATCACAACACAACAATCACCACCACATCATTTATTGACCACCACTTGATCAATGATTAACCACCTCTTGATCATTTATTAATCACCACATGATCAATTATTAATCACCACCACATCATTTATTAACCACCACTTATCAATTTTTAATTAAATCCCACCTAAGGACCAAACCACCCCATAGGGACCTTTTCTTCACTTAAGGACCATTTTGACACACCAAAAATTAATTTAGGGACTTAGGAAATTATTTGACATATTGGGACTAATTAGACACTAAGGGATTATTTTGTCACGCCAAGGATTAATTTAATTCTTAGGGACTAATTTGTCACACCAAGGATTAAACTAATTCTTAGGGACTAAACCATCACTTAGACACATTTTGGGTACCTAGGCGCCAAGGAGCAGCCAATATGGCGCCTCACATCTTGATATCCCAGCCCCTCACTCACACACGCAGTGACACACACACACACACTAGCACAGGGCGCCAAGTTTCTAGTAAACTGGCGCCCCCCCTGCACCGCCCCACACTTTGCACGCACAAGACACACACACCACGCACCAGGCGCCAAAATGCCTAGCATTTGGCGCCCCACACAGCCCAGACACGAGCACAGCCACGAGGCGCGCACAAACTTGGTCACGGGCGCCAGATTCCTAGGGAATTGGCGCCCCCTTCTGCCAAACCCAGCCAGACCGAGACACAAGGCACCAAAACAGCACACTGGGCGCCACTTTGCCTAGCAAATGGCGCCCCTGCCCTGCACAACACACACGCACGCACATTTCCAGCAACCAGGCGCCAAAATGCTAGGCATTTGGCGCCCCCCTTCCAACACTCACACTCAACATTCCTCAAAACCTAATTTCTATTCAACAATTCATTTCTCACATAACCATCACTCAATTAAACATTAAATTATCATTAGTAATTCATCATACTCACACACTCATTCTCATGGAACCATTTCATCAAATACCTAATATGCATAATTTCACAACTCATGCTTTTACAACCACAAACAACATGTTATGACCAAAATCAAACACCCCAAACATCAATCAACATATAACCAACACAAAATCACACAACACATCATTCCTAGAGCTATTCTAACTATAAAACACATCCTACAAGTTATAAAAGATGTAATGGAGAGTCCCCTAACCTTGGGTGAGCTAAAGCTTCAACCAACCACCAAGAAAACAACCAAATGAAGCCTCCAAAACTGATTTCCAGCTATGGCCGAAAGTTTCCTCCTTTGGGTGGGAAAAGAAGTTCAAAAATAACAAGAATGAGCTTATGGAACTCATGGAAATGGAACATGGAAGGAAAACAAGGGTGTTTAGGACCAAAGCCTTCACTTACCAACACAAAACTTGAGAAAAGTTTCCTCCTTTCTCCTCCTTCAAGCTGAATACGTGGGTTCTCTTTCTTTGGGTAGCCATGGAAAATTAACAAGGCAAGGAATAAGCTTATGGAACTTAAAGAAATGGAATGGGGAGAAGAAATGATGAAGAATGAGGTCAAAATCTCACTTACCAACCAAGAACCCAAGCAAGCTACCTCCCTTCTTCCTTTCTCCCTTGCCGTCGGCCTCTCTTTTCTCCCTCTCTACTTCTATTTGTTTTCTTTCTTTCAAAATGAGGTATGGATACCCTAGTTTAGGACCCCTAACCTTTATGACTACTATTGGGCCCAATAATGGCCCTTGGGCCTTATTCCCACTCCTACACTTAATTTATTCCACCTCCTGAAATAAAAATAATTCCAACTTAGTATCCTATTTAAAATTAGATTAAACCCCTTTTAGATAAAATAAACTTTGACTATTTAATTTAACTTAATTAAATGTTGCAAGCCCCAAATAATTTAATTAATTAAATAATTAAATTATTTTGGGCGTTACACTGCTGCTGCTGCCTGTTGTTTATTATTATTTTTTTTATGTAATTTTCGGATTTATTTATTTTTGTATATTTTGTGTTATTATTTTTTTGTATTTTTTGGACATTTGGACATTTGGACTCTCCTAAGTTGTAATAAAAATTAAACAGTATTTTTTTTGACATTTTTGGACTATTAAACACTTTTTAACTTGTAAATAAAACTAAATAGAACTTCTTGACACTTTGGACTCTATATATATTCTCAAAATAAATTAACTGCACAAAAAAGAATAATAATAATAATAAAAAGAGTCTGGCCAAACACAAAGACGATAACGGGCCAGACTAGACGAATACGCTAAAACGAGTCTCAAATAGAAGAAATGAGCTCATTAACTAAAAACACTACTTATGTACGACTAAACCCAAATACGAAGATTAAATTGAAGAACGCACGAAAAGATTGATCATTCGCGTGCCTGCTTAATTTAAACAACAGTATTTCGATTTAGTTGAGTTCGATGATTGAAATTGGCTTAAGTTAAGGGTCGGACAAAATTAGGGTATTACAATCACCACTTAAAAATCATTTGTCATCAGAAATGTCTGCTCATCCTCTTATTATCACTCCTATCTTTAATATATTGTCCTTAGTTTCCTTATACCTTTAGTATTAAGTCATTCTTACTATCCCTATTTTCTGGGTCTCCAAAAATACTTATTTCCAAATTCACTACTAATGGTTGTTCTTGAATCTAGTGATAACTCTTAATGTCCTATTCTATGATCCAGCATGTCTAAAACATATACACTAAGTTTCACTGAAATTTTTTTTACAACAATTCTTTTGGATCTATCAAACCAAGCAATATAGGAAAAATAGATACTACCAAATAAATTTAAATCTTTATCAACCAATCTTATCCTATTAATAAGATGTAAAACTTTTAAATGCATTCATAGAGTTTGATCATAAGCTTATTCTATATCTTGGCTATCTCCATACAAAATAAAATAAAATCATTTCTATGTTGTTTCTATAGTCAGGTCTTAATCGCTAACTAAATCAATCAATTCTCAACTTCCTAACCCGTATTCTACAAATGCACATGATTCTTCTACTTAAATGCGTTTCTCATAATGTTTCATTTTTTTCAAATTTCAAACCTAAAGTCTAAGCGTCGCGTTTCAAATATTCTATGGCACAACCTTCATCACGAACTTCAGAACGTTGAAAACTAAACAAGCTATAATTTACTATGATGCATGATTACCTAAAATAACCTACTCAAACAAGACAGAAAAATTCTCAGTTTGCTTTTCACTACACTACAGGTCATCTAACACTCACAATGTCTTTATGTACCCACAATTTCACCTTAGACTTAAATACTCCAACTAAAATCTCAAATTAATCTACTACTTACGAATGATTCATACTTACCATTAGCTAGTTCATACCAAAATTCTCATGTTGACAATTCTCTATCCAAACAATTAATTTCATATTGTGATTCTACTAATTTTAAAAAATATTTTTTCATTTAATAGGATCCAAACAATTAATTTCAAAATTGAAATGAATTAATTATCAGTTTATGTAAAATTATTTATTAGAATTGAAATGAACTAATTAACTATTAATTAGTTGGGCCGAAAATTAGTTGTCAAATAATTCTTAATAAAAATTGAAACCTAATTAATGCAATCTTAAAAACCTTTTATGAAATTTTAAAACTTGTCTCAGCAATTCATAGGGCTGCCGAAATTTGTGAAGAGCAAGACAGTTAATTATGTTAGGCGCAATATTTTATCAGTAAAAACGCTGTGGCCTAGTGGTAGCATGCTACTTTATTCACTGATCAATGCATGGTTCGATTCCCGGCTTTAGTATTTTTAACTAATATATAAAAGATTTATCCTACGTATAAGCCGACGTGGAAGACGCTAAAGAATGCATGTATGACGTGGAATAACGTGGCAGCTGAGGTATTTTCCAAGAATTGTTGTCGTGGACGCCTATATGTCAGATTCATGGTTATATAATACTAGTATAATTAACCCGTGCCAGCACGGATCGAAATTCATTTGTTTAGACACCGTAAGATAATTACTTCAACTATTTTAAATATTTGTATAATAGTAGGAAATTAAATTTAGATTTATATATATATATATATATATATATATATATATATATATAATTATATATTATAATTTTGAGATCCCGTGAAATCAAATAATACTTTAGTAGTGACAACCCATAAATAAAAATACTTTAACAACTACATAAGTACTAATCAAATAATACTTTAGTAGTGACAACCGCAGTGTATATAATTTCAGGGGTATTTTCATATTGAAATGTTATTACAACAGAAATTACTTATAAGTATTATACGGTCTAAAATAGTATTAGTAAATAGTAACTTACAAATATATAGCAAATATACATTTGCATAAGGACATGTAGCTTGCTTTTGACTAAGCTGATTGACGTTGACAACTGTAGGATCAATGTTCTCTATCATCTTGTTTATTCTTTCTACTTGTTTTCTAAGTGCGGCGTAGTGAATAGAAGAATATTAAGCACAAACGTTGTAAACTACAAATATACTAATCGATCAAAGATGTATATTGATTCTAATTGTATGTGCATCAAGCTGAATACAAAAATATGTGACAAACATTTTTAATATATAACATTATTTATAAGATGAGAATTAAAAAAGGTTGAAATGGATAAAATGTCTCATATTTAATATTAATCTTTTCTGTTGGCAAGGATTTTGGTCTAGTCCCCACTTCGCTTTTCTTTGTTTTTTTTTCCTTTTTTTATTAATAAATTCGGGTAATCTGTCAGTTTGTTAAAAAAAACTCATATTTAATAATATTCTACTTAGTAAATATATAGAATAAAATCTATGGAATGTGATACAAAATATTAGATGGTAAATAAATATAATATATAAATGTAATATATAATAACAAATATACATGTATCAAAATAAATAATAAATAGATATAAAAAGTAGGTAAAAAGTTTTGCAATAAAAGAAATAATAGGATAAATATTATGTAATATGCTTTAGTAACATGAAATTGTGGTAATTCAAATGGTCAGCGTTAGGAGGTGGCAGTGTGGGGGAATGTGTTCGATCCCAGCTTCTGCTTTTTTGTGTTTCTTTCGAAATAACATGCTGATGTCATTATTGACATGGATGCCTAGGTGGACAATCCATGGTTTATTATAATATATATATATATATATATATATATATATATATATATATATATATATATATATTAAGAAAACACATCCCATCAATTAAGTTAAATTTTTTTATAAACAATGTTAGTGGGAAAGGACGACGGTTAGTTTTCCGGGTTTGAACTCGGGAATTAAGATCTTCTACTCGCACTTCTTTGGTGCACTCTTTCAATATTTCTTTGCTTGAAACTAAGCTACCTACTTCAGATATAATAATAATAATAATAATAAATTAAATTAATATGTTAATTTGTTAATACACGGCGGTTTCATCAAAAAAAAAAATTGACTAAATCAAAAAATAATTTTGACAATAACGGTTTCAACAAATTGATTGGTGAAAATAAATTTGCTTAAATGTTAACTCTATACGTTATTGCTGTTGCCTTTCAATTTGCATCTAAAATAAATGCTATTTCCACCGTTTAATTTGACTTTTCTTCAAAATCAAATTAGTCTTTGAAAATGATAACAACCTGAATTGGTTAAAACCAATAGTAATTAGTTACCGAGTTTCAACACAGCTTATTTTGCGCCAAATTCCAATCAATTAGTATCAATTATCATAAGAAATAGGCTTGAATCATAAAATTGTAATATCCTGCTTTTCTTTCAGTCAACAATTTACTTATTATTTCCATAATTAGTCTCAAATTGAATCCAATTCATTATTAAGATACTTTTTTTTCGACCAAAGATACTTAATAGTTAATATCATAAGAAATAGGCTTGAATCATAAAATTGTAATATCCTGCTTTTTCTTTCAGTCAACAATTTTACTTATTATATGCGTCAAAAAAAAACAATTTACTTATTATTTCCAGAATTACGAATCCAATTCATTATTAAGATACTTAAATAGTTGTTTTGGTTTCAATAAAATTAATAAAAATAATTAATTCACATTTATAGACACTAATATTTTATATTTTATTCTGTAAACCAAAAAAAAAAATTTATATTTTATTTTATACTCTTCTTTACAATTGATTGTGAACCATATATATACAATGGCCAATAAGGAGTGAAACCAAACCAAATCACTATAATATTTTCCTTGGAGGAGAAAATTGAGAAAAGAAGATAGAATGACTACTTTCTCTTGTCTTGTGGTAGTTTTACTTTTATGTGTTGCATCTTCGAATGCAATCAAAGTTGTAGATGTGGAAACCATTTGCAAGAAAGTCACCAACCATTCATTTTGTTCAACCATTCTCAACTCAAAACCGGGTGCAAGAGATCTCGTTAGCCTTGCAGAATATACCAATAACGTGGCTCGTGAAAACACGACCAACACCATCAATCTTATCCATACACTAATTGCAAAAAGTGGTAGTAATGAAACGGCTGAGTACTACTATGAACGTTGTTTATATCATTTTACTGATGAGGTCGGTGTCATTGGTGCGATTGATAAAATTCAAAAATATTTGAGAGAGGGAAATTACCCTGATGCATATAATAGTGCATCTGGTATCGTAGGTTATGTTGATGACTGTCTTACAGGGGATTCACCAGCTATCCCTCCAATTCATGATACCTCTTTACTCCCAAAATATGCTAATGTTGTCGTTCAGGTCAGTCAAATTATTGTTAGCTTGTTAAGTTTTCTAATACAAGCCTAACTAAATCAAGGTTAATTATTGGCTTTATAGTTTGTATTTCTCGATTAACATATTGCAACAAAGGAGCCAATGTCGATGGAAAAATCTGAATATTTTTTTTGAAATAAAATAATATTTCTTTTTGATAGAATTTGTTTCTCAATTACGTTTTACTTCTCGAATGGTTCTTACAATGATATCCATGTATTCAATCTGATGTTTGTACGAATTAATGTGAGAAAACGAATGAATTTCTTTTTATTTGGTAGATGAAATACTATGATGCACAGATACAATACGTGTATCAGATACGATACGAAATCAACACAACGATATAGACTTCCTTGAAAAACATAAGATACGATACGTCTAGGATTCGTTTATAAAAAAGCAAAATATTTACAAAAATAAAAGAAAATACATAGATACATAGGCCCAAATAGGCTAGCACAATAAAATAGAGAGGCACATAAAAACTAGCAAGTTGCACTTGTAGAACAAAGACTAAGGATAATTGTTTTCTCTCTTGTATTGGGTTTATATTATAAAAACCTAATACCTAAAAATATGACCGTTGGACTTAACCAACAAACAGCAAACAAACAAACACGTTTTCAAAATGCTAAGTTTGTTAGTGATCCTAAATGGTTTATTCAGTTGGAGTGTGTTAGTTCTAACTAACTTCTCCAACTGACATGTCTGTATGTGCCTATATAAAGTGTAAATAGTAATACAAATCTGTACATACAATATATCATTCAATAAAAAGTTTTAAGTTTTACGTTTTAACCTAACGCTACCCTATTTTTCTATAGTCCCTGCACTCTAAACCGTAAGCTCTAGTTCTTCATCCTTGAGATCTTGAGTTTGTAAAGAACAATCAAGTTGCATTGTACCTTATCCCAAGTAGGTAGCTCAGTTGGCGAGCTAAGGGATACCGAAGGAGTGCACCAAATGAGTGCAAGAAGGAGGACCCGGGTTCAAGTCCCGGAAACTAACATTTCCCCCACCCCCACTAACAATTGCCTATCTAAAAAAAAAAAAAAAAAAAAAAAAGTTGCATTGTACCTTGCAAGTAAAAGAAGAAAGAAGGATTAGAATTTACTTTTGTGACTAAGGTAAATTGAAGAAAGAAGGAGAAGTGGAATTGAGTTTTAAGGGATTTACCTTTGTATGTCAATTGGTGTGATTCTGAGAAAGTAAGTCTCAAGAATTGCATCAATATCACGGTTGGTATTTACAAACAAGAAAATCAGAGGATTAGGGTTTGCAATAACCAAGTGAAGAAAACAATCATTAATAAATTAGGGTTTGAACGATTTGAAAGTAGAAAAGCGAAATTAACAAGTTTGTGGTGTGATTCATTACCTAAGAGTGGTACGAATCACTTCACATCCTTCGTTACCTTCAAAATTAAAAGAACCAAATTAGGGTTTCTGAAGAGAGAAACCAAACTTGAAACAGAAAGTGAAATTAGTCATAATAGTACCTTACGAAGCTTCGTTGTAAGTGTTTGAGTGATTCAAACACTTGAGCGAAGTTGTTGAAGTGATCGAAGGGTAGTATTGTGTTTAATCCTCAGATCTGTAACTCAGCGTTGAAACTAGGTGAGTTTCAACATCATCATCGTTACGTTTCATCATCGGAGAGAGAGCGAAGAGCTTGAAGCTTCAATCACTCAGAAGAGTTAGAGCTACAAGGAAACCCTAGCTCTGCGAAGAAGATGAAGAAGAAGAGAGAGAGAGAGAGAGAGAACGGAGAATCAAGAAAAGAGTGAAGAGGTTCTTGAACTTCTGAGTAAAGAGTGAGAAAGCAGCTTAAATACACTGTGTCAAGATAACCCGCGTGTTACCCAACTTCTCCTGGTCTCGGTTCCGCAGGACCCGGTTGCAATTATTTGTTTGGGCAAACACCTTCCATCACTGGGTTGGGTTTAGGCAAGTTGGACTTGACTAAACACACCCCCTCAAGTTGTTGTTTGGTACCTGCAAGTAGAACAAATTGTTAGTTTTGCAAAAAATCCATTATCTTCTGCTTATATGACTCAGATTATCTTTGTCCTAGTGCTTATAAGGCATACTGAAAGTGTCCTTATGACATATTATTTTCTAAAAAAAATAAGAAAAACATTTTAATACTATTATGATATATATACTCATGACGTATCGGGGAAGTATCAGATACGATACGTATCAGATACAGATACGACAACAAAATTGAAGTATCCGTGCATCCTAGATGGAAATAACACAAAGGGGAAAAAATATGTCACTTTATTTTTTTTGGTGTACGTAGAATGTGAAATGAAAACAGGGAAGCATAGATAAAAAAAACACTAGTCTCATACTTACTTGTGTGTCTAGGTGTATATATACTTAAACTATAAAATACTTGTCTTAGGAAGTCTTGAATTATTCGATGAGGCTTAAAAATTAATATATATATATATATATATATATATATATATATATATATATATATATATATATATATATATATATATATTATATATATATATATATATATATATATATATATATATATTGATCGTACCTTGACCAATGAAGAGTTGAAGTGTTGATTGATTCGTCAAATGGGCCGGTCGTTGAATGAATGAAAGGACCGGTCCTGGCTTCACGCGTTGAGCACCTCGGGTGGTACCGCAAAGACACTCCGACGATCTAGTGAGAGGTCGCTCAGGCGAGATAGCACAAGGTTAGAGAGCACACGATGCCATATGCGAATGGCGTATATATCTTCGCGAGGTCCGACCGTTAGCGAGATTTTTCACGGCGAAGTGCGCTCCAGCGGCGTGTTTGGGGCGATCGAGTTGGGCCGGGCCGCAGTCCAATTGCGCTGGCGGTTCGTATTTGCCGATACACCCGAGCGAGTTGCCCCCAAGCCTAGGTCGCTTAAGAGCGGGTTGAGGCTTGAATCGATGCCCCCAGGAGTGAAGTTGTTTTGCCGAAACGGGCGCGGCCGTTCGCTCTCTCTGTAGGGCGGCGTCGACCGCTTGTCAACCATCGGCCGTGCGGTTGTGACGGTTGGTATTTACTGACATTTAAGACATGACGTTTGGTGTTTCCGAGGCTGTCTGGAGACAACCATTGGTGAGAAGACGAAGCGTTGTGACTCTTCGTATCCCGGTCCCCTTCGCGCCAGAGGTCTGCGCTATAAATAGCCCTTCGGCTGAGTTCATTTCTCACACTTCCAAGATTTGCTCTGCCAACGACCGACTCGTCTGCCGCCGACTTGCATTCGAAGCTGTTTCTGTCTACTTGCGACCGATCTTCAACATCCGCTTAAGGTATGAATCGATCGCTCCCTTTACTCTTTTCAACTTGAGTTTTTTCTTTAAAGTACTTCGTGCTTTTCCACGCCTCGTGATAGGGGGTGTCAGGTCGAGGGATGGCCAGCTCGCCCCCTCTCATGAGTGCTTTACTCGATCGACCTGACTCGATCCCTTTATCACAGGTGTTCGTGTATGCCACGGACAAAGTTAACTGCCCGTCTTCCCGGAAAACCGCCCCAGTCTTTCGCCACCTACATGTCGAGGCCGGGCGAGTCCAAGTCGTCTTCGGGCGACAAGGGTTCTATCTCCTCCAGCAGTTCCTCGAGCAGCACGGGCTCGAGTTCTAGCTCTTCCGGTCGGGGATCGGCTAGCTCCAAGAGTAATGGTTCCAGGTCCGTCCATTCTGCCGAGCGGCCGAGCAATTCTCCACCGCCCGAGGACGTTGTATCCCGAGTGGAGGGAGAAGAAGAGGACGCCGATGTGATTATCATTGATGATGACGAGGCGCAAAGTGTCGTCCCAGTCGTGGACGAGGAGATGGTGGAGGCCGAGAGGCGGCGAGAGCGAAGAAGTCCGAGGAGAAGAGGTGATCCACCGAGGTCGATGTTTCCGGCCCGAATGCCAACGTCGGAGGTCGAACGGCGGTCGGCCAAGTCCGCCGATGTAGCTCGAGATGTGTGCGATATGTCTTGGGTGTCGGAGACTCTTCGCGCCAATAGAAGCATTCTTACGGTCGGTCACGATGCTCGCCCGATCTCACGAGCCTCCTTGAAGACTCAGAAATTTTGGAGGATAAGAGGCATGAAGGAGGCGAAGATATCGCGACTTATTCTGCCAACTTCAAGTTCACGATGTATCGGCTCGTGTTCGAGAAGATGAAGATTACGCCTCCTTTTACCGAATTCCAACGCGACGTCCTGCGTCATATTGGGGTCGCCCCATCACAGCTTCATCCAAACGCATGGGCGTTTTTAAAGACTTTCAAGTCTTTCACGACCAAAGTGGGTCGGCGGTGTCGATGATGCTTTTCTTCGCTATTTTCGAGCTGAGCTGGCTCAGAGAGAAGGCCAACAAGGAAAAAAGGGAGCAAGTCTCCTTCAAGATGCAGAAGACCCACCACCGATTTTTCAAAGCGTTCCAGGAGTCGTTGGGAGCGGCCTGGAAAAGTCAATATTTTTGGATCGTTCCCACCAGGAGAGGGAAGGGCCGTTTGTGAGATTCAACCGGACGGGATGCTAGGTCCTCCTTATTTCCCAATTATGTGGAATGAGGCTCATTTCTGTCGACGACCGGGAGATTACATCTACACAGTGAAAGATCTGGGAGAGGCCGACCTGGAGACTTTGGAGATGATAAAGTCGCTGGCGGGCATGATGCGTCCCGATCCCAAGGGCGACATACCTTGCCGGCCCTTTGTCTTGTACGAAGGCTATGAACTGGAGGCCGAGATTGGTTCGCTTTTGAACTTTTTTGTCCTTACATTCTGTTGTTGATTTTCTCTTTTTTCTTTTAACTCATGGCTCGTTATTTTGCAGAAAGAATGGCCGCAAAAAAGCTGGAAGCGCTCGCTTCAGTCCCGAAGCTGAAGAGGGGCTAAAAGATATGACGCTTCTCCGGGGATAACCCCGAATCTTCCTCGAAAGTCCCCAAACTCCTAAGAGCCAAGGGAAGAAGAAGCCGGCGAGCCCTGCCGCCTCCTCCCAGTGCCGATCGCTCACCCAAGCGGGCCAAGCGCGATTGTCGGGTTCCGGCCCCTGCGACGGAGGAGGTCCCTATCGTCTCGCTCGAAAGCTTGAGTGCGGCCGATCTGGACCAAGACTGAGAGAAACCCATGGCGCGCTCGCGCTTTCTCTCGCATGGGGGTCGAGAAGGTCATGGCGGAGCTGGTGGCCGAATCTGATGGTAATTCTGTTTTCTTAGTCTTGTACTTTTCATTTACCTTTGTTCGACCGACTAACAATCCTTCGACCTGAATTTTGCAGGAAAGGACAAGGCTTTAGCTGAGGCGCAGCTAAAGTATGACAAGCTCCTCGATCGAAGAAGGAGGCCCCAAACGGGGAGGAAGACCGGGGCAAGGCGGCAAAGAGGAACAAGGAGCTTGCTTCTCGTGTCGCTACTTTGAAGGCCGACCTTGATGCTACGGCAAGAGAGAGGTGCACAGGCGACCGATAAGGCCGGTGGAGGGAACGGTCCGAAAGGTGGCCAGGCCGGTCAGGAGGCTGCAATTGAGCAGTTTTACAATGCTCTCGGGCAGGTGCGGGTATTGAATACCGATCTGCAGGTCAATTTTGATGACAAGATGATCAAGCCCACGCATTATGTCGACAACAATAAGATCATGTTGCCTGCAGAATATGACGAGCAAGGCAACGTCATTCGCCCGGCCACCATTCTCTTTTGAAGCCCGCCTGCGAGCGGTGTAATTTTGTAACTTCAACTTGCCTTCGGGCCCGACAATTTTTCTGCCTTCGTGCAGTTCTTTGATTTGCGGGCGCTCGGCTTCGGCCGGGCGTCCCATATTTGTAATGACAATCTTTACTTGCTTTTAATTACGCCCCTTTAAATTTATATCGCTGTCTGCGTACTTCTTGCATTTATTCGCCTTATTCATTTTGAACTTGTGGGCCGCTCGGTGGCCGTTTCGTGCTATTTCGATAGCGTTCGTTTTTGGTCGCTTTTCTTTGCGCGCCTTGTATGTTTAATTTTTTCTAAGTCTTCGAGTTTTAACACCGTTCGGTCGTCGTTCGCGCTTATTTCGAAAGCATCCATTCTTTGATAAGTTTTAATATCCCAACGGGGCCTTGGATCGCTCGGCGACCTTCAATCAGGCCCTTTCGATGGCACTTAAGGTAGGTCGTTTCGACGGCCTACCGCGATGGGTTATCACTTAACCCTTGGGCCATTTTCGATGGCACTCGATGTAGATCGTTTCGACGACCTAGCGTTGTTGGGCCATTTTCGATGGCACTCGATGTAGATCGTTTCGACGACCTAGCGTTGTTGGGCCATTTTCGATGGCACTCGATGTAGATCGTTTCGACGACCTAGCGTTGTTGGGCCATTTTCGATGGCACTCGGTTGGGACCGTTTCGACGGTCGCTCGATTTAGATCGTTTCGACGATCTAAGGTTTACGGGTTTAAACCCTCGGGCCATTTCGATGGCACTCGAGGTAGATCGTTTCGACGATCTAATCAACTTTGATAAGTCTTCGATCGCTCCTTTGCCACGGGCAATCTTGAGCGACCGGTCATACATTCTTGCGAGAGTAGAGAACACAGCATATTTTTAAAGGTCAGGCCTCTGTAAAAAACCCAGTGGGAAAAAGAGCGCCTGCCTGCTTTTCATTCATAGGTCGGTCGTCATTACATTTAAATCATTCGTTACATTCAAACGTAATATTTCCTAAGTTTTTCTGCATTCCACGTTCTGGGGATAGTCGCCCCATCCATGGTCTCCAGCTCGTAAGCTCCTTTTCCAGTCTTGTTGATGACCCTGTATGGACCTTCCCAATTTGGTGCGAGCTTCCCTTGGCGTGCATTCTTGTTCCCCACGTCGGCCCGTCTTAGAACGAGCTGGCCGACCGAGAATTCTCTCTTTTGAACTCGAAAGCGTTGTACCGGCTGCGACCTTGCTTGATCAATTGCTCTCTTAGCGAAGCTTGGGTGCGCAGATTCTTCAATTAGGTCCATTCTTCTCGGATAGCCCGATCGTTGTCAACCATCGTAGGGGTTTGAAGTCCTCCAATCGGCTCGCCCATTTCTATGGGTATCACAGCATCGCCTGCACACCAATCGAAGCGGGCGACTCCGGCCGATGAATGAGGGGTCGCCCCAGTAGGCCCACGAAACGATCGCACTCTCTTCGACCCGATTCCCTTTCGCTTCATCCATCTTCGCTTTAAACCACGTAAGATAACTCGTTGGCGCCGGCTTGGCCGTTAGTCCGAGGGTGCTCGACCGAGGTGAAACGCATTTGTTTGACCCTAAGTCGCCAACATTTCTCACGAATCTCTTGTCTCGTGGAACCGGGTGCCGTTATGCGTTATCAATTGCGGGGATCCCAAAACGGGCTAGCACACACCCGTCCAAGAACTTGGCGACTTTGGCCGATGTGATTGTTGCGGCGGCTCGGCCTCGATCCACTTAGTAAAGTAATCCATCGCCACGATCAGAACTTGAACCGGCTCGGAGCAGTGGAAACGGGCGAGAAGATCCATGCCCCACCAGTGAACGGCCAAGGTGAGACAAGACTTTGTAATTTCGAGGAAGGTGCAATGTGAACATCGCATGTACTTGGCATTTCTTGCACTTCGAACGAAGTTTCTTGGCATCCTCGCCCATGGTCGGCCAATAATAGTAACCGCCCGAGAGCCTTCTTAGCTATAGAACAGGCGCCCGGTGACTCCCACACACACCTTCATGAATGTCTTCAAAGACATGGTCGGCCGACCGACGAAGACACCTTAACAATGGAGAGGAGAATCCTCTTCTGCACAACTTTCCTTCTATCACCGAGTACTTGGTCGCCCGAGTCCGACCAACTTCGCTTGCTTTGGATCGTTCGGCTCCTCCTTCAACGATGTACCTTAGGATGGGGCCGATCCAATCGAACGCGGTCGACACACGTAAGCGCCAACGATCGACTTGGCTTGGTTGAAACACTCTACCGATTTAATGTTTCTTGAATCACACTTCTATGATTCCCCGGAGTTTTGGTACTTGCCGGCTTTGATAGAATATCTGCTCGAACATTTTCGGTTCGAGGCACATGTACCACTTCAGCCCGGTCGAACTGCTTGAGCAGTTCTCTTACTCTTGCTAGATAACTCTTCAGTACGTCGTCTTTAGCATCATACGATTCTTTGATCTGCGAGACTACGAGTAGGGAATCTGATCTGAGTTCAACTCGGTCAACATTGAAGTCTCTGGCGAGCCGCAGTCGGCTATACACGCCTCATATTCGCCCGATTATTCGACGTATGGAAAGCGAAAGTCAAAGACACCTCCACGCCGGTGCCTTCGTAATTTTCCGCACTAGGCCGGCTCCACTTCCTTTACTATTAGGCGACCCATCGTGCAAGATCCGTGTCGTTCGGCTTGATCTTCCGAGTCGGAGTCATTTTCGCTATAAAGTCGGCCAACACCGCGCTTTTGCGGCCGATCCGATTCAAATTTGATGCCAAACTCATCGAGTTCTACCGCCCACTTTATCATTTCCCGCGGTCCGGCCGATGAAGGACTTGCTCGATAGGTGGTCGGTCCTTACCACGACCTGGTGGGCCACAAAGTAGGGTCTCAACCTTCTAGCAGCTATTAGGAGTGCAAGGGCGAACTTTTCTATCTTCTCGTATCTCAGCTCGGGCCCTTGGAGTACTTTACTTATGAAGTAGACCGGATTCTTGCTTTAGCTCGTTCTCTCTAACTAGCACAAAGATCGAGAACTTCTTCTCGTTATGGCCAAGTCTGAGATATAATGTCTCGCCCAGAACGGCTTGGTCATGATCGGCGGGCTAACCAAAGCTTGCTTTAACTCATCCAATGCTCATTTGGCATTGCTCGGTCCACTCAAAGTCCACCTCTTTCTTGAGCCTAAGCGATGGAAGCGACTTGCGGAGCCGCTTTGGGATGAACTCGGATAGAGCGACCACCATGCCATTTAGCTGTTGTATTTCTTTTTTCGATGTGGGCGGCCTCATATCGGCGACCGCCTCTACACTTTTCGGGGTTTGCTTTATCCTCTTTCGATCGGTGGAAACCCAAGAATCAGGCCCTCACCCCAAAGGTACACTTCTCGGGATTTAGTCTAAGTGAGTTCCTCCTAGCTTCTTCAAATATTTCCCGAGGTCGCTCACGTGATCCGGGTCGATTTACGCTTTTAATGATCATGTCGCCCGGATACACCTCCGAGATGCGACCGATCCGCTTTTAAAAATCTTGTTCATCATCCCATTTGGTAGGTCGCTCCAGCGTTTTTCTTGATCAAGGGCATCACCTTATCTTGAAAATTTCCCGATCGGTCATGAAGGTTGTCTTGTGTGCGGTCGGGCGGATACATTGTGATCCGATTGTATCCGAGTAAGCATCCGAGAAAAAGCGAAGAGCTTGTGGCGAAGCCCCATCGACCACCTTGTCAATGTTAGGCACTGGGAAGGCATCGCCGGGCATGCCTTATTTAGATCGATATAGTCCACACACATCCTCCATTTTCCGTTCTTCTTCTTAACCAAAGACGACATTGGGACGGCCTGTGTCGTGTATTTGATCTCTTCTATGAAATTGGCCTTTATGAGGTCCTCAACGGCCTTTGCAGCGGCTTGAGATTTTTCCTCGTTCTGAGTACGCCTTCTTTGAGCGACCGGCTTGACCACTTCATCGACCGAAAGTTGATGGCAGGCTACTTCGATAGGGATGCCGGGCATGTCTGATGCCTGCCATGCGAACAGGTCAGCATAGTCTCTTAAGCACTGTACAAGATCTTGCTTCACTTGCTCTGGTAGGTCGTTACCGAGCTTTACCGTTTTGGATGGGTCGTCACCCAACCGAACATCTACCAACTCTCCATGAGGCTCTGGTCTTATCAGCCTGTTCTTCAATTCTCGAGCCAAATCATCATCATTGTCCTCTGGGTCGCTGTCTGGATCATACCGAGCGTCCAAATCAGCGACATTGACTTGATGGCCTTCACTAGTGCTCTGAACGTTTGGGCCACGATCTACCTCGTCACATATTTCTTGGTATAGAGCGTGGCTTCTTCTCGCTGATTCTAGGTCGGCCGCCAGGGTGACCACTTGGTCATCTTTGCTGTAAAATTTCATTTTTAGATGCACCGTCGATGTAACGGCCTCTAGCTTACCCAAAGTCGGCCTACCAATGATGCATTGATAGCAGGATTTGAGGGGGAGTACAAGGAACGTCGTCCTGACCGTCCTGTACAGAGTACTATCTCCAGTGTCGTCACCAAACGTGACTAGCAGCTCGATCGTCCCCAACGGGTAGGTGGTCGCCCCGTTGAAACCTGTTAGAGGAGTAGGCTCGGCCTGGGGAATTATCTCGCTTCGATCGACCTTTATTTTGTCGATCAAGTCTTCAAACATGATATCGGCCGAGCTACCTTGATCGACCAGGATTCTCTGCACCTCCGTGTTTGCCATGATAGCTCTGATTACCAATGGAACATAACTATTAGGCTTGCCGTCGTATAGGTCGCTGTCACCGAACGAAATGGGGGGTCTGCTCGAGACCGGTGGTGGTGCTGAAGTGGATGCGACCATTAACAGCTCGTCCCACTTTCTCTTGGTGGCTTTGTTAGATTCCCTGCGATCCAGGGGGTTTCCACCATGAATAACCATCGCAACATTACGGCCTTTGGACTGCCGAGTGTCACGATCTTCAGATCGATCCTTGTTTTGGGTGCCCTCTATGGCCAGAGGCCCCTTTCCTCTATCTGGATCAGCTTCTTTCTGCTTCTCTTGAGGTCGGTCGCCTTCCTCTGACCTCACATACTTTCCCAACTTGCCTTTCTGAATGAGCTCTTCAATATCATCTTTGAGGGCCATACAGTCGTTAGTATCGTGCCCCTTACTCTTGTGGTAACGGCAGTATCTTTTGGTCGGTCGTGCCCCCTTTTTGAGCACGAGTGGTTCAGGCCGCTTGACTCCCACAAACTCATTATTCTGACACTCGCTGTAGATCTGCGCAATGGAGGTGTTGAGTCGAGTGCGATGATCAAACTTTTTATCTCGAAAGTCAGGCCGATTGTCGCGGCGACCTTCATGCCCTTTGGCCGGCTTACTGTTTTCTTCTTTAGGTCGTGCGCGGACGGCCTTTCTTGCAGCCAGAGTTTCTTCATACTGCATGTGGACGTTAGCCCTTGTTAGGAAGTGGCTGAGATCCTGGTAATGATTCAAAGTAAATTCTTCTACGAACCGGTGGTCCGGTCGAATACCACGCTTCAGATATTTCAACTTGTCCTTGTCTGACAAGTCACGAACAGACTCAGCCTCAGTGTTAAACCGGTCGATATACTGCCTCAGCGTCTCATTATCCCCTTGAACAACAGAGTCCAAGTATTCTTCATACCGATATTGGCAACGGTTTGCAGTGTAGTGAGACAGGAATATTCTGATCAGGTCGTCCCAGGAGGAGATGGAATTGGGTCGCAGAGACTCCCACCATTCCAATGCTCTACCGCCCAGAGATCGGGAAAAAGCACGCATTTCATGGTCGGTCCCAATTCTCTATAGCAGCAGTAATTATTGAAGTAACGGAGATGCTTGTCTGGATCTCCTCGGCCGTCAAACTTGTTGAGATTGGGCGGCTTGCGAGGAGATCTCTCGGAATCTTATAACGCCGATCTCCCCGGAGAACGGGCCATGTTCATTCGAAAGCCGTTCGACCCAAAGGGTTGCATTGCGAGGCATGCCTCGCGTTGCCGGCATTCCATAGAATCCTCCCGGATGGGCGGTTGGTGGAAGCCGAGGAGGCCTTCGGGTCGCTTCGCTTTGGCCTCTCCTAGGCCGATGTGAAACGTCCCTAATTCGTCCATTTCTGTAATCTTCCAGCTCTTCACGAGAATCCCAAGATCGCTTCTCGACCGAGCGTGACCGGACGACTCATTAGAGGAGTATCGGTGGGTGAGCGACCGATGTCGGGGCGGTAGCTAGAATCTTCATAGTCATCGGACATCGAGCGGCGTCCTACGCTGCGTTCTCGCCGGGGCGACTGCGTGCCTCGCTGCTTCTTCCGCCGAGAGCGATGAGTAGTGCTCTCGGCGTGAAATGCTCCTTCGAGGAGGGGAGCGGTGTCTTCGCGCGGCGGCCGGGCGGCGAGTGAAGGTTCTCCGTCTTCGCACGCGCGCGCCCGAATCGAACCTCTTTCATATCGGGAGATGAGTGCATCTCGGTCTGCGATCACGATTCTTGTTTTGCAAGATCTCGCAAAACGGCTTGAGTAACATGGTCCGGCGAGAGGTTCCTGAATGCCCGCTTCAACCAGCTCGGGCGGCAAATCTCCAGGAACGGCCGGATGGATCTGCTGGAGGACCGGCCCACGACCGTTGTGCACCGAAGGTTCTTGTCGTGGAAGTCCTTGAGATTCGTGGGATCGTGACGCCACGCCCCCGGTCTGCTGGCGATTTCGCGCCGGAGGATTGAGTCGAGAAGTGGCCGCGTGCGGGGCGGTCGCGTGGAGCCATGAAAGAGGTAGGATAGCGCACGGGCCTCCCACTGTGGTCGCCAATTGATCGTACCTTGACCAATGAAGAGTTGAAGTGTTGATTGATTCGTCAAATGGGCCGGTCGTTGAATGAATGAAAGGACCGGTCCCGGCTTCACGCTGCGTTGAGCACCTCGGGTGGTACCGCAAAGACACTCCGACGATCTAGTGAGAGGTCGCCGCAGGCGATAGCACAAGGTTAGAGAACGCACGATGCCATATGCGAATGGCGATATATATCGCGAGGTCCGACCGTTAGCGAGAGATTTTTACGGCGAGAATTGCGCTCCAAGCAGCGTGTTTGGGCCGATCGAGTTGGGGTGGGCCGCAGTCCAATTCTTTGTTGGCGGTTCTCGTATTTCCGATACACCGGGAACATATATATATATATATATATATATATATATATATATATATATATATATATATATATATATATATATATATATATATATATATATAAACTTATAAACTTAAAAAGTCGTATTAAGATTAGTGAACTAAATTGATCAAAAAATGATATAATGAACTGTTTTTTCAACAGAGCGTGATGTTTAATCTTTGTTTTATATAAAAAAAAAAAACAAAAACAAACAAACAATGATAAACCTGTGTGATGTGTCTCTATAGCCTATTATACACTACCTTGTTTTCTAACTTAGAAAAATAATTCTATACACTCTTATTTTTTTATAAAATAAAAAAAAAAGTTGTTGTTCCCTCCAACCTAATTACATGAGTTCAGCTGCTACTGATTTCAATCTTAATACAATATAGTAGAGAAGTCCACCAACTAGAAATTAAGACACAATCTACAACCATTTATTTACCTAGATACCAACCCAAGATATATATTTGACTTCATGAACTACATTGGGGATCTTGGCTACCCCCTTGAAAATAAAAATGTTTCGTTCATTCAAAATCCGCCACATTGTTGTCATCCAAAAGACTAACCGCAGATTTTTCATGATGTTCAGATGCGAAATCTGATCCAAATAAGTTTGAATGTGTTGAGACCCATGGAAGTCTAGATCATCAAAAATTCCCAACCAACTTAGTACTTCTTTCCAAACACCTTTGGAAAAGGTGCAATTGAAAAACGTGTGATTAACAGATTCATCTTGAGTGGTGCATAAGGGGCACCTACTATTAGTAATAACCACCTGCCTTCTAATGAGATTGTCCTTGGTTGGTTATAACCTGTTTAAAAGTAATCGCCAACAAAACAAGGCTACTTTGGAGGGAACAACAACTTTTCAAATAATTGACAAAGTGGATAATATGTCCCCGCTCAAAGGAGTGTGATCTAACAAGCTCAAGATATAGGAATGGCAGGAACGTATCGTGAATACATTATGCTTGTCAACAATCCACTTCCAACTTTGGTGTCTTTCTTCTATCAATGGAACATCAAAAAGGATAGTTGTCAAAGAATGTACCACCTCTTTTTGGTCAAAAAAAAAAGAATGTACCACCTCTTGTTCATGAAGAGTTGTTTAACCCACTTCAAATCCCATCGCCAAGTTCCCACCTCCCAAGCTCCTATATTTCTGACTACCTCATTTTTTGTGTGATGAGATTGCATACAAATTCAGAAAGGCTACCTTTAGTGGCTTGGATTCAAGCCATTTGTTGGGCCAAAATAGAGTGGAACGTCCATCACCGGGAGCGCAAGCCACAACTTGTTGAAAACAATTCTGATTTGGTGTCATTTTCTTTCCTAACAACATCAAATTCCTCCACCAAATGGAATCCTTTGAACCCCAAACTCGTCTGAAACCACAAGATATTGATGATATTAAATTGTCATATCTAAAAGATAAGACCACCTTCCACAAACCATATGATTCTTGAAGACACTGTCATTTCCATTTTGCAAGCAAGGAAATATCAAAGACTTCTAAATTATTGACTCCTATCCCCTCTCCTTCTTGGGGCTACAAATATCTTCCCAGGCAACCCAACAAATCTTTCTTTCCTCCTCCTGTGACCCCCACAAAAAGTAACAACTTTAGGAGCCTTATAGAAAGAGAAAAAATATAAAGGAAGACTTGAAAGAACAGAATTAATAAGTGTTACCCTTCCTCCGATGGATAGAAGTCGTCCACTCCAAGATGACAACCTAGCCCTCATGGAATCCACAACAGGTTTCCAAGTTGCTCTTCGACGGGGATTAGCACCAACCGGAACACCAAGAAACTTAAAAGGGATAGCTGTTGTGCAACATAACAAGAAAACGGAAGCAGACTCCATAAAACCATCACTCAGATTCAACCATTTAGCTTACTTTGATGAAAATTAACCCGCAACCCGAAAACTAGCTCAAAGCTCCTGAAAATAGTTTTGATGCACCACTGGTTCCTCCAAGACTGACAACTCATATTTATATGAGTTATTTATACTTATTCAAAGATAAATCATGCAAGTTCTCTAGCAATAGTAGGTTGTTTCTATTAGTTTTCTGTTAGTTTATTGTTTCTTAGTTAGAGAGGGGCTAAATTACAAGTTCTATGCATTTTGGCACCAATTGGTGCCTTTGTGAGCATTTTGATGCTTCTTGTGTTTGTGTAGTAAAGAGCTGAACGTCGCAACGTCCCTCACCACGTCTAAGCAAGGGCAGAAAAGCAAGAATGAAATAGCTCAGTTGTGGCGCACTAGCAATGATGGTCAAAGATTTAGAAAGTCAGAAAATCTCTCTCTCTCAGGTACGACGCTACCGACGATCAGAGTGTGATGCGATGTCATTTCAGCAATATTTTATTTGCAAGACAGTTTGGTAGGTGAAGAGTGACATCAGCAACATGTGACCCATTTGGCTATTTATTGAAGACTTGTCTCTCTCAACACACATACCCATACACTCACCCAAATCAGATCAATCTCTCCACTCATCTACCTTCCTCCATTTCAGAGAAAGTTTCCTTAAAGAAGTTCTGGACACAGACTTCTTCATCTTAACTTTTCTCAAGCTCCATTTTCCATTTCCAGTCGCAACCACTACTGTGAAGCTCAGACGTTGTAACGTCTTTACAGCGTGCATGCAGGAAGGCTACTTAGGCGTATCTTTTGCGTTTAGTTTCCTTTTCTCTATGTATGGTATTTGGATTTCATTTCCTTATCTTTCTGTAGAGATGCTCAGCATGAGCTAAACATTTGCAGTTGGGTTGTTGTTTTGCATGTAATGAACTTCTAGTTTAATGTTATGAAGTATTAATGTTATGCGTTTTAAAATCTTTGCATGATAATATTTCCAAACTTGTTTTGAGACTGACCACTTAAAATAAGTAGATTCATAGGTACAGACATGGTCTATGAAAAGAACTCAATGTTTTATATGAATGAAAAGGTGCACTAAAGACATTTAGGCATTTTTATCTAAGTCTAGACATAGAATAGATAATAGTTCATAGGACATTGCTGTGGGGGTTTAAAATACAGGAGTGGGCCTACTTAGAACCTAGACATAGGATTTCTAGTACTTGAAGCTCTGACGTTTTGTGGCTGAAAAGCACAGCTCTTTTGCAACAGCGTTCAAACGTTATAACGTCTATATAGAATAGCATTTGTACGTAATAACGTGTAAACGTTATAACGTCTGACTAGAAGGGATTTACTTGCATGCAGCAATCCAACTCACTCTCATCCATATTCACAACCACTACTTGTTTACTTGCTTTAATTACATTCTTAGTATTAACACTAACTCTTAGTGCCGATTTGTTACTTGCTTCACTTGTTTTGAAAACTTGAACTTTGAAAGTAAAACCAATCCTCGTGGGAACGATCTCTTACTTTTATCCACTTTATTACTTGCGCGACGTGTATACTTGCACTATTATTGCAACTAGAACACACGCAACAAAGACCCCTGGCCAAACAAAATGGTATCATCTGCAAATTGTAAAAGAGACTAAGTTTAAAGAATCCGACACCCGTTAGCCATCATAACGTCCCAATTGAATTGTCTTCTGAACTAAATCGGATAAACCTTGTGCCACAATAAGAAACAAGAAAGGAGATAGGGGATCGCTCTGTCTCGGTCCTCTATGAACTGTGAATTCATCTATTGGACTCCCATTAACCAAGACCGATATCGTACACACAAGCTTGCATCCAGTAAATCCACTTCTTCTCAAAACCCAACCCGCGCAACATGTACATCAAAAAGTTCCATGAAACCGAGTCATAAGCCTTCTCGAAATCTACTTTAAAAAGCAAACATTCACCCTTTCTTCTCTTAGCAATATCAACCACCTCATTAGCGACCAACACTCCATCTAGAATTTGTCTCCTTGCAATAAAAGATGACTGACAAGGGGATATAATTTTGTCAATCACTTTCTTCAATCTCCCTGCCAACACCTTAGAAAGAAGTTTGTATAAACAACCAAATAAGCAAATCGGCATGTATTCCTTTAAGCTTTGAGGATTACTATTTTTTGGGATCAAAGTCAAGAAAGAATCTGTGATGGCCTTTGGAAGCACCCATATAATCTGAAATTCGAGTAAGAAATCTACTATATCATCCTTAACCAACTCCCGACATTCTTTTATAAATATGATGTTGAACCCGTCAGGACCTAAACTCTTGTAATTCCCATCACAATTCCACACCTCATCCTTAATCTCCTCCTCAGTGAAAGGGGTCGTTAACAAAAAATTATCCTCCAAGGACATGGATTGGAACTCAATACCATCAAGAACTGGTTTAGAGAAAGAAGCATCCTGAAAATTTTGTGCAAAAAAGTTGCGCACCTCCCTTTTAACCTCCCCTATCTTCTCCACGGATTGGCCATCCACCTTTAAAAATAAAATTTGGTTTCTCCTTCTCCTCGATTGAAAACAGTAGTGCAAAAGCTTAGTATTCAAATCCCCTTCCTTAATCCATCAACCTAGACTTCTATTTCAACAAACACTCCTTCATCTTAAGTTGTTTCCAAAACAAAGCAGATGCCTCTTTCTTCTTCACAACAACAATTAAATCACAACCTTCCTCAATACCAACATCTAAATCATTCATCTATGCCACTATATTATTAATGTTTAGATCCAGCCAACCAAACACCTCCTTATTTCACCATTTCAATTATTCTCTAATAATTTTCAAATTCTCCTTAATAACAAATGCTTTCTTTCCATTAATGTGGATCTTCTTCCATTCCTCCGTAACAAAGGACTTGAAAGACTCATGATCAATCCAACAATTATTGAAACAAAACAGTTTTGGGCCAGATTTGAACAAACCAACCATATGGGACAATGGTCAGAAATGTCTCTGTTACATGCATTCTGACCCTTCACTTCCCATAAATTAACTATGCCCTCTGAAATTAAGAAATTGTCCAACCTACTAGCAGCAAATCCATCAGAACAAAAATAAGTGTATTTTTTACCATACAAAGGGGGATCAACCAAGTTCATATCATTCACAAAAGAATTAAACTCCACCATCTCCTTATGCCCCCAAATATCACTCCTTCCCGTCCGTTCTTCCATACTAGGAACCACGTTGAAATCCCCCATCAAACACCATTCGGCTTGTGAACTATTATTTTTCAAATTAATAAGAGTTTTCCACAACAATCTTCTACCAGCCGTATTACAAGGAGCATAAACGTTCACAAAGAAGATCAACTATGACTTGAATTCTACACAAACACCAATATATCCATGTCCAGATAATTTTTCTTACCACCCATAGATCCTTATTCCACATCATTAATAGACCCCAGATAAGCCATTTGAAGGCAAAGAAATCCAATCAATAGGTACATTACCCCACATATTATTAACGACATAATCAACAAACACTTCTTTTTTTTGTTTCCTAAAGACAAACTAAATCAAAATTACTTAATTTGATGACAGTAGCCAGCCTTCTTCTTTTCGAATTGTCTCCCAACCCTCTAATACTCATAGACATAATATTCATGGAACACCGATTTTGGTCACCCTCCTTTTCTTTGCTTCTTCATGTCTCCTTTCCCCCAACTCTATCTGCTGCTCATATACTTCACAAATTGAACATTTTAAATCTGAGTAGAGTTTATTTTACCTACATATTCCTTTGATGAAGCCTTTGTCATTATTACCAAACAAGACAAGTCATCCATCAAAGCTCTCCATGGAGAGAAAATTATTCTTCTCCCCTGTCATGTGTCTTGAGCACCTACTGTCTAGAAACCGCAGTGTTTTTCTTGATGCTATGATGCATGCCTGCATTAGAGTTGGACAAAGATTTAGGTGCCCATTTGTTGTTGGGTCCTTGAGGGTTAGTTTTCATGTATATAGGATCTTTTTGCTTGCTGCTACAAACTAAAATGTGGTGTCCAGTTTGTTTGCATCTTGAGTATTTCACTTTGGGTTATCTGTTTTTGACAGAGTTACCCTTCTTACATAATTGACTCTTCTCAAGAGGATTCAAGCTCACTTGAGAAGCTTCAAGATTTTTTGCACAAATCACGAGCTCATTTGTTAATTCACTGATTTGTTATCTTAAAGATATATTCTCTTTTTCAAGTTCTGAATTTGAAGCAATTTGGTTTTTCTTGCTATTTTTAAGTTGAGAAGATTGAACTGTTCTGACAGTTTGAAATGAAACTGTTGTAAAATATGAATAGTTTTACCAAGTCTTTCTTTATGTATTTTTAGCTCCTCATTTTCAATTTTCAGAACATTTATTTGATCTTTGAAAAACATGCATTTTTGAGAGAGAATATTTGAGTCATAAAGTAGACTATCAAATGAGGATTCTACTTCTTTACTGAATTCACATTTAGAGAGTTTAGAATCATAGACCTCTTCTTGTTCAACTCCTGCCATGAGATAAATATTTGCTTCTTCCTCTTCCTGCTCACTTGATGACTCTTTTGAATCTTCCCAAGTGGCCATTAAGGCTTTCTTTTTAGGTGAAAATATTTTTGGACCCTTCCTGTTGAAAAGATGGCAGTCTTGTTTCATGTGACCAGACTTCTTGCATTCATAACAGATAATTTTTGATTTGTTTCCATCTCCTTTGAATGTGTCTTTTCAGAATTGAGGTCTTCCTCTTCTTTTGTTGTTTAGCCATATATTGGTTCTTTTTGAGATCAAGGCTAATTCTCCCCCTTCTGTATCATCATCATCACTCTCTTGCTCTTCATCATCCATTCTTGAGAAGATTTAAGTGCAATTAATTTTCCTTTGTGAGAAGAAGTGTTTTCTTATTTCTGAGAAGCTTTCAGAGCAACTACCTTTCTTTTTGGATGTAGTTCTTCCATGAGTTCTTGTTCATGGATTTTTAGTGAGCCTAACAAGTGGTCAATGTCAAGTGATGATAGTGTCTTTGCTTC
Source organism: Oxytropis ochrocephala (assembly GCA_020916435.1). Classification (NCBI taxonomy): domain Eukaryota; kingdom Viridiplantae; phylum Streptophyta; class Magnoliopsida; order Fabales; family Fabaceae; genus Oxytropis; species Oxytropis ochrocephala. The sequence continues at coordinate 34,128,868 of CM037093.1, read as the reverse complement.
TTCTATAGCAGTCTTCTTTGGTCTCTAAGCTTTTGGGAGACATTTCAAAAGTTTGCTAACCTTCTCATCATTTGGATAGGTTTTTCCTAGAGCACTTAATCCATTGATGATAGCAATGAACCTGCTGAACATTTCATCAATGGTCTCATCTTCAGTCATTTTGAACATTTCAAATCATGGATGAGATTGCCTTGCTTTGCTTCTTTGATTTGATCAGTTCCTTCTTGAGCAGTTTCTAAAGTATCCCATATTTCTTTAGCAGTTTCTTTTCCCACTATTTTGTCATACTCTGCTCTTCCCAAAGCACAAGTAAGATAATACTTTTCGTTTGCATTTTGTAGTACACGATGCTTCTCATACAGTCCAGCCAGCCTTAGGTTTAAGAATACGACTATTTGGAACTAGACCTGATATTGTAGGAGCAAATGATCTATTTTCAACTATGTCCCATATGTTATTTTCTTGAGATTCAAGGAACAGATTCATTTGACTTTTCCAATAGTAGTAATGTTCACCATTGAACCCAAGTGGCTTGTTTGATGAAGTACCTTCTGGTAGGAAGGCAACAAAATTTGGTTTGGCCATGACTTCTTCCAAGATCTTTTCCTCTCACACTGTTGAGTGTGCTCAACCTAGAGGTCGGGCTCAGGTGCCAATTGATATTGAGATTGATAAATTATCTCCTTTAAAACACGGGCGAAGAAGTTGACTAAAAGGAAGATCCCAGATCTTGTTCTCGGACCCCATCAAAACTTGTGCAAAAGATTTGACATTTGTTGCCTCTTTGGGACCCTTGTTCACGCCAACTATAGGCTCATGAGAGACATTCTAGTTGGCAGTAGCAAGAAAGGGACCACGGGGTCCCACCGACACAGTTGGAAGCACGCGATTGGCCATTGATTTCTACAGGACAACACGTGATTGGACACAACACTGTGAAACATCATCATCAGCGGACATAATCATCAGTTCAGGGAACAAAACCTGCGCTGCCATGGACTGCGCACGAGAGACGTGACGGCTAGGACGAGACTCGGGCAGCGAGACGGCGCAGAGCGATTTGTAACACATGGCGTAGCAGAGAGAGGCGCATGCTCGCCCACCAGCGACGCAAAGGCAAGGCTTGCGCATGCACACATTCTTTAACGGCTTGCAATTGGTCAGCTCAAACCGAGGCGGAGATTGGGAGGCCTGACACGGAGCAGCACATCATTCTTCATCCATAAGGCCACACAAAATGCTTCAGAATCAAAATAAGTCGTGAAGCTCGCCACTTCCCTCACATCCCCTATCTGCTCCCGAATACATTTCCCCCAAACACAAATTCAATATCCAAACACAAATTCAAAACCACGAATCTCAACAACAAAACAACAATTAATCACAAAGCATGGAAGTGGTTCCAAAACCTAATGGTTTTGGGATTAGGTGATTTGGGAAGAAACAAATATATTGATTCTTTCCCAAATTCAATGATGCTCTACTTTCCATGAATCTCACGACTACAATTGTGAGTGTTTCCAGAAACTGAGAGTGGTGGCGGTGGTTGGAGTGGTGGTGGTCGGAGTGGTAGTTGGTGGTGGTCAATGTGGTGGTTGACGGTGGTCGGAGTGGTGGTCGGCGGTGGTTGGCGGTGGTCAGTGGGGGTTGGCGTGGTCGAAGTGGTAGTCAGATATATCGATGATCAGAGGTGGATGAAACAAAAACAGAAACAAAAATCATAAAACCTATTTTTGTGGTTTTGAGTTTTGATCGAAAACTGTTTTGAAATTAAGGAAAAAACCAACTCAGCCCCATTTTACACGAACAAATTTCTGTTTTGAAATTGACTCTCAAAACCAAAAACTCAGAACCACCCCGAAAGGACCCTTAGGAATTTGAGATTTTTGATTCCATATGGCAGTCCACATAAGCACATATCCATGTCACCATGATGCCAACATCATTAAAATGTGCCACCTCACAACAAAAAAATAATGTGACACATCAGCTTAAAATGACATTGGGGACAAAAGTGAATAAAAAATATCAAACATTGTGCAATTGTTATTTTGTCCTCATCATTCTTAACTTCACTCGGCAGACTTATTCTTCTAATTGTTGGCAACCACACCCTAATAAACTTTGTGTTAGTCTCAAAATTGCATCGTTGATACGTTTTGGGTGCAGTAGTCAACTTTATTTTATGGGTACCTTTAATGTCCCCTTTTTTAAATGGTAAGAGTAAGGTTTTAAAATTTGAGGGCCAAATGTCTAAATTTTTTAAAATAAGGGAACCAAAATTATAATTTAGCTTATTATTTATTTTTTGTTTTTTTAGATAAGCAAATATTTCATTAATAAGAGCACTAGGTGTACTCAAAACCAAAACAACAAGACTTTCTCAAGAACTGTTTATACACGAAAGAGCATTAAGCCACCAAGAAGAAGGAAGATAGCTACTGATATTACCCGCCCTTAAAATAAACCAACTCCAAGAAAAAGACGAGAAATAATGAAGTCTATCTTAGCTTCTTCCACTCTAATCAAGAGATCATTCCGAGCTAACCATATACCAACAACTTGCCAACCACAACAACTATCTTGTCTTTTGAGCCTTCTTTCCCTTAAAGAACTCGTCGAAACTCACCAAATGTTGGACTATTGCGGTCGCCTGAGGCAACTGGATATCCAACCACCTACCACCAAGAGGATTTCTTACCAGACACCAGAACATCCAAAAGATCCTTATCTGTGATAAAATTGTTAAAATCATGGATACCCTACACGCTACCCCTTCCATTCCTCCCCTTCCTCACCTTTGCACTAGACACGACATTGAAATCTCCAACCACCAACCACTCGCCCTTGACAAAACGTTGTCTCAACCCTTTCAATTCCTCCCACCCTCTCCTTATATCAGATAAAGAACACGATGCATAAACATTAACCTCATAGATGAAATACTCATTAACCTCAAACTGTTGAGTACCCCACAGAAGACTTAATTCTCTTTCATCCATAGCCTCCCTCTAAGTTTCTGGTAAGCAAATAAAATCAAACTTACCCGACCTGATAAGCGACGATAAATGACAGTGTTTGGCATCTTCGCCCCACCCACGAAGATTAAGTGATAAGATACTCAAGGGTCACCATTATTGGTCACCCCCTTATCCCTTGCTAATTGAACTCTACTCTCTCCTTCTTCAATCAACTCGATATACTCCTCATCAGGCAAAGACCCCTCCACCCCTAACTTTTCAGCACCTTCCCACACCTTTCTAGCCACTGCCTTATTTTGAAGCGCCCAAAAACGTTTATTACAGTTTTCAATATCTGTAGAAGAAATGGAATCAGAAAGCTCATGAACAGCAGCAGGTGGAATTTTGCCCGTTCTTGGCTTTTTTTCGGACCCACTGTCTTCAACTTAATTGGTTTCTTATGATACCGAAAAACGTTCCTTATTGGGCTTGATCCCTGATTTGAATTGAATGTTGATGGGTCTTAGACTCGCCCCATTTGACTTTTCAAAATGACCCATTAAAATTAAATCTAAAGATTGTTCTCTACCGACGGATTGCTCAACGGAATTGAGATTGTCCACGTGCACTTTATCCTTTCCAAAGCTAGAAATTGAATTTAATTTTTGTGAAATAATCAATTATTATTTCTCTAGTGACTGTGTTGAAAAAAAAAATCTCTGAATTCTCTGGTGACTCCCGCTCCTCTTTTGGCAAGTGAGTCATTCCCACCATCCTTGAAGCCATGGCAGAAATGCATCGTTGTTTAGAAGGTCACCTGCTACCGTCGGAGGTGGTTAGTCTCTCTCTCTCTCTCTCTCGCTAGGTTTAGGTTGCGTGATATCGTCACGAGCAATCTTCAATTTATCGTTTCTCTTTTCTTTCCTGTTGCATGATATCGTCTCCCTAAAACCCCCAATCTTCCCAAAAACCTAACACTACTTCTACCAAATTTTCCTTCTGTTTCTAGCTAATTCCTAAAATTAAACGAGTTATTGGATGTTGATTGATCTTATGAATCATTGTAATCATGCTTGTATTGTTTTGTTTAGTTTCTAGCCATGACTAACCCGCATAAATTTAGTATCAATTGAAACAATAAAGCACATGTTTGGTGGATTAAAGGTGATAGAAATTTAAATAGTATGATTGCAGAGGTGCTATTTTTTGTAATTTAGGAAAGATGCTGCTAGAGAAAATGTTTCTCTTTGCAATCTAGATTTAGTACCAATTGAGACAATAGAAATCCATATGATGTATGGAAATTGATCGTTTAGCAAGATTGGTGATCTTTTATGAAATAGCGTGCACTATTATTTAATTTCATATTTGGCTGGCTTGAACAAGGCCAATTTCGTGGTCTGAATTTAGGGCTGTAAAGTATATCACGTTGTTCTTCAAAATGTTTTAGTGGTTATAAACTTGTAATCTGTACTTTCATTCATTAGCAACGGGGAATCTACTAAAAAATTTCGTAGTCTGAATTTAGGGCTGTAAAGTATATCACGTTGCTACTTGAAGCATAAAACAATTAGTATTCATGCATGTTGTGCACTTAATTTCTCTTCATCCAACTAATGCTTACAACTATCTGAAATTGCTAAAGTATATTAGTCAACAATAGAGCAAAATTCTTAATATTTTGGATTGGTAAAACTTTCTCCTGATGGAAAAAGAGCTGTGTTGACCTGGATTGCTGGTACATTTAGGTACTTGATTGTCACATTTTTGTTGCAGCTCAAGAGTGAAGAAGAAATATTGTTAAATAGTATTAGGCCTATAACTTCATTAGTTGAACCAGGTATTTATACAATCCCGGCCGGGCATCCACACTGCATGTGGATACCATGAGTTCATGCATAGCCAACACCCTTTGAACCCTCACTCCAAAACCTCCATTCGGGCATCCACTCTGCACGTGGATACCGTGAATTCCACCAGGATTTTTGTTGCTTTGATACCAGTGTTAGAACTGGTCAGTGCATAAATAAAAAGGGGAAACTAAGTTCTTTATGAAATTGTACAGATGACACATTTACAATACCAGTGTTACAAGAGTTCGAGAGCCCAAAATCCCCTGTCTATATGGCAAGAAAGTTTTCTTCTTTAAATCCTCAGTTTCCGCTTTCTTCCTCGCGTAATGCAATTCATGTGCAGAAACAGGTTCCTTTCTTCTAGATCTAAGTGGCGAAGCTTTTACCTCTTCAGCTTTCTTATACAAAACAGGGTATTTCCTGAACGGATCCTTGTTCGTACCTCTCCCTTCAGAAGCACTTCGGAACAACAAGAAATCTCTCAATCTCCATTTTCTAGAACTCTTAGATGAAGTAGAAGAATCAGTAGATGAAAGTTTAGGAACAGATTCCTCTTTATTAATACTTTGTCGCTGATTCGATTCTTCATTCCAGTGTGATATTTTATACGGAGAATGCGAACGCGTAATTCTACGACCTGAATTCAATGAAGAAATTTCAGCTACCGGAGTTATATCCCTTCCTCTTCTCTCTCCACTCAAAGCTTCACGTTCATGTGACTCTTTCTTCTTTATAGATGAAAAGGCTTCTGAGAATCGACTTTTTCCCTTGCAATATTTTAGATCTCGTGGGAGATAGAAGAGGAGATTTAGCAGATTCAATCAATTGATCATGTTTCAACGGTTTGGTTTTACCGCCATCGAATAACTCCGCCGCGGAACGCGACGGTGTTTCTGATTCTCTAGTAACGAAAAACGTGAAACCTTCATCGTTGTTGTTTTTTGATTTGTCTTCGCAATCGTAGATCGTTGAAGGTGAAGTGGAAACTGTAACACCCCCTTTTCTAATTATAATTTAAACGCGCAATTATCAGAGTCACCACGAGGGCGCTACATTTTCACCATATAAAAACTCCAAATTGATTTAAAATAAATCCTCAAAAACATAAATAATTAATCTCTAAGCAGCGAAATCACAAACTCATTTAACACCTCCAAAAATAATTAAACATTAAACCAAAACTCCAAAAATAAATGATAATAGTTCTGAAAAGCAGAATCACGACCCTCCCCTGCTACGATCGGAGCCGACATTGCACTCCAACGAGAAGGAGACTACACCTAGCAATCCTCCACGAGTACTAACGATCACCTGCAGCGTTGCCACATAAGAGCAACATTCCAAGCGTAAGGGTGAGCTTAACGAAATAATAGGTAAATGATAGCGAGATATAAAAGCGGGTAAATCGCGATAACACGTAAGTCAATACATCATAACACCACGCAAACTCAAACTATTTAATTAATGGATATTACATCATCATGTCTTGTTATAACTCACTTCATAAAGATACCACGATTGTAGCATCACAACTACCTCAGAACGAAAACATCACACAAGACACCGACTCAGTAAATACGTAAAGTCAACACCAAGACACGTTATATATTTATGTATGGACTATGCAACAATGCAACCCCTCCGGGCATATGCATGCGTGACCGATCTCAAACACAACTAAGCCACGACGGCGAGAGGTCAAGCCTATACCACCAACAACAATCTCAAGAGCCGAGCCTATACCACCAAGAACAATCTCAAAGAGGTAGGAGCCTATACCACCAAGAACAATCTCAAAGAGGCCTGAGCCTATACCACCAAGAACAATCTCAAAGAGGCTGAGCCTATACCACCAAGAAATGCATATGACAATGTGACTCATGACTCATGCACTAATCACACAACTCAAAGTATTTAATTAATAAATACTATACCACCATAACTCATTGTAAATTACTTCATAAAAATATCACGTGGTGTAGCATCACAGCTACCTTGTAATTTTAATTAATAACTATAACGTCGTATCTCCTTATAATTCACTTCATAGGATATCTCGTGTTGTAGTATCCCAACTACCTCGTGAAAGCAGATCGTAACAACATAGAAATAGTGGCAATACATGCTAAACACGCCGACAAGTATGTGCTAAACAAAGACCAACAACAACACAATAATAAAGAGTACGACAACACGTAAGACATCATTATTTATACTCAACAACAAAGAAGAAGGACAACGAAAGAAACAAAGAACATTAACAACATAAAAACGACACCTTTTATTTCAACCGACAAAGACCTACTCTAGTGCAAACAACACTATTATTGTTCAAAGAAAAGAATAGTCATGTTCCCTTATGAAATAACACTATTTATTCCAAGAAGAGCCATTATAAAACAACAACAATACAAAGATGGGAATAGTGACATTAAATTGCAAAACAACACTTATTCTTTACAAAAACAAAGAAGGCATTTCTTTTGTAAAGACAAAGAAAGACATTTCTCCAACAAGACAAAGAAGCCAAATCGGTTCAAAAACAACAACATTTGATTGCATAACAAAGATCAAAACAACACATTTATAACATAAAAACAACATCTCATTTTCTGTACAACGGCACAAATTTATTTTTATAAAACAGCAGCTCATATACTAAATAAAAAAAGCAAGGCAGCAACATTTATTTTTATAAAACAACAGCTCATATAACAATTAAAAACAGCAAGACAGCAACAATAAACGGTTTATTTTGCCTTAAAAGTAGAATATTCAGTTAGGCCTCTGAATAAGCTTTCCAACGCATTTTAGAACACCTCAATCGGGTTCCCGGTTCGAAAGATATCCAATTTACAAAAAACAGTAACAACACTTTATTTTTTGACAAACAGTAACAGCAACCTTATTTTTAAAAACAGCAACAGCACCTTATTTTTTAAAAAACAGCACAGCAACCTTTTTTTTTTGACAAACAGCAATAGCATACAAAACATACCATTCTTCACATCTCAAACACACAATCCCACATTTCTCAATTTATTCACAAACTTATTGTATTTATTCACACAATCATAAACCAACAATTTGACTACTACATAAGTCTCAAATACTCAAATAAATTATAACATCACATACTTCACATCCTAATTGAATCTCAATCACTCCATCACATATTCTCATCATCACATAACATGAAATCGATCCTAAAGCTCATCAAATCACCCAACTCAATATTCAATTTTTTTATCTCATATAACAATCACAACACAAATTGATTTTACAAGCCCTAACTACCCATACACCCATCATAAACCCATTATCAACGTTAAACCCACCCTTACCTCGAATAACGTAAGCTCCAAGACCACGATGAAGACGACATAACTAACGAAACCACGGCAAACACACGACCCTCCTTCCTCTCCTTGTGCGACTCCTCTTCCTCTTTTTCCTCTTCTCTTCGCAACTCTCCCTTTGTTCTCTCTATTTCGACTCACACTCTCTCTTTCTCTCCTCTTTCTATTTTTGATTCCTTTTTAAATGAGCATCAACACTCTAACCCTTTTTAATTTGATTTTTAATTCCCAACCATACGCTACTTTTCCTCCTACTTTTCCTCCCTCCCATAACCACTTTGGTTTTCCCTAGAAACTTGTTTTTTTAATAATAATAATAATAATAATAATAATAATAATAATAATAATCATCATATATTAAGTATTTCTAACATCAATTTTAGTCCTTCTCAACATGGTCCCTATGCCAAAAACTCTCCAATTTGGTCCACTACCCTATCAAATAAACTTCAAATAATTTCTAATAAAATTTGGGGCGTTACAGAAACAAGGCCGACCCAACCTATTTGGAGACCTAAAGCGAACCTTTTTAGTGTGGCCCATCCTATTTGGAGGCCCTATTTAATAATCAATATATGTGGATTTCTAGTTTATATATTTTATTTCTATTATTATGTTATTATTTGTAAGTCGATGTAGTGGTAAGCTTTTGGCTAATCAATAGTATTGGACCTGTGTTCAAATCCCCACCAAAATAAATATGTCATTGTTTTAATAATATGCATGCAGGCAAAACTGAAATTTCAGGAAAATGAAGGAAGCAGGACTCGATCCTGCGACCATTCATTTACGGACTAGAACTTCTGCCAACTGCGCTGCATGAACTTGTTGTATTTTGGGGCCTCTTTTAATATAAGATACTTAATTTAAGGCCATTTTTAGGCTTAAAAAATTATGTTTTTTGAGGCCCAAAGCGAGGGCTTGGGCTGCCTTACCCTTGGGCCGACCCTGAGTGGAAAAGTAATTGTCGAATTCAGAGTAGAATCTTGAAGGACTTGTAGGGGCACTTAAGTAATTGTAATCATTAAATCGCTTGGGCGAAGAAGGAGCGCTTAAATACGTTTATGGCCTCTCCCTTCTCAATAACCACTCAGAAGTTTCCCGCCCTTTCTTTTCCTAATTCCCTACTTTTATTTGCCCAATAACTGCCTTTGAGCAGTTACTTACTGCACTAACATAAAATATAAACTGACATAATCAACTGCTTACATAAGAAATAATTGCCACACAAATTCAGTTCCCATTTAAAACTCTTCTTGACCCTCCTCTTATATTATTTAGTTATAAGAGGCCTAACCGTGTTTTGGCCTTTTTTTTATTTATTAAAAACAACAGTCAGGTATGAAATTTTGGCATTTTTCAAAAAGTTAATCAAACTCGTGAATATGCGAGTCCATCTGAGTTTACCGAGTCTACTAAGAAGAAATAGTTATGTACATGAGTTCACTCCTTTTCCCTACCTAGAATAATAAACTTGTAAACTCGTCCGAGTTTATGAGTTAACTCGCGAGTTTGACAACCATGGTAGAGACAACAATATTTTTTTATTCTTGTGAGGGAGGGAGGGAGAGAGTGAGTTGCAATTGTTGATTATATTATTGATACACTAAATGAATTAGCAAACAATATTGTTTTGTTGCCCTCTTGATATACAGTTCAAAATTATAAGTGACCTTTGAAATGATTGGGACTTTACATTTGCACAACAATAATTGTTAATCTTCACTTTTTTTCTTTTTGAATGCAATTAACATGGGGACTTAATGACTATACATCATATCAATTTAAAATAACATATCTAACTTGATACTAAAGTTTTTATTCTAACTATTAAATGCCTAATAGATATTGTTTAAAAAGAAAAATCATCAAAAATAAAAGAAAATGTTGAAATATTTTTTTTAATAATTAGTATTAAATAAATAATTAAAATTGATCATCTGTGCAATAACATAGCCAAACTAAGATCCTTTTAAAAACACAACCTATTCTAATATAAGCTATTTAAGTTAATACTTTATATAATCAAAGTAACAATAGATTTGTATTTACATTAAAGTCCTTGAAGGATAATGTAAGAAAGTGAGGTGGAATTTGAGGATTCCCGAGAAAATGATGAAGCCTGTGTGACCTTTGATTGACAAGCTTGATCTGTTGTTACCATTGGAGAAAATTATGATCACAAAGCTTTTCCAAAATCAAGTAAGGAAAAGTAATCGGTGTAGAATTCTGGTGTTGCTATGTCGGAACCATTGCAGGATTTGGCAATTGGGTAGGCGCCATGGACGAATTTCAAGGCTCAAGCTCTGTATACCATTTTAGATATAACAGAATCTATAGAGTGACTGAATTCGAGATAGTAGTGAATAATCTCTTATCGTATTTTTGTTTTCCCAAAACTACCATTACAAGTGTACTTACATTTATGGTGTCACTAACGCTGAGTTTGATATGCATTTGTACAGACAGTTATGCAGTTGAGTATTTGGTTAGAACCCTGAGTCACTCACATTTATAGTGTCACTAACACTTAGTCTATTTTAAGTTCAATACCATCATAAATGATCACAAATGAACTCATTATTCCCAATCCTATTGCATCATGACCTGGACATATAACATCTTTTTTACTTTTATTATATATATCATTCATATATGTATGGACAAAGGAAGGGCTTTCTTATTATCAATCTTAAATTTCGATCACCTAACTCTTTCAATGATTGTTTTGAAAGATTTGTGACTTTTAGTGTTGTGAATGCATTAGTTAGTTCGGTAATTCTCACAACTGTAATTGATACTAGTTTAGAGATTGACTTTGGCCCTCATTATACAGGCGATGATGAAAGATCAGCTTGCAGTTTTTGTTGTCCATGAATTGCTGGAAACTTGTGACGATCAGCGTTAGCTGATTCATTCAGGAATAAGATTTGTTTGAATGCATTGAAGTAGTAAAACCCATGGAAAGTATATGCTGAGTTACCACATGTTTATAATTAGCAAATAAGAATGCATCGTTTTTTAATTATTACAATATTTGGATGTGGGCTTAGCAAAATAGCATGAGGTCATTTTAGTGTAGTTTTCTCTGTTTATTATGTAATTAACTTAATGTGTGTTTCTCCTTTGTTTTAATTTAGATGGTCTTCCAATAATTTACATGCAAATTTTTGTGGTTCAGTAATATAATCAGCAGCAGAAGAAATCAGGAATCATGTTAATTAGTTCATCAAAAAGAGCCATATATTGTGTAAGTTAAACTTTCTACTACATTGATATTTGATTCTTTTGGTTGAAGGAAAAAGATTAATTCATGTTCAGTTCTCCAAATTGTTTTCCATCTCACGATTCCTCAATTTATCCGTTTATAATATAACCGAGTTTTTTTGTCAACAGGACGAGCATCTTTCAAGAGTGAGAAAAAGTGAGAAAAAGCAAGTGTACTTTCTATTTAAGACAAGTGTGGCAGCATTGATGACAGAACATTGATGACAGAACCAGAGAAGATGCAATTAGATGCAACTTCCAAAAAGAAAGCATGCAATCAAAGTCTAGGTTAGATGAAATAAATAATGTTTGTTGTTTGCCACATTCCGATTTTTGATCTAGTTAAACAGCCTCTGTATACTGCTAGTTTGCCTTGAGAATTTTCAAGGTTAATGTTAAAATCAGATTTGTTTTGAGAAATTATGCTTGTTTTGTGCAAAATGATTGATCAATGGTAGTTTATATTATACTCTATTTTGAGAATGCAAGTTGACTGGCACTTGATTGGAGCAAGAGCAAGAGAAATTAGTATCATCTTTTGCGTGTTACATAATAGTATGTAGAGTTTTATAAAATGTTGCTAAAGCATTTTAGAAATATAAGCTTTAACTAACTGCTAAAATGTTGCTAAATATTTTGTAGTGATAGTTAATGATGCAAACTATCCTCCTTTTTTATGATGACAAACCTTTTTGAGAGGTTTTTTCAGTTTTCTGATGTAACAGTTGTTTAATAAATATTATATGCTCCCTCTCAATTTATGCATATTTAAAAAATGTAACTTGTATAATATTGCAGAAAATTTTTTGGGACCAGAACAAATTTCATTGGTGAAGAAGCAAAAAGTACATTTTTGGCTCTTGTTCTGGAGCATACATACAGCAAATTGAAACATAACAACAACTGTTACTAAAATAGGAAGCTTTATCTTCGCAAAAGGGGTGCGCTTTATAGTACAGATAATCATAAAGCACATATCCAAAATATTATAACCCTATCCTAACTTCAAACTCAGTCTAATCCTTCTCCCCGTTTTGTCATCCATCAAAAGAGAGGGGGTAGAAACCAGATTAAGTTGTTACTTCGTAGGTGATGAATCATCTGAGAAAGTTGAAGTAGCAGGCATAGGGACACCTTGAATTGGAGGAACAACACCAAATTCTGGAAGTGATCTGTATAGAGAGTCATATACAAGGCTCACTCCAATTCAAGACTTGTATATGACCTAATTATTGGTGATGATAGAGAGTCATATACAAGGAAAGAGAAATGAAAAAGAAGTACAATGTGACAGTGAGGCCGTTGGGAAGGAGTTGTTACCACGGTGGGCACCAATGTTCTTGTGAAGAACTAGGGGATGTTGGAGTAGGTTGAAGATGGTGGCTCTGCCGGTCTCCGATGTGGCGGAGCCGCCAGGGGGTGCACCTGCAAATTCACTTGAGTGCCAAAATTAGGTCACAATGGTGAAGTGGTGTGCTACGGTTAGGAGATGTTACCTTCACCTCATAAGGGGCCCCTCCTTATATATCGCCAAAGTATGGGCCTATAGTAGATAGTGGATCTTGTTTTTAGGTCCAATTGCGATTAGCTCTTCAAGATGGCCTGCTACTCCCAAAGATAGTTTACCATATAAAAATCTACCTTAAAAATTTTCAATATATAATCATATTGTTTTTTCTCCTAAACATTATTTTTATACCATATATAAATAATAGATATTATTTAAACATGGTAATACGAACAATATATTATTACATATGGTAATAAAAATAAATGTAAAATAATATATATTTATTTTATGTAATTAAATATTTAGTAATGTATATGAGTAAAAAAATTAAAAGTATATGATCATTTTGAATTTTCTCTTAAACTTTATTTTTGTTACCATATGGAGATATATTTATTAATATATATCAAATTATTTACATCAAATAAATTTTTCAATTATAGTATTTGCGTAAAATCTTTATTTCTTTGTATGGAAAATATTATTTTTTAAAATCGAATATAGTATTAATTTAATGTTAATTTTCTATATAAAAATTTCCCAAATTTTTTTACTATATATGAAATTATTGATTTTCCTACTAAATTTTATATTTACTATCATATGTAAATAATATATATGTAATAATAAATTTACTATCTAAAAATATACCAAAAACGTTTACTATATAAAAACATTTATTTTTATTCTAGATTTTAGATTTATTACCATATGTAAATAAAATATATTATTAAAATATGGTAATATGGATAATATATTATTACATATGGTAATAAAATAAATATAAAATACTATATATTTATTTCAGGTAACTAAATATAAAATGATATATATGAGATAATAATTTTACTATATAAATTAAATGTAGATTTTTTTTCTAAATATTCTTTTTGTTACCATATGCATATAAATATATTATTATATATCTAATATTTATAAAAAATAAGTTTTTCATGTAACTAAATATATAATGATATATATGAGATAATAATTTTACTATATAAATTAAATGTTGAATTTTTTTAAATATTCTTTTTGTTACCATATGCATATAAATATTTTATTATATATCTAATGGTTTTTAAAAAATAAGTTTTTCAAATGTGTACGATGACATTTACATAAAATCTATTGTTCTACATAACAAAGAATATTTTATAATGAACTTAGTTATTCAAATGTTTTATAATAAATTTATTTTTTGTTCAAATGTTATCATAGGCTAAATATAATAATTCTTGTAATTTGATCGTACAAGATCAATAGAAGTGGTGTGATGTAGTCCTTTAGCTCGGTCGTTGATCGTATTGATGTCCTTGAGTCTGGGCCGCTCGCGGGTGGTACCTGCGAAAGCACTTCGACGCTCAAGTCAGTAGTGAACAGTGAATAGAACCACAAGCAATAATGACGTACCTCATTTCTTGGAATTCGTGCAGTATTTATAGCAATAGTATTGGGCCATATGGGCCTATTGGATCCAGATTGGGCCTCGAGTCCACCTGCAACGCTTGCCCCCAAGCCCGGTCGCCGCCGGGCGCGCTAAGGCTTGATTCGCGTTCGAAGCGGCGCGTGAGCGCCGAAAGTTATTCTGGCGAAAACGCCTCGATCCCTGAAGCGTGTGGCGCCGCGCGCACTAAGCCGCGGTCTAGACGCTAGTCGCCGACCGGGGATCCCGGGTCGCCGCCCAATCGTGGTCGCTCTGACTACTTTCGAAGCTAATCTGCCATAAATGTTGAGGAGACAGGTGATTTAATGATGTGACTTTGTGTTTTCCGAGGTGACGCTTGGGTTCTTCAAGGCGTGCCTCTTTGTTTCTTTCTCAGACTAAGTAAAGATGGAAGGTGAAAAGGTGCGCCTTTTCGCTTTTGGGCCTGTAGTGACTGTTGGCCCACTATATAAGGTGGTGGGGGGAAGAGGATCTCACACTTCTCATTCACTATTTTCTCTGAAATTGAAATCGCTCTCGCTGGCTCGCTGCGTCCCTCTGCTCGCTCGCTCCAAGACCAATCCGCCCGTGCCCCTCGAGCGGGATTCAACACCCGGCCCTTCAGGTAAACACGAACGCCCTTCTTATTTTTATTTATTTTTGAAGTTCCACCTGTTGGAGGGGGTGTCAGTCCGGGACCACCAAGTCGCCTCTAATGTATGCGCTCGAACTCGATACAATTGCTATTGCGTTCGTGTGGTATTCGCAAATATAGTGCAAGTATACACGCGTACAAGTAATAAAGTGAATATAAGTAAGAGATCGCTCCCACGAGGATTGGTTGTACTTTCAAAGTTCAAGTCTTAAAACACAAGTGAAACAAGTAACAAATCGCACACTAAAAGTTGGTGTTAAAACTAGGAACATAAATAAAACAAGTAAATAAGATAGTGGTTGTGAATATGGATGAGAATGAGTTGGATTGTTGCATGCAAGTAAATCCTCTCTAGTCGGGACGTTATAACGCTTACACGCTATTACATACAAATGTTATTCAGATAGACGTTACCACCCCAACGCTGTTGTAAAAGAGTCGTGCTTTTCAAAGACAAAACGCCGAGCTTCAAGTACTAGAATGTCCTATGTCTAGGTTCTAAGTAGGCTCGCTCTCGTATTTTAAGCACCCACAAAGAATGTTCTATGAACTATTATCCGCTCTATGTCTAGACTTAGATAAAAATGCCTAAATGTCTTTAGTGCACCTTTTTCGCTCATATAAATCTTTGAGTTCTTTTCATAGACCATGTCTGCACTCTATGAATCTACCTATTTTAAGAGGCCAACCTTAAAACAAGTTTGGAAATATTATCATGCAAAGATTTAAAACATGTAAGCGCCAATACTTCATAACATTTAACTAGAAATTCATTACATGCAAAACAACAACCCAACTACAAAATGTTTAGCTCATGCTGAGCATCTTTACAGAAAGATAAGGAGTTAAAATCCAAATACCAAACATAGAGGAAAAGATACTGAGTGCAACAGATACGCCTAAGTAACTTTCCTGCATGCAGTCTGTAGAGACGTTATAACGCCCGAGCTTCACAAAGAGTGGTTATGATCGAAATGGAGTTGAGTAGAGTTCAAAACCGAAGTCTGTGTCCAGAACTTCGTTTTGAGAACTCTTTCTGAACAATGGAGGAAGGTAGATGATGAATGTGTGGATTGGTATGATGCAGGTGTATGTGCATTTTTTAGAGAGAGACAAGTCTTCAATTAAATAGCCAAATGGGTCACATGTTGCTGATGTCATTTGCCCACCTACCAAGCCTGTTTGCACTTCGACTTCGAATCGACATCGCGACGCTGCTACAAAGGCGCCATCCTTGTCAAGACACATGGGGAATAGAAGATCTTTCGACTTTCTCGAATCTTTAACTATCATTGCTAGTGCGCCATAAATCGAGATATTTCACTCTTTCTCACGCTCTTCTACAGCACACGTGGTGAAGGACGCGTTGACGCTCGTTCGCTTTTTATCGCACAAACACAAGAAGCATCAAAATGCTCACAAAGGCACCAATTGGTGCCAAAATGCATGTAACTAGTAATTTAGCCCCTAGCTAACTAAGAAACAAAGAAACTAACGGAAAACTAATAGAAACAACCTATTATTGCTAGAGAACTTGCATGATTTATCTTTGAATAAGTATAAATAACTCATATAAATATGAGTTATCAACAGCCTCCCCTCTACAAAGTTTAACTGCCCGACGAAGCGCACTCGTCGCATTTCGCGGCCCGCCGCCTCGTTAGCCCATAAAATGGCTCAACCGACCTCCGTGCCAGCGCAGTCGTCTTCGACTTCAATAGAAGAATCTTCCAAGTCTTCCGGCTCTATAGATTGGACATCCTCCGGTTCTTCTGACTGACCAACCCAGAATGAAAGGGACGTAAATTCCAGGAGCCCTATTGAAGGTCCGACCCCTGTGCTCAACGAGGCTCAAGCGAATGATATTCAGGCCGTTGAGACCCAGCGGCCGAGATGGATATACAAGGTGTGGCTTTAGAAACGATCCAAGGTGACCTCGATGAAGCGGCCGAGAAGGACATGTCCTGGGTCTCTTCCACTCTTAGGAATCATCGAAGCAGAGTACGCCGTCGCACCCCTGAAGAAGCAGTCTTGACCGCCCAATTCTATGTCAACGGTTGGAGGGTCGATGGCATGGAGAAGGACGAGAATGTTTCGACATGGACCGACCTGCTCAAGTTTAGCATGTACAGAGTTGTCTTCGAGTGTATGGGGATCGTCCCCCCTTTTACTCGGTTTCAAAGACAGGTTTTAAGATATCTCAAGGTCGCGCCTTCCCAGCTGAACCCGAACGCTTGGGCGTTCTTGCAAGGCTACGAGGACATCCTGACGGCGCTGGAACGCCCGGTCTCTCTAAGATTATTTTTCACTCTGATGGAGATGAGCTACCTTTATGAGCCAGGGACAAAGGGGGCTCGCAAAGAAGCAGTTTCCCTCAAGAACCGGTCGCAGTACAACTTCTTTAAGCCCTATATGGAATCTTTGCCGACCGGGTGGAAGAACGATTTATTTTGGGTCGTCCCATACACAACGGAGTCAATGCGTGGGGTGGCTCAAATGGCTAAAGACAACAGTGCAGGGACGCCCCTTTTGCCAACCCTATGGTCCTACGACCACTTTCTGAAGAAGCCCGGGCTCTTTCAAGGAAATAGAGCTCAATGCTGCGGATCTTGGGACGATCCATAGACTTAGAAGAATTGCCTCTCGCGTCCCTGGAGGTCCATCAAAATTAATAAAATCGTAGACGCCAGAGGCATTCAAGCTGTTAAGGCCGCCCTTGGTGGGTGGTCGCTAAAACTTTAGTCTTTTTCTTTATGTTTGCTCATTGTATAACTTTCCTGACTCGTATTCTGTTTTGTGTAGTTGCTATGGCGGGCGTTGAAGATTTTGATCTTTTTGCTCAATGGGCGGCGGAAGAAGGGGACAACTCTCCCCCTCGTGGGACCGCCGTTGTGAACGTTGAGGGAGGCGCCCCTCAACCGGAGATTACCACAGGGCGGGCGCTGATTGATCTGGACGACCCGGTAACTTCTGTTGACAGAAACACTCTGCCAAGCAATCCACTTGCACCAGAAAGCACCGGCAAAAGAGGCTATGAAGGCCGCTGGCCTACTATTCAGGAAATATCAAGAGGATGAAGCAGACCGTCTGGCAGGTAGGCGAGTTTTTTATAAAGTTTCGTACCTTGAAGACGACCTGTCAGACAAAAATTGTAAACTGCAATCTGCCTTGTTGAACTTGATAGATTTGAGGGAGGACAGAGATCGGCTGCTCAAGAGGATTGAAGAGCTTGAGCCGAAAGCCCAACAGACCGCTACCTACGAGCAGAAAATCCAAGAGGCCGAGACTCGGTGGCGCCACCGTGATTGCTCAACTGAGCCGAGGTCGCTAGTGAGATGAGCGCCGGTGAAAAGCCGCGCGCCGAGGAAGAGGTTGACCGCCTGAACAAGAAAAAGAAAGAGCTCTTCGACCATGTCACTTCTCTGAAGACCGACATGACGGTTGTTGAGCAGGAAAAAGACAAGTACAAGGCTCGCTTTAAGGAGGCTGTTACCAAGGCTTTGGGAGCGGCCCACTATCAGTTCAACAATGCAGTCTGTCAGATCAAGCTCGCCCATCCTGAGCTGGTTATTGATGAGGCCGTGATAAATAGCGGTCACTGCGTGGTCGACCAAGAAATCGTGTGTCCCCAGAAGGTGGAAAAGGGGAAGTTCGTCCATGAGAGGGCCGTTATTTTCCGTGCTGGTCCTTCTTCTTAATCATTAATTGTTTTTACTTTTGTCTTGAACAATTTTGCCCGCCTGCGAACGGTGAACATTCGAGGGCGCCCTGGTTATGACCTCGGCGTCCCATTTCTGTAATCAACATTAACTCTTTGCTTTTAAATGCAAGTTTAGTTTTTCTGTCGCTCGTTTTTGCGTGTTTACTTGTCAAAAATTTGTATGTGCGCGCCTTAACTAAGCGTTCGTTTACTACTTACTGGTCGCAATACTAAGCGCCTCTTATTGTGCCTTTCAGTGGCACTTGTTAAGTTCGTAGGCCGCCGAGATTGGTCGCTTTATATTTGGCCACGATGGCGCTCGTTAAGTTTGTAGGCCGCTACGCTCAGCGACTGACACTGCCATTCGATGGCTTCGTTAAATCTGCAAGCCGCTACGCTCAGCGGCTTACATTTTGCCATTCGATGACGCTCAATTGGGCCATACGATGGCTTCGTTACATTCGTAGGCCGCTACGCTCAGCGACTTACGTTTTGCCATACGATGGCGCTCGGTTATATGCCAACTCGGTGACACAACGACTGCTCTACTGCTATGCGCATGATGAGCGACCGGTCATACATTCGTGCATGAAGGAAAAAAGAACACAAGTCTTTTTTAAAGTCAGACCTCTGTAAAAAACCCCAATGGGGAAAAAGAGCGCCCGCCTGGCTTTCATTTAATCTTTGGTCGTTCAAAAAAACTTTGCATTACACATAATATTTTCTTAGCTTCTCAGCGTTCCATGTCCTAGGTATGGTCGCACCATCCATGGTTTCCAGCTCGTAGGCTTTTTTGCCAGTCTTGCTGATAATGCGATATGGTCCTTCCCAGTTGGGGGCAAGCTTCCCCTGACCAACATTCTTGTTCCCTACGTCTGCCCGCCTAAGAACGAGTTGGCCGATTGAGAAATCCCTTTTCTGGACGCGAGAGTTGTATCTTGCAGCGACCTTTTGCTTAATGAGTTGTTCCCTGAGAGACGCCTTGCTTCGCAGTTCGTCCACCAAATCGAGCTCTTCTCTGGTCGCTTGCTCGTTTTCTGCCGCTGTTGGTGGATTGGACGTCCTCCAATTTAGCTCGCTCATTTCGATTGGAATTACTGCATCGGTCCCATAGACCAGCCTGAAAGGCGATTCACCCGTTGTAGAATGAGGGGTCGTTCCCTTTGGCCTCGTCCAACCTTCTCTTCAACCCTCGCAAAATGACTCTGTTGGCCGCTTCAGCTTGGCTGTTGGTCTGTGGATGTTCAACTGAAGTGAAACACTGTTTCACCCCTAAGTCGGCCAACATCTCGTCGAACCTCTTGTCTGCGAACTGAGTCCCATTGTCTGTTATCAACTGTTGGGGAACACCAAAACGGGCTAACACATTCCGACCGAAGAACTTGCTTACTTTGGTCGCAGTTATGGTCGCTAATGGTTCGTCCTCAATCCATTTTGTGAAGTAGTCAACTACCACGATTAGAAACTTGAACTGGCCTGGGGCGGGTGGAAACGACCCCAGCAGATCCATACCCCCACCAGGCGAACGACCAGGGTGAGGTGAGACTTTGCATTTCAAAGGCAGGAGCAACATGAGCGTCCGCATGCACTTGACACTAATTACACTTCTGGACGAGCTTCTTTGCATCCTCATCCATGGTCGGCTAGTAAAAACCGGCTCTCAGAGCTTTCTTCGCGATGGAGCGACCTCCCTGATGGCTGCCGCATATACCTTCGTGTTTCTCTTAAAACGTGGTCGGCCTCGGTGGGCGTCAAACATCTCAATAGTGGAGAAGAAAACCTCTTCTATAAAGCTTTCCTTCAACGACAGAATACTTGGTCGCCCGCTGCCTCAGGAGCTTCGCTTCCTTCTGGTCGTCTGGCTCTTCGCCTGTCAGGATATACTGCAGTATAGGGGTGATCCAGCTTTTTTCTGAGTTAATGCAGAGGGTGGCTAGTGATTGATCAGTCTTGGTCGTCACACTTGGCCGAGTTAGTGTCTCCTGAATTAAACTTCGGTGATTCCCGGGTGCTTTGGTGCTTGCCCGTTTTGAGAGGATGTCAGCTCGCACGTTCTCTGTCCTTGGCACATGTTTAACTTCTGCTCGGTCGAACTGGCTAAGCAATTCCCTTACCTTAGCCAAGTAGTTTTTAAGGACGTCATCTTTCGTATCACACAGTTCTTGAATTTGGGAGACGACCAGAAGGGAATCAGAGTGTAGTTCCACACGGTCTACATTAAACTCCTTAGCGAGCAACAAACCAGCTATACAGGCCTCATACTCCGCCTGATTGTTTGACGTGTGAAAAGCGAACGTGAGTGACACCTCTACGGCCAGACCTGAGGAATTTTCCAAAATCAAACCGGCCCCACTTCCCTTGGAGTTAGAAGAACCGTCAACATGCAAAGTCCAAGTGGTGGTTGGTCGGTCGTCCGAAACAGGGGTCATCTCAGCGATGAAATCGGCCAATATCTGCGCCTTGGCCGCCGACCTGGATTCAAACTTGATTCCGAACTCACTTAGTTCCACAACCCATTTAATCATGCGGCCTGCTGTTACCTCAAAATTTCGACAGCACATTAAATGAAGCTTTAAATGGGGCTGACTTCACATTTAACATTGTTCTGTGGGCCATAGGTCAATATTCAAGTCAATGCACCATAGGTTCGACAGGGAAGGCAGATAAGAGCAAGGAGTGCAGGCAGTCTTCGACAAGTTAGGCTCTCAAAGCCATGGAGTAAACAAATTTCGACAAGCGAGGACACAACACTCGACAGAGTTGGGCTCAACATTTCACAGCGACCAACAATGAGTCGGATCAAGGTGCAGAGCAAAGAAAGTAGTGGCGGTTACTCTCAGTAGTTTTAGGAGGCGATTACCTCTTCCCCACGATTAGTCCTAGGAGTATAAATACCCCCTTTGTAATAGGAAACAGGGTCACCACATTTTACAAAAACGCTGGAAACTCAACTTCCAAGTCAACGAAACACGAGTGAAACAGATCATTGTATGTGTTGGTGAACCACTTTTATTTCTTCGCTTAATGCAAAGTCTTTACTTTCTTTTACGTTGTCGCATTTATCGCTTTTACTTCGCTTTCAAATCACTTCTTTCTACCATTCTCTGCTTACGCACTTCAAAAACACAAACTCGATGGCAATTGTCAAAGAGATTTTCTAGTTTGATCTCACAAATCTTAATATTGAAAACTAGTGATTGTTTGCTAAAAACACCAAAGAAACAAATTGGCACGCCCAAATGGGACATTTGCCATTAATTTTGTGTCTTTTCTCGTTAATATACGTGTTTGTATGCACTTGAGGAGTGGTAGGATGGCACGCACCAATTCTAACAACGCTCTAGTTCCCACCGTGATATCACAAGTGCAAGGAACAACGGAGATTCTCGCCAATGTCGTTGGAAATGCTGCAGGACTACGCCCCAAAGTGACATCAATAACCGCTCCCCACGATGTCAATGACCAACGTTGGTTCGACATCGTTCATGGCCTTGCCACAAAACATAGGACTTCCTTCTAGTCCTTATGTGGCAACAGAAATAGTTTGGAGACACGTTTCCAAAACACGAGTCTACCACCATACCTTTTGGGGTATATGGCATGCCCACCGGAATGCCACATGTCTCGACCTTTCTCCTTCGCACGCCTCTTCCGAGGCGCACTCGGTCGAAATCCCATGCGTTAACCAACGCGTCCTTGTTGGCGTTAAGACAACAAGTAGACGAAAGCAATCATGATTTGGTTAATATGTCGACTCAACAAATTGGTACCGTGTTCAACTTTGATTCGTAATACAAATACCGCTTACCAAATGTTAACAAACCAAATGGGTAGGATTGCGATTTCTTTGGGGCTCCTACAGAAACAATAGGCGATTACCCAATGGTGGGAATAATGCGCCTAATACCCCACAGAGATCGCCATCGCCGGCCCAGCGATTATGGGCGAACAACAGTGGTGGGAAACCACGCCCCAAGTGGTCGTGGTAAATCGAAACGAAAATGCCGACGGTTGTTCGGACAAGTGCAACGAAATAACGTTTGTGCTCAAGACAACATAGCCACTTTCGTAGAAACCATAATGGCGCAGTAACGCCTTAACGTGGGTTTACATAGGCCTAATTTCATATCGCCCCTGTGTGAGTATATCTTACAGGCAGAATTGCCGAGGGGTTGGAAAATCCCTAAATTCACTAAGTTTGGGGGTGACACCAATGAGTCCACTGTCGAACATATTGCCCGGTACATGACTGAGGCAGGAGACATAGCTCAAAATGAGAGTTTGAAAATGAAGTAATTTCCAAATTCGCTAACTAAAAATGCCTTTACGTGGTTTACCACTCTACCCCCTGGTTCCATATATACATGGGGGCAATTAGAAAAGGCTTTTCATGAGCAGTTCTACATGGGCCAATCGAAAATTAGTCTTAAAGAATTGGCTAGTGTTCGACGTAAAGTGCCTGAAGCCATTGATGACTATCTGAATAGGTTTAGGCTGTTAAAGGCTAGGTGTTTCACACAAGTGCCTGAGCATGAGCTTGTCGAAATGGCTGCAGGCGGCCTTGATTATTCAATTAGAAAGAAATTGGATACCTCTCATTTGAGAGACATGGCCCAGTTAGTCGATAGAGTTCGACAAGTCGAAAGGCTCAAAGAGGAAAAGGCTAGAGTGACTAAATACAATAGAAAAGAAAACTCAGTTGGCTTTCACAAGAAAGAAAAGATAGCCTATGTCGATGAGCAATTCGACTTTGCGTTTAGTGATGTCGAACTCGAGGAGATAGACGTGGCTGAACTTAAGCCTGGTCCTCCCTATGCCTGTAAATTATTAAGACCTGCAAATGGGAATAATCCCGTGGAGCCAAAGAATGATAGATTTGTGCCTAAGACATACACTTTTGATGTTACTAAATGCGATGAAATCTTTGATTTATTAGTAACTGATGGCCAAATCATAGTGCCAAATGGCCTGAAAGTTCCTCCTCTCGAACAGAGGAAGAAAAAGGGTTATTGTAAGTTTCATAATTTTTTGGGACATACAACCGACCGCTGTGTTCTTTTCGTGGATATGGTTGTAAAGCAATCGAAGAAGGAAGGCTCAAATTTGGAGACAAGAAAATAAAGCACCTATGCAAATCGACGCTGACCCACTTCATCAAGTGGAGGCTATGTACGCAGAACCAGTGGAGATGAATATCAATATGGTGGATGCTAAAATGGTGGATTCTCCAAAGCCTATCAAACCCTCTGTCGACAAAATCAAAAGTGTAAAGTGCGTATGATGTTAATGTACAACATGTCACTCAGAAGAGTATAATGAGAGGTGCAACTGTGTACCCCAAAGTCGAGGAAGAGTTGATAGACTTCCTAAACAGTGTAAACTGAACTCTGAAGTCATGTTGTGTCCAAGGTGCAGTGTTGTGTTCGATAAGGAGGCAGCTAAAAGTGTCGAATGCTGTGAGGTTCGACAACCTCTCGAAAAGGAAATGGCCGACAAGAGGCCAAACTTTAGCTTTAAAAGAGGGGACTCGCTTACAAGGTCAAAGGGTCGAACAAGGCTTCGACAAGCAAACCTCGCCACGGGCAAAAGCACAGCAAGAAGGAGTTCGTGTTATCGCCTCTCGCTAAGCCATTTATTCCAAGAGAGATCCTCCAACGAAAAGTGGATACACGCTGGTGTCGACACTATAGGAATGTCGCTCGTATCGCCGAAACGGTCAAGCCACACATGTGTGAGGCCGCAAAATATAATTATAAGAATAATTATAAAGGAAGAATCCCATGACTAAGACTCCAATGGCGGCGTTATATCGCTCAAGAAAAAAGCAAAGATTTGTCGCTTTTCGACGAGAAAACGCCAGAGGTCCAAAAACGGCAAGAGCGTGACATCTAGAGCCGTAGGAACGATTTAAAGTAAACATCGTTGTCGCCAATCGTAAAGGTTGGAAATAAGGCTAAAGGAAAATCCATCGTGATAGAGGAACCTAAAAGGCCTCGTGATTGGAGAGAATTTTTCCTCCATTAACATCTTTGAAGAAGGAAAGCGCTTCGCTCGACATGGATGAAGACGTTACTTCGGATTTCAAGACTCGAAGCCGCCTCGACATCATCCGCAACGTGGTGTCCATTCCGCCTAGTGAGTATGACGTCACATAGCACTCAAATGATGTCAAGAAGACTTCATTGGAGATATGGCAAATCACAAGCCAATGTGCTATTATGTCATGAACAACGGCTGCGTTGAAAGAGCGATGGCAACTTTTGAAAGGCCGATGGAAGCATGCAACATCATCCAAGCCTTTATACGCCCAAGCCAAAGTTAATGGCGTGGGTGTCAATAAAATCTTGGTCGATGGAGGTGTCTTTGTCAACTGATGCCTCAAGCCATGCTTTGCATAATAGGGATGTACGATACAGACCTTAGGCCCCATAATATAGTGTTGACTAATTATGAGGGTAAGTCCGCCGGTCCGGGGGCCGTTGAAGTGGAAGTGGTGGTAGGAATCTGCTAGAAGGACTACCATGTTCTTTGTCATCGCCTGAAAGCAAGCTATAATCGCTCCTCGGGAGAGAGTGGATACATGGGGTAGGAGCCGTCCCTTCAAGCCTACACCTAAGTCGGTAATGTGGAAGGAAGATGGTCTTGTGGAGTATGTTGAAAGCGGACCAAAGTTATTTCCTTGCCGACGTAAATAATGTCACCAAGGAAAATTTGAAAAACAAATGGCGAACATTGCGCCATGTTCATCTTCGAGCCAAGCATATATCTCTTCGATAATGTGCTTTCCTCTCTTTTCGCCATACCCAACACATGGCTTTGTGTGGGAAAGAGAGGTGATAGAAGGTGCAAATGTCTATCCCGAGGGTGTGCTACCTCCATCAGATGGGACACCGACTCCTAAAAAGTTTTAGATGTCGATTGCCCAATGCTCAGGATAGAATTACGGCTTACATGGCCGAAAATAAAGTAAAACGGCTTGGAAGCCGAGATAAATCAACAAGCAATGGTCGCCGAAGCCATAACTTCATCTCAAGAAAATGGTGAAGTCCTAGATGGCAAGCTCGATTGCATTTATGATGACGAACCATTAGGTTTTGAAAAAGACCCTAAAGATTCGACAAAACGCATGCAAGCTCAAGATCCAGTGGAGGAAGTGGATTTGGGAGATGGCCTAGTCAAAAGGCCAACATACATTAGTGCACACCTCGATGCGGCCTTCAAAACCCAAGTTGTTTCACTTCTGCAGGAGTTCAAAGATTGTTTTGCTTGGGAGTACAATGAAATGCCTGGTCTAAGTCTAGAAGTGGTGGAACTTCAAATACCTATTCGACTGTGAAGGAAACCAAAGAAAGCAAACACCAAGAAGATTTGCTCCTCCAATATTGGCTAAGATCAAGGAAGAAATAGAGAGGCTGTTCAAAAGCAAATTCATCAGAACTGCCAGGTGAATTCTTGGGTTTTGTAGTGCACAAAAAAGGCATTGAGATCAACCAAAATAAGACTAAAGCAATTATGGAAACGAAGGCTCCTTCGACCAAGAAAGAACTTCACTACCATCGGAAAAATCAATTTCCTCCGCAGTTTATTTCAAATCTAAGTGGGCAAACGCAAGCTTTTTCGCCATTGTTGAGATCAAGAAAGAAGATGCATTCAAGTGGGAGCAGTTCACCAAGATGCTTTCGACGCCATCAAGTCTTATTTGGTCAAACCACCAATTTTATTGCTCGTTATTGGAAACAAATTGCTAAAGTTGTATATAGCGACTTTCGATAACACAATAGGTAGCATGTTAGCGCAAGAGGATGATAGTGGTGTCGAAAGACCCATTTATTACCTTAGTAGGGTTTTGATTGATGTTGAAACTAGGTATAGTCCAATAGAAAAACTATGCCTTTGCTTGTATTTCTCTTGTACAAAATTGAAGCAATATATAAAGGCAGCAGATGTTTATGTTTATTCGCACTTTGATGTAATTAAACATATGTTGTCAAAACCAATGTTGCATAGTCGAATTGGAAAGTGGGCTTTGGCTTTGCTAGAATACAACTTAACGACACCCCCTTAAATCAATCAAAGGACAAGTGGTTGCCGATTTCATAGTGGACCACTCGTTGTCGAACATGAAATACATTCGTTAGACATACGCCCTGGAGATTATATTTCGACGGCTCAAGCCATAAAATGGAGTGGGTATTGGAATATTAATTATTTCCCCGTAAAACATTCCAACAAAATATAAATTTAAAATTCGAGACTCTTGCTCCAATAATGAGGTCGAGTATGAGGCCCTAATTGTAGGCCTTCAAATCTTACTCGACTTGGGGGCAAGCCATGTCAAGTAAAAGGTGATTCACAACTAGTTGTCAAACAATTGACAAAAGAATACAAGTGCATCGTTGAACACCTTATTAAATATTTCGTCATTGCCAACACGTTGTTAAAAAGGTTTACATTTGTACACCTAGAACATTTACCACGAATTGAAAATCACGTGGCGAATGAGTCGCACAAATTGCCTCAAAGCTACAAGGTATCAAAACAAAGCCTAGAAGAGTTAATTGAGATAAAAGATAAACTAATCTCGTAAGACTCTCTTTATAATGCTACTACTTCGACGCTATTGTCAACACCAAAAATCGGGGGCAATAAGTGCAAATGAAATACGCGTACGAACAACGCCACATTTTCGACGATGTTGACTTAGCATAAATTTTTGCTATTGACAACATGGTCGATGATGATTCGCGCAAGCCCATTGTAGAGTATTTGCAAACCCTACAGGGGCACTAATAAAAAGTAAAGTATAGAGCTCTAAGCTATGTGTTAATTGGAAACGAATTGTACAAGCAAACTCCTGGCGGGTACTATTAAAATGTCTTAGTGAAAATGAGGCATATTTAGCGCTTCTCGATACACACAGTGGAGCATGTGGCTCACATCAAGTAGGCCACAAAATGAAATGGTTGCTATTTCGACAAGGAATGTATTGGCCAACCATTTTAAAAATTGCATAGAATTTGCTAAAGGTCGCTAAGAATGCCAAAAGCATGCCGAATCCAAAGATGTGCCCGCAAATGAATTGCATTCTATAGTGAAACCTTGGCCATTTAGAGGTTGGGCTCTAGATGTAATTGGAGAAATAAAACCGACGCCGCCGAAAGGCCACAGTACATCTTGGTAGGATTGATTACTTTACTAAGTGGGTGGAGCGTGCACTTTAGCAAACGTTGATCAAGAAGCGTTGATAAGGTTCATTCAAAACCATATCATTTACAGAGATGGAATACCGTAAACCATTACTACGCACTCAAGGCAATCGCTTTTACCGGGTCGAAAAATGGTAGATTTCACACTTTAAACCGGTTTCAAGTTCACGACTTCGACACCATACTATGCGCGCAAGCCAATGGTCAAGTAGAGGCCGCAAATAAAATCATTATTAACTTGATCAAAAAGCACGTTGGACGTAAGCCTAAAAGTTGGCACACGATTCTCTTGACCAAGTGTTATGGGCTTGTCGAACGCCGCCTAAAGAGTCTATAAACACTACTCCTTACAAAGTTAACATTTGGGCATGATGCGTTGTTACTGTGAGAAATTTGTTTACAATCAACAAGGATTCGAAGCAATGTGAAATCCCCTTCGATCATTATTGGGATATGATGATTGATGAATTAGTTGATCTCGACGAAGAAAGGTTGTTAGCTTTGGAGATGCTTATTCGATGTAAAGAAAGAATAGCTAAAGCCTACAATAAGAAGGTTAAGTTAAAAACCTTCGAGGAAGGAGAGTTAGTGTGGAAAGTCCTATTACCTATGGATAAAAAGATAGAGTTTTAGGCAAATGGTCACTGTGGTGGGAAGGCCCATTTCGCGTGTTGCGATGCTTTTCGAATGGCGCTTATGAAGTCGAAGAGCTAGGTGACGAAAATAGAATCATTAGAATAAATGGCAAGTACTTAAAGCGATACAAGCCAACGTTAACTGAGATAAAAATTGAGCAATTATAAATAAACGAAAATTGTTCATAAATGGCAATGTATAAAGAAACGTCAAAGTTACACAGCCATTTTTAGAATTCTAAACTATTACAGTCTCAGAAGTTCGACAGAGTAGCCTTATGCCTCTCCATAATGCTAACACTCAAGGAAATAGAGGTGTCGAGAAGGTGTAGCTCTTTGTCGAGGTCGGCAAGAATAGCTTCGATGCGCGCCAATCTTCTCCAAGTGCTCTATACCGCCAATGCTTTGGTGGTTTTGGTGGGACGGCGGGCAAGACTCATTCTTTCGACGATCGTGCCCTTCGGTGCTTAGCGCTTGACAATTGGAGTTGAAGTGTCTTTATCTCTTCACAATACGCGCAACCGCATCCCATTCAGCGATTGCTTTCTCATCGTTAGCCATTGGTTTCGAGAGCCTCGATGTCATCTTGATCGCCTTGAGAGAAGCGAGCTCACCTCGCAGAGTTGGTTCTCTTGAACTTTGCGCTGGAGGTGGTCGATCGCTGATTGATTAGAAGATAAAGTTGCTCAAAAATGGGGCCAAATTCCATGAAGAACGAAAGGATGCTTTGAGGAGGGTCCAATTTGGTGATTCCGTGAATGAGGATTTTACCTCAAGATACACAGATGGGTCATTCTCAATGGTTGCCACCAAGTCCCTTCTAACACCTTCGCTTCACCGCGCGAAAAGCTTTCGACCGCCTCTTGATTGATAGAACTTAGAGAGTTGTTCAAGAATCAAAATCAAGCTGCTCGACGAGCTCTTAAGGCTCAACATGATTTTCAAGGTCGCCAGGGGATTCGCCTTCTTTAGCTCACCAATTCTTGATCGTTAACAAATACCGTTGGATGACTCTTTGGCGTAAGCACTTTGATCCGCAGCTCCTCCACTCTAGGCACCTCTTGTTCTTGATCGATCATGTTTTCTTCAGAATTTCGACTTTGAGGTAGCCATCGCCGCTTGTCTTTCGACTTCGGAATGTTAGGCTCGAACTTGAACGTTCTTCGACAACCGCTTCTACGCCCACATTGGGAACAAGCTCTTCGAAAGGAGGAATTCCGTGGTCATCAAGGTCTGAAAAACCTCTTCACCGCCACACCTGAGGCTAAGAAGGGAAAGGAAGCATTGGAGCCGACAAATCCCGTCCCAGCAACCTCAACCAAAGATTCGACGCCAGATTCTCGACGAGCAATCCACCCACTGCTCACAAAGAAGTAATAACACTTAAGTTAAAACGGGAAAGGCGAGATCAAAGAGTTTCAAGTGACGCCGAAGGAAAGTTACCTCATGTACCTTAAGCCTCTTAATGATGGGGAAGAAGGTGACTTAGAAGGTTCAACGATTGTAATGCCTCGAGATGCCCTTTGGGGTTCTGTAAAGCCCGCTTCTTCGATTCTCCGAGTGAGAGGAGTGTTGTCTTCACTTTCGATTGTCCCGCAAAAAGAGATCAAGTTATGGTACAGGTGATGCCACAAGAAAGTAAATGATAACATCAAGAGAAAGTTCGACGACGGTAGTAAGGTATGCAAGACTACCAGAAGTGGAGGGGGTAACCAATTTCTTCTTGGCTTTAGGCTTTCGAGGAGGCTTGGTTGTTTGGGTTGTCACTGGTGGGGATATCTAAGCATGAGTAAAAGCCATAGTCAATGCACGACTTAAGATGAGTGGAAAGTGCCATACCTTCTTTGGAATGTTGTCCGAGATAGGATTGGGTCGCTACTTTATTCGTAGCTTGGGGAGAGTATGTTGACGTGGTAGTTTTCCCACCTTAACCTTCGACTTTGCTGCGTTTCTCTCAAATTGTCGAAAAATTGGTAAGCAATTGGAAATAAAGCCAAAGTATAAGTAATCAAAACTTTAAAAAGCTTTGAGTGTCGAAAAACGTTTACAGTTGTTGTTCGAAGGGAAGGTCGCTACCACTTTCTTCACAATGTTGCTAGTAAAAGCATCAATGGCTTCCCCAAATTACTGTGGTATAATAACCGGTCCACCATTCATGAAACTTCACAAGACAGAGAATCTTGGATTGAATTTGAGAGGTTCAAAGTTCGTGGCTTTGTAGTGAAACTTCAAGGCTTGTTTGTAAGCAACTTCCGATCTCGACTCAAAAACTCTCGCCTATGAAAAACATATCGTGTGCAGGCGATTTGACAAAGGCCAAACCGCCTAGCAAGATAACTTGGGAAATATCTAGTAATGCCCAAACTATTCTTTGTCTTGCCTGGGGTAAGCCTAGTGGAGAGGACAACAGAGAGAGGTAAGCTTGCCAATACGGTTGACTTCCTCAACAGAATCGATAAAGTGGAAGAGGGAAATGGTTGCTTAAACCACGCCGCCACAAGACCTTTGGAGAAAAGGGCCATTGAATCAGAAGGTGGTACAGATTCTCAGAAGATTTCAAAGTAGATCAAGAAGGATTCTTCTCGCAGTAAAGGTTTGCTTGTTTGGGCCTCGATTGCGCTAATCGAATCCCTTCAAGGTTTGCTTCTCCACGCTTAGTCGAGCGCACTTAGGGATATACAGTTTAATCTAGATTCAAAAAGTAGCTAGCAGCCCACACCAGAATAACTGCAGAGGGCCCGAGGCCAAGAACTTGGTAGCTTGGCTCATTTTCCTTCAATTCTATAACAAAGATTATCAAGTCTGGCGATAGAGAGAACCCAAAATCAACTTGGCCAAAGTTGACATCTTCTGGCCATGGAGTTGACATGCCAAGGGACGTAAGTTTTGGAGACTTGAGAGAGCGTGTGCAGTAAAACGAAAAATGGACAACCATAGAGTTAGAAAGGCCACATGCTCCATGACGACACTTCTTCGGTTGTCAAGCTTGTGTGTGCAAAGAAATGTAGGAGCAAAGGTGGCATTGGTGAAGGTGAAGCCGTATGCATAGTCGGGGACGTGCAGGATCGAAGGTCTCCCTAAAGGTTTTAGGCTCAGAATGGCAGCCACATCTAGTAGAGTGGGAGACAACATGCCACATTTCAGTGGAGGCTATGGGTGGAGCAATCCCGTAATCGCATAGCAGCCCAAGAGAGGGTGCTATCGTATTTGGGCCCATACCTAGACAATTGGATTAGGTCAAAGATGCCTTGTCTCTTCCAAAGCTTTGGCCTTCTTAGCTTCTACTTTGTCGAGCCGCCTATGTAATTTCTTTGGTCGAGCCTAGGAGCAGAACTAAAGACCCTGAGGGTTAGCTAGAAACTCTAAATGAAAAGGGTTTCAAAGAAAAAGTCTAGGTTGGAGATTTAACATGGTCGGAAAAATCTCGTAAACCTCAAAGCAGCTTTCTAGCAAGATGTCGGGAAGAGGACCCAAATAGGCATGAGTGTAAATCTCAACAGGCGGATTAATACTGGTTTGCTATCGAGTAGATCGCTCGTCGTTGATGTCAGTTCATCAACGAAACCATCTAGGGTTTGGAGGTTTCGGGCTCATCGCTCTTCTTCGAGCTCTCGTGTTGTGTCATCGCAGCAGCAGATGATGAAGCCATGAGTTAAGAAAAGTGAATACTGTGGTGGAATCTGGGGTAGACTAAAGAGAAGAGACGAAAGTTTGAAACTTTAGTGATTTTGGAATCTTTTGCAAAACGCAGAGAATAGAAAGTGCGTAAAAATTCACAAAGGTTCAAACCGGGTAAAAAGGAATTTGAAGCGGTTGGCCGCTTATATATGTTTGGAATTAAACAGCTTATTGGCACGTTCGCCATAACTCGCACGCCATGACGTTTGAGAGACGCGTGATGGCCCACCAACTACGCCGACGCGGTACCAATAGAACGGTTCGCTTTGCTCGCGCAAGTAATGATGATCGTTTTTCGACCATCGTTGAAGTGCAAAAGGCTGTAAAAGTGACCATTGCACAAGATTCAAAAATGCCTCTTCTTGACTCCTTTCCTTATTCCGCGAAAAAGCATTTTTCGGGGGCAACTGTTACCTCAAAATTTCGACAAAGACATTAAATGAAGCTTTAAATGGGGTGACTTCACATTTAACATTGTTCTCGTGGGCCATAGGTCAATATTCAAGTCAATGCACCATGGGTTCGGACAGGAAGGCGGAGATAAGAGCAAGGAGTGCAGTGGTCTTCGACAAGTTAGGCTCTCAAAGCCATGGAGTAAACAAATTTCGACAAGCGAGGACACAACACTTCGACAGAGTTGGGCTCAACATTTCACAAGCCAACAATGAGTCGATCGAAGGTGCAGAGCAGAAAGTAGTGGCGGTTACTTCTCAGTAGTTTTAGGAGGCGATTACCTTCCCCACGATTAGTCCTAGGAGTATAAATACCCCTTTGTAATAGGAAAACAGGGTCACCACATTTTACAAAAACGCTGGAAACTCAACTTCCAAGTCAACGAGAAACACGAGTGAAACAGATCATTGTATGTGTTGGTGAACCACTTTTATTTCTTCGCTTAATGCAAAGTCTTTACTTTCTTTTACGTTGTCGCATTTATCGCTTTACTTCGCTTTCAAATCACTTCTTTCTACCATTCTCTGCTCTTACGCACTTCAAAAACACAAACTCGATGGCAATTGTCAAAGAGATTTTCTAGTTTGATCTCACGCCTTAATATTGAAAACTAGTGATTGTTTGCTAAAAACACCAAAGAAACACCGCTGTGTCCGGTCGGTGGGGAATCTGTCAGATGGGCCTGGTCCGCCCTTACAACTATTTGCGCGCCACAAAATACGCTACTCAATCGCGAAAGGCCACCAACAGTGCAAGTGTCAACTTCTCAATTCTCTAGTATCTGGCTTCTGGCCCCTGCAAGACTTTGCCGATAAAATACACTGGATTCTGCTTCGTGTCACTTTCTTTGACCAGGACGACACTTAAAGCTTCCTCAGTGATCGCTAGATAAAGATATAGTGTTTCTCCTGGGAGCGGCTTGGCCATGACAGGTGGATTAGTCAAGGCTGCTTTTAAGTCGTCCAACGCTTGTTGGCACTGATCAGTCCATTCGAAGTCCACATCCTTCTTCAAGAGCTTGAACAAATGGAGTGACTTGCAGGCTGACTTAGGTATAAACCTAGATAGGGCTGCGACCATACCGTTCAATTGTTGGATCTCTTTCTTCGTAGTTGGCGGCCTCATATCGGCGACCGCCCTACATTTGTCAGGGTTAGCTTCGATCCCTCTCTCCGTTAAGTGAAAACCTAAGAACTTCCCAGCCTGCACCCCAAAAGTGCACTTCTCTGGGTTCAGCCTGAGCGAATTCGTTCTTGCTTCCTCAAAAACTTCCTTCAAGTCGTCAATATGCTGATCGTCAGACTTGCTCTTGATAATCATATCATCTAGGTAGACTTCTGCCACCCGACCGATCTGATTGTTGAATATCTTGTTCATCATGCGCTGGTAAGTCGCCCCAGCGTTCTTCAAACCAAAAGGCATTACCTTGTAACAAAAATTGCCACGGTCGGTCATGAAAGCGGTCTTATGACGATCTGGTGGGTACATAGTGATTTGATTGTAGCCCGAATAGGCGTCAAAAAAAAAGTAACTTATAGCCTAAAGCGCCGTCAACCAATTTGTCAATATTGGGTACAGGAAACGCGTCCTTAGGACATGCCCTATTCAGGTCGGTATAATCGACACACATTCGCCATTTTCCATTTTTCTTCTTGACCATCACAACATTTGAGAGCCAAGTTGTATACTTAATTTCTTCCACAAAATTGGCTTTAATCAGCTGCCCTAGCCTTTTCTTCATTCTGAGCTCTTCTCCTCTGTGCGACTGGCCTGGCCGCCTGATCGACCGAGAGCTGATGGCATGCGACCTCCATGGGAATTCCGGGCATATCTGACGCTTGCCAGGCAAACAAGTCAGCGTATTCCTTTAAGCAGCCGATGAGCCCCTGCTTGACCTGCTATGGCAGGTCACTTCCAATTTTGACCGTCCTGGCTGGGTCATCCCCCAGTTGAACATCAATGAATTGTCCATGGGGTTCTGGCCGTTTTAATCTATTCTTTAGCTCGCGGGCTAAGTCATCATCCCCATCTTCCGGGTCACTATCAGGGACGTAACGGGCATCCAGATCAGCAAGATTGACTTGGTGTCCTTCCCCCAAACTCTGAGGGTCGGAACTTATGGCTTGTTCATCATAGATGTCTTGATACAGGTAGTGGCTCTTCTTGGCCGCCTCCATATCTGCCGCTAGAGTGGCGACCTGGCCATTCTTGTCATAAAATTTCATTTTCAAATGAACGGTAGACACAACTGCCTCGAGCTTACCCAAAGTCGGTCGCCCTATAATGCAGTGATAACATGATTTGATTGGCAGAACTAAGAACGTCGTCCTGACCGTTCTGTAAGAAGTGCTTCCACTGGTGTCGTCACCAAAGGTGACCAACAACTCCAGGGTTCCCAACGGGTAAGTGGTAGCTCCATTAAATCCAGTCAATGGAGTTGGGTCGGCCTGAGGAATGATGTCGCTGCGGTTGATGCTCAATTTATCAACTAACTCTTCGAACATAATATCGCCGAGCTTCCTTGGTCAATCAAGATTCTTATCACCTCAGAATTTCCCATCACAGCGGACACCACCAGGGGGACATAGCTATT
Source organism: Oxytropis ochrocephala (assembly GCA_020916435.1). Lineage (NCBI taxonomy): Eukaryota > Viridiplantae > Streptophyta > Magnoliopsida > Fabales > Fabaceae > Oxytropis > Oxytropis ochrocephala. The sequence continues at coordinate 34,093,573 of CM037093.1, read as the reverse complement.
GACTCTCCCATCAAGCAAGTCCTCGTCTCCAAAAGAGATAGGCGACCTATTAGAGGTCGGTCGTGCTGTCGAAGACGAGCCAACCATGAGAATCTCATTCCACTTCCTCTTAGTGGCCTTTTTGGATTCTTTGCGGTCTAGGGGTTTCCTCCGTGTATAACCATAACAACCTTGCGCCCTCTGGACTGCCTGACGTCCTCATCTGAAGTGTCCTTTTCACCCGCTGCTTCGATCGCCTGAGTAGCTACGGCCTTCCCTTTCGAATGGGTGGATTGCCCCTCGGGCCTTTCTTCATGTCGTCCATCAAGGCCATCCCTTTCGAATGGGTGGATTGCCCCTCGGGCCTTGTGATATCTCGCAATATTTCTTCGTACCGCCGCTCTTCGAGAACGAGGGGATCAGGACGCTTCACCCCAACCAACTTGTTGTTCTGACAATCCATATAGATTTGAGCAATGGGTGTATTTAACCCGCACGCTTCTTTCGGGTCGCACGCGCCTCTTCTCGCCGCCAACGCCTCTTCATAACCCACGGGTCGTTGGCCCTCCTCAGAACATGCTAAGGTCTGTATAATGGTTGAGGGTGAACTCCTCTGCAAACCTATGATCTGGTCGGATTCCGCGCTTGAGGTACTTCAGTTTGTCCTTGTCAGAGAGGTCGCGAATCGTCTATGCCTCAGTGTTAAAACGGTCTATATAATGCCTCAACGACTCATTCTCGCCTTGAACGACCGTGTCTAAATGCTCCTCATATCGATATTGACAACAATTGGCCATATAATTGGCCAGGAAAATTCCGACCAAGCCTTCCCAAGAAGAGATGGTATTGGGTCGCAAAGACTCCCACCATTCCAACGCCCGGCCGTCGAGCGACTGGGAGAAAAGCCGACACTTCATTGTTGGGCCCAGTTCCCTGTAACTGCAGTAATTGTTTAAATACCTGATGTGTTTATCTGGGTCTCCGCGACCATCGAACTTATTCAAATTTGGTGGCTTTCTGAGATCTCTCGGGATGCGATACCGTCTAATCTCCCTGGAAAACGGCCCATGCCCGGTCGCTAACTCACCCGATCCAAAAGGCTGCAAGGCATGACGCGCTTCATTGGCCGGCACTCCGTAGAGTCCTCCACCAACCGGCTGACCATACAACGAGGGGATCTGAGATGACTGCCCTCTGTGTCGCTCGGGCTCATACTTTTTTGACCGATGTGAGATGTCCCTGATCTCCCCATGACGGTAGTTGTCTAGCTCGTCGTATGAATTCCACGATCGGCTTCTTGACCTGCGAGAACCGAAGGACTCGCACGAGGAGTATCTCGTGAGCGAGCGGTTCGATTCCGGGTTGTAACTAGAGTCTGCGGAATCGCGATCATGAGACCGGGAACGGCGACTGCGCACGCCCCTACGAGCAGGGGACCTCCGTGCCCTAACTCTTAGTGCAGGAGATCGACGAGACGTGCCTCCACGAGGGCGGTCGTTTCTTCTACGTGGAGTTAAGCGCCTGTGGGAAGGATGTGCTTGGTCCGAGGTCCCTTCACCGCCCGCCACGGGTGACCGAATCGACCCTTTCGAAGCGTGAAATCATCTCGCCTCTGGCCAAGAATGAGTGATTTTTAGTTTGAAGTATTCAGAAGAACGCCCGAGTCACGTGCTTTCGTAAGGATGCGCCAATTCTCGCATTGACAAGCTCACGGCGGCCGCTGGGTTGGGCCAGATTCGCTTCTCAGACCGGCCTCGACCGCCAGACCGGAGGCTCTCGCGAGGATTGTCCATTGATTCGTGAATGGTTTGTGGCACACCCTCTGAGGTTTGGGCGTTCCACCCAGCGGGATTGGCTCGCGACGAAGCCTGCGTGGCGTGCTTCCTCGATTGCATGACGGGGGTAGCGCCGGGCTCCCACTGTGGTCGCCAAATGATCGTACAAGATCAATAGAAGTGGTGTGATGTAGTCCTTTAGCTCTGGCCGTTGATCGCATCGATGTCCTCGAGTCGGGCCGCCGTGGGTGGTACCTGCGAAAGCACTCCGACGCTCAAGTCAGTAGTGAACAGTGAATAGGACCACAAGCAATAATGACGTACCTCATTTCTTAGGATTCGTGCAGTATTTATAGCAATAGTATTGGGCCATATTGGGCCTATTGGACTGTATTGGGCCTTGAGTCCACTCCAGAACATAATTTAATTATTACAAGTAATTTTATATCCATTTGCAAAATCGATGACACGCAACTCCAAAGTAATTTTAATTACTTGAACTTTTAAGTGATTTAATTCTTAAGTGTTATTTGATTGATTTGGTGTGATAATTGAGTAAGTTATTGGATTGAATATGAGAATGGTATGCATTGTGTACTTGATTGTTAATTTGGTAGTGGTACTATGCTAAATAGAAAAAGGGGTTGCATTTAGAAAAGCTGGTGTCAGCAAATAGTGGGCTTGGGGTGAAACCCAAACCATTAGGAGAGTCAACCCACACAAACCCTTTGACCCATTTCCTTAATGTGAGCATCTGAAACAAACATTAAAACACACACACCCTCACACCACTTTCATTTTTCAAAAAAGAACAAGACAAATTTATACCAAATGACCTTTAGTTTAAGTCACAACAACGTCTAGCTTTCAACAATATCCTTCCTCTTTCTAGCGGATGCATTGTGAGCTATCTCAGCGCAGTAAGTCCTATTATGCATCATAAGAAGTTCAAGGTCCTTCACGGTGTGAACAACAAATTTCTTGAAACCATTAGGTAGATAATGACGAGTCTTCTTATCTGAACCATAACCAATATTTGGCATCAAAGCAAATCCCTTGAACTTTCTTCTAACTCTAGAATCTATACCCTTTGGTCTGCGCCAACTTGGCTTTACACAGTTCTTGCGATCGCTCTGAGGTCTGATGAACCTCTTGACCCGCTTCTTCACGATCTTCTTTGAGAGTAGAGGAACGGCCATTTTGGCTAACCTAATTTGATTTCATATACATATATATATATATATATATATATATATATATATATATGAGTCGGGTTCAATTGACTCTAAGAGTAACTTTAAAAGAGTTACTCCACATCCTAATCGTTGATTTCAATCTAATCCAATGGTAACAATACACCACCAATTAATGGTGTATTGTTACCATTGGATTATATACAAATTAACGGTTAGGATGTGGAGTAACTCTTTTAAAGTTACTATTGGAGTAAAACGATCCCTACTATATATATATATATATATTATTTATTAGTTTATCTAAAATACATAGTACATGTTATTTTTGTACCTAAAAAAGGAATAATATATATTATCTTATATCTTATCATGTGTTGCACATCAAACATAGTGATATTCTGTCTCTATCATAGCCTATCTCTACCCTGCTTCTTAAAGAAAGACTAATGTACACTCGTGCTTAGGAGCAAATTTCACAATGACTAACACCGAGTTTATCCACTTTGACACCCAATATTTAGAGATCCCAGGATAGCTTATGCTACTGAACCAATAGTGATGGTTCATCCTTTTGATTTTCTATCTTCTGTTTGTTTAATTTAATTACTTAAGTAATATACACCACTTCAAGTATAAAATCTTGGGGAAGGTTTTGTCGGCTTGCCTCAGTACCTGTTATTGACTCCCTTATTTCTCCGGTTCAATCTGCCTTCACCAAAGGTAGGAACCTGGCTGATGTCGTTCTCGTGGTGAATGAGGTGATTGATCTTCTCAAGAAGAATCATACAGATTGCCTCATTTTAAAGGTGGATTTCGATAAGGCTTATGACTCTGTCTGTTGGAGTTTCTTGGACTATATGTTGGGCCGCTTCAACTTGTGTGTTAACTGGGCATCTATCCGTCCTAGTCAATGGGTCCCCAACTGAGGAGGTCAGTATTCGAAAGGGGTTGAAGCAAGGTGACCCTCTTGCTCCTTTCTTGTTCTTTCTTGTTGCGGATGGCTTGAGTGGGCTGATGCATCAGGCTGGGGATCGTCATATTTTTTATGGGGTGTCGTTAGGGGACCAATGGTTTCCAACTTGCAGTTTGCAGATGATACCCTATTGATTGGAAAGGCCTCAATTGAGAATTTGTGGGCAATGAAGACTGTTATGCAGACCTTTGAGCTCGCCTTTGGGCTTAAGGTGAATTTCGCTAAAACAAGACTGATAGGAGTTAATGTCCCTGACAACTTCTTGGCTTTGGGTGCTAGATTCTTGAACTGTAAGAGAGGGTCACTCCTTTTTAGATATCTCAGGCTTCCGATTGGGGAAAATCTTAGGAAGGCTTCCACTTGAGACCATATGCTTCAAGTAGTTCGAGGAAGGCTTTTGAAGAAGGAAAAGGGTCATCGATCGTCAACCTCAAGTCAACTCCGGTAACCTTAACCTCTTTCCTTTCTTTCTAATTTTTCTGTGCGTTGCCTTTCCTACAGCATCTTCGTGCCAAAATTTGATTCCTTAATTCTCTAGGGTTCATCAAGCAATAATGGTTGCATGGAGCTCCAATGGTCCTAATGGACTTGAACTAAATCAAGCCGTCGGTGATGACATATCGCTTAAAAGCTTTGAGGAATATATGGGCGATCTCGATAAACAACTATATGAATTACAACGCGAGATTCGGTTGATGAATGTTGGCTTTGATTCTAGCTTTCTTGTCTTTGATTACAATTATAATTATTTTATGGAAAATGCCAAAATGGTATTGTAGTGTAGTCCTTATGTAGTTCCACCATTTTGCAATCAAATGCTTGCAACCAAGTATGTTATGTCTATGGTCTTGGCTAATTTATCGTCTCAATATGCTTGTTAGTAATGATAACTTTACTTATTCTTTTTTTCTTCAAACAGACAACATGCCCGAATTTATTTAAAAAAAAAAGAAGAAACAAGATAGTGAAAAACATAAGGGGAACTAGACCAAAACTCTTGGCATAATAAATGCTAAATACAAAACGGTAATAGAAACCCCCCAATAGAGGCCCTTAAAACAAAACAAACAAGCAACTAAAAAAAATTAGAATCAAACTAACAAAGGTTAGATAAACAGAAGACTTACCAAACCCTGGCCAAAAGTTGATTCTCAGAGAATCTTATGGCCCGCTAATAAGATCAAATCAAATCAAAAAGAAACAGAGGCAGAATTCGTCTTAGAACGAGTGTTATAGTCTGTTGTTGTCTGGACTGGATTCTGTTTGTGTTAGTAATGATAACTTTACTTATTCTCATTCTTGGTGCTTACTGATAAATCTTTTTCATCTCGTTGTTAATGTCAACAAATGTTTCAAATTTTATCGTCAATTAACATACTGATTACTTTTGCGCCGTTATCTTCAATTCACAAAATATGGTATCGCTACTGCTACTTGAATGCATAGTTATCAAACTCAGGTCAGCCCGACCAGTCAGATTGGTCCAATTTTGAGCCAGTCACACAATCGAGTAGGGTCGCTTAGCAGATCGATCACGTACTTGACTCAGATCAACTCAATATGACACGACAAGTTGGATCTTGCGCGCTTTTAAAAGTAAAAAAAAGTACATCTTTATGGACCTTATGGTTATGGATTTGATAATTTGAACTCTTGAGTTTGAAGAATGAGTTGGTGAATTATGTTAGTATTGTGTTGAGATTTTTAAGGTATGGTAAAACTTTTGTAATGGCTTTGTGGTGTATGATTTTATATATGTCATGCCTCTTTTTGTTAACTTTTAGTAGAGTCTACGTTATCGGTCTTACTATTGACTCAGTGACCCAGGTCATGTCCGAGTCGATACCAGGATCGAGTTTAATACTATGCGTGAATGCATTTCAATACAACACACTCAAAAAATGTCTTAATTCAACAAAGTCACTAATCTTGGTAAAAAATTTGCTACTGAATTTATTTTTGCTAGTACATTTACTATATGTATTAAAAAGTGGAATTTCACTGACCTTCCCTAGTACTTTAGTAATGTGTTTTGCTCATATGAAATGGTTCTCTCCGGTGGTTAAGTAACATGTTTTGTTCATATAAGATGAGCAATCTTCTAACATGGGCTTATTTGCTTTTGCTTATGGTTTTATGAACCACCATCCCCGAAGAAGCTATTGGTATTCGACCATTGAAATGCTTATAGCCTTACTCTCGGAATCCAAAATCATTGCAGTAATTATGGAACCTGTGAATGAAAAGAATGAAGACCTGAAGCTCTTAAATAAATTGTGCTAGATTTGGAATGGATGATCAATTTGAAATTCTTTATAATGCTGTCCTGACTTATATTCTTATAGTTTTTTCTCCGTGGTTTATAATACCACAAGCAGAATATGTTTCCAGCAGAACCCATCCAACTTCAAATTAAAAGTGGGGTTAGAGATCCAAAAAATATGAAGATGTGACCACAACAAGTTTTAAATGTTAGCCTTCAACTGAAAATGGTTCTATCTATGATCTACAAGTCATTCCAGAGACCTATCATCAAAGCGATAACATAAACTTAAATTAATGATTGACAAATAACTTTCAATTACAAAAGATGCGAAGTTGCAAACACTCTCTCATGATTGCTTAGCTATGAAACTCTCAAAATATTATGCAACTCTCTTTTATTGTTAAGCAACTATATGCAACTTGTGTGTTAAAGTTGCTCTTATCCACCCTAGTTTACAACTGAGTCTATCAATTCTACGTGTGCATTGTGGTCTCCAGCAAGATTATAAACATTTCATTCTATACTAAATCAGCTCTAACATCAACATGCTTGAATGCAATTTCATCTCATGAATCTAAACGACAAGAAAAAATAATTTAAACCAACACAGGATTCCATCATCAAGAATCTACAATAATGGACAATTCCTACTAGATAAGATAACAATTCTGTTAGGCACCTAGCCTAACGTAAACCCAAAAATATGGAATGGAAAACTTAGAATGTAGATTAACGAAAGGAGAAAGAGAAAGGAGATGGAATGTTATTGATATGAAATGAGGAATACAATTTGGAGAGGTAAGGATCCCCAATCCTCCGGCCTAACCCGGACTCCGACCTAACCTAAGGCCACTACTAAACTTTAGTTAAATGATGAATGATAAGAGATACTCTAAGGGGGGGTGGGAGCCTTTATTTATAGGCTTCCAATACAAGGGATAGAGGGGAATAGGCTAACCAATTAATAACTACCCCAACAATTATAACAAACCCCTCTAACAACCTAACTAACTCTAACACCCTATAACTACTTCCAACTAACATAACCCCTCTTATCAAGGGTCTAACAATACCGACCCCTTGAAAACTAGACTTGTCCTCAAGTCCGAAGTAGTTATCTTGTGTTCATTTCCTTGAAGTGCATCTCCCACTAACCATGAGCTTTACGCTCTTGATTTCCCCTTTTGTTTCACTCGCGGGCTTTCGACAAAACCCCGCCGCAATCTTGGTCAATCAAAGTTGCAGAGAGGAATACTTAACGCCACAAGAGTACGCGAACATCACGACGGTGGAGTCAGAGGCGCCGCGATTCCCACCGGATCAAAAACATGAATCCTATGCTTTGGAAACCTTGCGAATATCAAATCGCAAACACGGTTCCCAATCAAATTCGTGCTCAACGAAAAACGAAACCAAAACGCGAACCGATGTAGACGGTGGATCCAACACGCGCCCGAAAGGCCGCATGTTGTAACCGTTGTCTCTTTTGAGCTCTACGCGGGTCGAACGAGAAGGATGAGAATCTTGAAGGTTTTGTGAAGATGATCGCTCGTGACGGTAAACCGATGTTGGTGATTGAATCTATTCTTGAACCTTCAATTCGAGGCAATTTCTTGCACCGTGGTTTGCCATTCTCGCCACGTTCCTTTGCTTTTCGCTTTGGTGTGATTCCTCATCTTCAAAGCTTGTGCAATGTTTTCTTTTCGACCGATTTGTGGATTACATTTTTCCGCCTTCACCCCACGCTTCTTCTTATCCACATTTTTCTTCTTTTTGAGATCAAGAAGCGTGTTCTTGTATTCGAACTTATTAGTGAAAGCCATTTTGAAAATTTCCCATGTAGCATCTCGGATAGGCATCCTCCATAGAGATCCACCACCCATAGGTCCCTAAATTCAAAAACCATGTCGTGTCTTCGAACCACTTTCCGATCTTCATTGACACCGTTGGTTTCAAAATGTCGCCGCATTGGGTCACCACTCGCAAGCATCTCCCGTGCCATCGAAGATATGAGGTTTCTCTTTAAACATCGCTAGTTTCCTTCGCAAGATCCTACTGGCTTCCTTCAAATCCAAGCAAGTCGGACCAATTGTTAGGCACCTAGCCTAACGTAAACCCAAAAATATGGAATGGAAAACTTAGAATGTAGATTAACGAAAGGAGAAAGAGAAAGGAGATGGAATGTTATTGATATGAAATGAGGAATACAATTTGGAGAGGTAAGGATCCCCAATCCTCGGCTAACCCTGACTCCGACCTAACCTAAGGCCACTACTAAACTTTAGTTAAATGATGAATGATAAGAGATACTCTAAAGGGGGGTGGGAGCCTTTATTTATAGGCTTCCAATACAAGGGATAGAGGGGAATAGGCTAACCAATTAATAACTACCCCAACAATTATAACAAACCCCTCTAACAACCTAACTAACTCTAACACCCTATAACTACTTCCAACTAACATAACCCCTCTTATCAAGGGTCTAACAAATTCTCAATCAATAGCTCTGCCCAACGAATTACAATAACAGGAAAAACCAACAATGCATTAACAAAAGAATCAAAGAAATGCTAACATTATGCTGATTCTAAAGTCACGGAATTAAAAATTTGGATAATTTTCACTTAAGTCACCAAAACAACAAACAGCAACTTGAGCTAGACAACAGCATAGCAGAGTTCCAATAAACGCATCTACAGAAACAAAGAAACCAAGCAGATAGTACAGAAAATTCAAATTCAAAGTAGCTAGCTACTATAAGTTCCAGAAAAAAAACATTTAATTGAACAGCCACATTGCCTACCAGTTGATGTCAAATGGATTCAACATAGCTACATGCACCAAAAGAGACTAACAAAGTGTTGTCTACTGAGTTACTAGATCTGAATCCACATGTTATATAATAATAGAACAATAATAAGGACAGTACATATGGCACTGTTTTGTCCAAAATTCAAAGTCCCTACTTATGCATTGATTTCGTTTTTCTTTGAAACCTCAAATCAGATGTGTATAGAGAAGCTTGCAAGTTGCAATACACTTCATTTTGTCTCACCACATCACAAACATTTATGCCATTGGCAAGTCAGTTGGGATAACTAGTGGCAGTTTCATATCCTCCCCCCCCCCCCCCCATAATTCAAATTCAAAGTAGCTAGCTACTATAAGTTCCAGAAAAAAAACATTTAATTGAACAGCCACATTGCCTACCAGTTGATGTCAAATGGATTCAACATAGCTACATGCACCAAAAGAGACTAACAAAGTGTTGTCTACTGAGTTACTAGATCTGAATCCACATGTTATATAATAATAGAACAATAATAAGGACAGTACATATGGCACTGTTTTGTCCAAAATTCAAAGTCCCTACTTATGCATTGATTTCGTTTTTCTTTGAAACCTCAAATCAGATGTGTATAGAGAAGCTTGCAAGTTGCAATACACTTCATTTTGTCTCACCACATCACAAACATTTATGCCATTGGCAAGTCAGTTGGGATAACTAGTGGCAGTTTCATATCCTCCCCCCCCCCATAATTTACAACTGAGATGATCAAGCCTATGCGTGCATTGTGGTCTCCATAAATACATAAAACAAGATAATTTCACTCAGTAAGTCAGTTCTAGTGTCAACATGCTCGAATGCAAGTTCTGATGGGTCTAAACTCTAAACCAATACAATATTTCATCAACAAGAATTCACAATTAAAATCAATTCACACTAGGTTAGATGAGAATTCACACAGCACCCTAAATTAAACAACAACCTAAAACAGTTCCAATAAATCAATCCACATCAGGAACAAGATAAATAGATGACATTTCAAAATTCTGCATCCACAGTAACAAAGAAATCAAACCAAGCAGATTAGTACAGAAAATCCAAATTCAAATTCAAAATAGCTACTAAACTCATAAGTCAATGCAAATAAATGGATTCAATTGCAAGTAAATATACATAACACCTTTATTTTTTCTCATAAAAAAGGCAATCAAAAACATTAGGTTTGAAGGGTTTCAGTTGTGGCAGTATCGTTCTCTTTGGGAATAGGTGACTTCTCCTGATTTATGATGCGTCCAGTTAAAGCATCAACAGGACGCGTGTCACGGTATCCACCTTTACGCGCCATGGCCACCGTAGGCGGCGGAGGAAGAACTCCTGCTCGGAACAAAAGACGCTCTACTGGCTCCGATGGTTGAGCTCCAACAGAAAGCCAATACCTAATAAAATTAAATCAGAAATTGCACTATAGAGATTCATAGAAAGAGTTAGTTAGTGAGTGGATTACTTGACTCTATCGAAGTTGAGACCCATTCGTTTGCCACCATCTTGACCAGGTAAAGGATTGTAGTAACCGAGAACTTCAAGGTGTTTGCCGTCTCTTGGAGATCTGCTATCGGCGGCCATTACACGGTAGAATGGTTTGTTCTTGCATCCTAACCGTGATAACCTAATCCTAACCACCATTTTGAAATCTCTTTCAGCTCCAATCGAAGACGAAACCAAGCTTTCTGTCTCTTTCACGCGGTGGTAGTAGGGGTTCGTTCTTTCTGGGTTTTGCGTTTGTGTCGTTTTTTATTGAATGTTTATTGACGAGCGTTCTGGTTTTTGGTGCTGAACGACGACGGGTCGGGATGAAACTGGGCTCAAAACGACTACACTCTAGAGAAATAAAATAATACTTTTATTTCCATCGTTTTAAAATAGGCTAAATGATACTTTTAATCCCTGCAAATGTCAAGAAAATCCAGTTTAGTCCCTGCAATTCCAAAATTTTTAAAATAGTCCCTGCAATTAGTAAACGTTACTACTTTAGTCCCTCATTACTACTACTTTAGTCCTCGCAATTCCATTTAAAAGGTGATTTTTAGTCCCCGCAAATGTCAAGAAAATCCAGCTTTAGTCCTCCTTTTTAAGAGTAAAGTAACAAAGAGTGACTAAAGTAGTAACGCTTACTAATTGCAGAGACTATTTTAAAAATTTGGAATCATATGACTAAATCAATTTTCTTTCGACATTTCATATGACTAAAAGTACCTTTTAGCCTTTAAAATATAAACAAATAGTAAGTATTAATGTGAATATAGTGTCAAAAAAAAAAGTATTAATGTGAATATTAGTTGTTGTTACTATTAATTTTATATTATGGTTAAACTATACTTTTGTTCTCTCCAATTTCAAAACATTGGATATTTACTTTCATTATTTTAAAATTTAGATATTTAGTCTACTATTTTAAAATATTCCGACCTTTAGTCCAATAGAAAATTTTATCCGAAATTTAATTGATGTGACATTTGAGTAGACATTACATGTGCTCAGCCCAAATATATTGGTAAGTTATTGTGCTAGGCCTAATTATATTTATATGTTAGATATATTATGCTAGGCCTAAATCTTAATCTTAATTATTAATAACCATGGATATCAGAGGAGTCACCAGACTAAATAAATGACGTCATCGATGACGTCATTTCCACGTCATCTCAAACGTATTGCATGGCGCTATGGACGGCCGAGATGCAATGCGCGCGCGTGTCCAAGATAATCAACGGCTGCATTTTCGTTGGATTTACAGATCAAAACTGTTAGTTCTATTTGCTCCATTTTTCGGTGTCATGATAACTGTTGGATCACTAGACATCGACGCGAATCAACGGACGAAGGGCAATGCTTTCCATCAACGGTTGTCATCAATTTAGATTGCGGCGCATATTCCCTTTAATTTTGAAGGAGACAATAAAACACAACCAATTATTATACTTAATTGCAAAATATATTCTGTGCTAGACAATAAAACATAACTGAATACTAATATTTGATGCCAGCCGTTGAAAAAAAAATTACCTATCAAAATAAATGGACTTAATTTGGGGGATTACAAATTTGAATAACATATTAGTATCATCATTATTTTTTGGGTTTCGTTGGTAATTAACACCATTGACGGCTGTAAGTTAGCATATTATAACCATGAACTTATTTTTTGGTCAATTTCTTTGGTAAATCAAAATACATGGACTTAATTTGGGGATTGGGGATTACAAATTTCTTGAAACGGCTGAATTAAAATTGGTTTAATTCCAAATCGCACTAATTCCGCTGGTTATAAATTTAGATCAATGGCTACAATTTGGTCAACCTATTTTTGACACAGATCCACCGTTGATTTTATTTGGTGTCATGTGATCACTCTTATTAACGAAATATTTTTGTCTTAATTGTGTTATAATTACTCATCAATGACTGTTATTGCGGGCTTCTCCAAATAAGAATCGTTCCCGTCTAATTTAAAAATCATCTTCTACGTTACACTTAGCATCCCTACCATGCTATTGTAAAAACATTGGAATACACCAGGTTTGATTTTGGTTCCTATCCAAATCAACTCATTCTTCACGCAGTTTTTAAATTTTATTTTTACTAACGGTCCACACTCCAATGCCTAACGGTTTCCATTGTTGCACTTTTCGCTGGACTTTTCGCAGATCAATGGCTTCCGCATCCAAACTCCCTATTGTTGCTACTCCAAAAAAGTCAAATGTCCAACCAGGGGATGAAGGCTCAACCGTGCTGGTTAAGGTCCTTCGCAAGTGGTATGTTTTCGGGAAGCATGGAGGCAACAAACCAACGTCGCTTGAACTGGCCTTGGTGGACTCTGAGGTAACTACATAAGTTAGCAACTCACACCGTATATATTTTTTACCTTCCCATGGTTCGTGTGTTAATAAGTAATAGTTTTTTAAATATAATCGGGGTTGCCAGTTATCAAAGGTTATCTGAATCACTCTGTTCTAGCTTTATGCTATACCAATGAAAGGCTTATCGTGTATGTAACGCCCCAAAAATAGTTCCATTATTTATTTAATTGGGTTATTTAAGGCTTACAACATTTTAATTAAGTCAAATAATTAATTTAGAGTTTTATTGTATTTAGGAGGCGTTTGAGTAATGGAGGAGGTGGGATTAGAGGCCCATGATCCATTAAGAGGCCCATTATGCATGCCTTAAGTGAAGCTGTCGAAGGGAGAGGATTCATTTGCAACAAAAATCTAAGAAAAGTCAAAGAGTAAATTAAGAGAGAGAGAGAGAGGGAGGTGCGATAGCTTTTAGAGAGAAGAAGAGAAATCTTGGCGTGGAGAGCTCAAGTCCAAGGAGGAGGAGCGATTGTTGGTAGATCGTGAAGTCTTGGTGGAAAGAGTACCTATTCTTCAATCTATTGAGGTAAAGGGACTCTCTTTCATCTATAATAGTGTATATGATGAGTATTATGTGTGAGTTAGACTCTAGGAGGATTTTTGAATTTGTTTGTGTTGCTTGATGTGTGATTGTTGTTGTGTTTTGCTTCACTTTGGTGAAGTTGTGATGTGTTGTTGAGAAGTTGGTCATATGAGAGACCTAGGAGAGAAATGGAGTTTGAGGAACCCTAAGTGTCCGGATGTTGTTTTTGGTGTAGTCACCTTTGTTGGTTACTTTGATGAGCGTGTGAGACAAATTTTGAATGAATATAAGTGTAGTTGCCTAACTGTAGAGGTGTCGAAGTCTATGGAAGTCAACGTGTAGATGTGATGAAAGTCTATGGAGTCGATGTGTAAGTGTATCGAGCGTAAGTGACTAAGTGTAGGAGACGGGGGGTGAGGTGTGTGAGCCGAGGTGTAGGTGTCGACTTGTAGCTACCGAAGTGTAGAGTATGTATACCGAGGTGTAGTGGCCGAAGTGTAGTGTATATATACCTAAATGTAGTTGCTGAAGTGCAGTTGTAAAAGGTATAGTGTAGATGTACCGAGGTGCAGTGTGGGTGCCGAGGTGCAATGTGAGTGTGCCGAGGTGTAGTATGTATGTCGAAGATAGTGTTGTCGAGATATAGGTGTGTTGAAGTGTAAGAGTATCGAGGCGTAGTGTGTCGAAGTGTAGTGTACCGAGGTGCGGTGTGGGTGCCGAGGTGCAATGTGAAGTGTGCCGAGGTGCCGTTTTGTCGCCGAGATGGCGCGCAGAGTTCTTTGTCAAAGCGCAATCAGGTGTTGTTTAGCGCCGAGTATGTCTAAGTGGCTGAATGGTGAAGCCGTTTGGTCCTTAGGTGACGTTTTAGTCCTTATGTGACGTTGTGGTCCTCGTAGAAGGATCGTTTAGTCCATCGCCAGGTGTCGAGGTGTCCGGTGAGTCTGAGGTTAGCCATAGAGCTATTGACTGGTGTGGTGATGTTAGCCATAGTGCTATTGATGATGTCTAGGTGAAATAGACGTCGGTGTAAATGACGGTGTAAACGACGGTGTCATTTCATACATGGCATGATTGATGGGGTTAACGCATTGTTCATGAAGTCACATGATTCATATGCATTAAAGGACGGTTATAGGCTTCGGCCTCGATATTGTAGACTTCGGTCTTCATATCATTAAAGGGCGGTTATGCCCGAATGGGGAAATAATGACGGTGATGGTACCACATACATTATACCCTTGGTGTTGGGTTGCATTCATGCATATACTCATGCAATTGGTGATGTTTTATTGTTGTTTATAAGTTGAGGTGTTATAACTTGATGAGGTGTATTTGTTTATGTGAGCCGAGGTGTTTCTAGTTGTTTTCTCAAGATGATGTTTATCATAAATCCTAGTATATGTGGTTAGAGACTCACCCTTCTGTTTTTATGTTGCTTCTATTGTCGGCAACGTGCAGGTGATTCTGAGCGAAGGTAGTCCTCATACCTTCTCCTAGTCGGTCGTGGCGTCTTGCTCTGATATGTTGTTGCGCTTGTGTAATAGTGTGGTTTTTCGCAATTATAGTGCAAGTATACACATCGTACAAGTAATAAAGTGGATGAGAGTAAGAGATCGCTTCACGAGGATTGATAATTTTTCAAAGTCCAAGTTCAAAACACAAGAGAAGTAAGTAACAAATCGGCAATAAGAGTTGGTTTTAAGCTAAAGATGTAAATAAAACAAGTAAACAAAAGTTGATTGTGAATATGGATGAGAGATGAGTTGAGTTGTTGTATGCAAATAAATCCTTCCTAGCTAGACGTTATAACGCTTACACGCTACTTACGCCCAATGTTATTCAGATAGACGTGGCCACGTTTGAACGCTGTTGTAAAAGAGCTATGCTTTTCAAAGACAAAACGTCGAATTTCAAGTATAAGAGGTCCTATGTCTAGGTTCTAAATAGGCCCACTCCTCGTATTTTAAGCACCCACAACAATGTTCTATGAACTATTATCCATTCTATGTCTAGACTTAGATAAAGATGCCTAAATGTCTTTAGTGCATTGTTCATTCATATAAATCTTTGATTTCTTTTCATAGACCATGTCCTGCACTCTATGAATCTACCCATTTTAAGAGGCCAACCTCAAAACAAGTTTGGAAATATTTTTACACAAAGATCTAAAACAGGCAACGACAATACTTCATAACATTAACTAGAAATTCATTATAAGTAAAACAACAACTCAACTACAAAGTGTTTAGCTCATGCTGAGCATCCTTACAGAATGAAAAGGATTTAAAATCCAAATACCATACATAACAGAAAAGAACCTAAGTGCAAAAGATACACCTAAGTAACTTTTTAGCATGTACGATGTATAGACGTTACAACGTCTGAGCTTTACAATAATGCAGAAAATAAAACTTAAGTTCAGACAAGCAAAATATAGAAGTCTGTTTCCAGATCTTCTTTACAAAACTAATTCTGAAATTAATGGAGGGATGATGAGGGGATGAAGATGAAGTGATTCTGAAGATATGTAGAAAGATGATGCCTTGAGAGAGAGCTGAGCCTTCCTTAAATAGCCACCTTGCTTACGCGTGCTGATGTCACTTGCCCACCTACCATATCTGTTTCTTCCTGACACTGTTCAGTGCTACAGTGTTTCTGCACGTAAGCTCATGGGGAATAGAAAGATCTTCTGACTTTATATCTTTGACTATCATTGCTTAGCGCGCCAAAATTGAGATCTTTCACTTTTTCTCTGCTGCACTTCAGTAGACGTGGTGAGTGACGTGGTAACGTTCAGTACTAATTTTCCTGCACAAGCACAAAAAGCATCAACACGCTCTCAAGGGCACCACCTGGTGCCTAAATGCACAGATTTATCACTTTATCCACTTATTTGCTAAAACTCAGAAATTACATAAAACTAATTTAATAAACCTTGTATTGCTAGAGAACTTGCATGACTTATTCTTTGAATGAGTACAAATAACTCATATAAATATGAGTTATCACACCCCCAAACTTAAATCATTGCTTGTCCTCAAGCAATCAAGACACAACTAATGTGATATGAAATCACTACACTAGCAAAGTTATGCTTTACTCAATCAACGGATCAAAAATTCATTCTCGAGGGCTAATTCTTCACACACTCACACACCACTTGCATGATTAAATTCCAGATTTATTACAGCTCAAAGTGAGTGTGTGATCTCTGCATTTAATTCTTCCTCTAGCTAGTTCAGAACTGCATTTAATTCCAGATTAATTCTTCCTCTTCCATTTTCACTGTCTTTAGCCCAAAGAGAATTATTTTCATGCTTTGACAGAGTAAGAACAGAAATTGCTTTTGCATTTGATTTCATGTACAACATAGACAGAAACTTAAAACATTGAGATTCCCCCACACTTAAAGTTGAGCAGTGTCCTCACTGCTCAAAGATAAACAAAACAGAAAATTTCCTCTTTTTTTTTTTTTTTTTTTTTTAGAGGGGGGTCTCATTCAGAACATGAAATAAAACTACTGAAACTTCAACTAAAATTAAAACTAAGAACAAAAAATAAAAAAAACTACAACTACTATTGAAATTAAATGGGGGACTTACTTGTTTGCTGCACCAGATCTAAGCCTTCCGCTTTGTCTGGTGGGTACTCCTGCCTGACCTTCTCCTTTCTTCTTTTCCTTCTTCTCTTTCTTCACCTTCACTCCTCCTTGCTCAGCTGTGGTGGTGGTTGTTGTTTCATCAGATTCCTTCTCTTTTGAGCTTGCACCCACACTTGTAGCAGCAGCACTTGAGGCTTCAGCAATCCTCCTTTTAGCCTCCTCCCACATTTTCATTGCTAAATCAGCAGGGTTGACATGCATTGGTTCGTTGGGAATCACCGTGCTTTTTCCACCTCTGCGGTTCTTTAGACGCTGCGTTACACGCGTCGATGATGATCCTCCAATTCCAAAGAATCGTACTGGGCTTGCTTCAACAGTGTGCTCGCTAGCTTCGAGTGGCCTCCTCCATTGCTTGTTGCTTTACCTTTTCCAACGCAGACTTCACGCTCATTGTTGGCTTGCATTTTCGCAAGTTTGGTCGCGACCTCTTTCAGCAGACGTTGTAACGCTCTGCAGCATTTCTTCAAAGAATAGCAGAAGAAGGGTTTTTTTAAACACTAGTGGCAACAAATGCCGCACTAGTAGCAGAGTGCGAGTTTCCTGCGCAACACCTTGACCTTTTCTCTTCACAGTGACTTTTGCCTTATTGTTGTGGTGGTTGCAACTTCTTCTTTATCTCCACTCCCTTGAGCTTGTTTTGACTCACCGCTAGCTCTTGTCTTTTCTTCCTTCCAAAAGGATTGTATGTGAGTGCACTTTTCACTCGTGTTTTCTTGGGTGGTGAAATGGGTTGGGCATCAGGTTAGTCCCTGTGTTTGTTGGCTCGCACGCCGCCACGCCCGGTTCTTGCACTTCTCGGGGTGATGGTTGCTTTTGTGCTCGAGGTTGGGGTGGGGTTGGTTGTGGTCTTTGATTGATCTTGGGCTTTAGATTGTGGGGTTTTGGGTGTGTTTTGTTCATGGGTGGAAGTTTCTTTTGGTGAAGGTGGTGGTTGTGTGGCTTGTGGGGATGGTTGTTTGGATTTTGTTCTGGTGGCTCTTTGGTTGCTTGATTTGTTGGGGATTCACTCACGCCTTCTCACTTGAACTCCCTTTCTCCTCGGCTCTCTCCTCTTCCTCCTCACTTGATTACTTCCATGCTTGCTTTCTTTGACTCCTCCTGCATC
Organism: Oxytropis ochrocephala; assembly: GCA_020916435.1. Lineage (NCBI taxonomy): Eukaryota > Viridiplantae > Streptophyta > Magnoliopsida > Fabales > Fabaceae > Oxytropis > Oxytropis ochrocephala. The sequence continues at coordinate 34,075,393 of CM037093.1, read as the reverse complement.
AAAATCGAAATATCATCCAAATCATCAATTAAAATCCTCTTCACTACTTACCTTCTTTTGTTTCTTTCTTTGGGCTTTGCCTTTTGGTGGGCTTCTTGCTCGCTTGGCCCTTTCTTTCTTCATGCCTTTCCTTTGAATTGTAGATGGGGAACATCATCGTCATTTTCTTCCCCGCATCCACAGCGCAATACAGGTTCTTCAATTGTTTCTTTCCTTTAGATACTTCGGCAAATACCTTCTTTTGCCACTCAAATTGTTCCTTGACAAACTTGGCCAGGGAGTTTTGCCTCTCCTCCAGACGTTGCAACGTCTGTGTATCAACAGAACTTGCAGCTCCTGCAGACTTCACCCTAGGCTTAAACTTTGTTGAAAAGGGGCCTTGAGGCTGCTCCCTAAGCTCTGAGGCTTCAATCTCTACTCCTGCCTCCATACACAAGTCAGTTATCAAACAAGGGAAATACAAATAGCCATCCTTCCTGTTCTTCCATTTGTTGAGCTCACGGTTGATCAACTTTCCAACCTCCACTTTGTCTCTTGACATGATTGCATCAATCACAATCAGTCTCTCTTTGTCTACCCAAGATGTGTGAGATGTGGGGATTAAGCAATGCCTTATGAAGTGAAACCAAGTGTTGGCTTCATCACATAGGTATCTCTTCATGATCTTGAACTCGCTTTCGTGCTCACCACTTCTTTCCCAGACAGCACCTTCAACACATATCCTATCCTTGATAGCATCCATTTCAGCCAATCCATAGTTCTTTTGCTTGGTCTCGACTGCTTTCCCATAGTACCCTAGCCCAAAATAATCATTGATGACTCTTACACCAAACTTGACTTCCTCACCTCGCACCTTTGACACAATGGACGGCTCTCCTTCAGGTCTTTCAACGATTCCCTTATAGAAATCGTGGAACTGAGTAGCAATATATTCCTTTCTCGTGTACAACAAATTTTCACCCAAATTTCAACGCTACTGCGCTACGGTTGCCATAGAAAATCGAGATTGGGGTTTTTTGACTAAAGCCCCTTTCAGAAGTAGGGCTTTTTCTTGGATGGGTTGGGTGTTTCAGAATGGGGTCGAGGATGAACTCAGTCAGCATGTTTGCCTTTCCTGAGGATTTGGTGGCGGATTGCTTCACTTTTGTCATGGTGGTTGCGTAGAAAATTGTTTGGAAGGAAATGGGGGATTTCTGAAAATTTTAGGTTTTCAGAGGAAGGGAGGGGAGATGCTGGTTTCAGAGAGAGAGCTTAGAAAGAGGTTGCAGGAGGTGGAATGGTGGTGAATGGTTAGATTTTTATGGGGAAGTGGTTATGGGGAGTTGAGAAATGGAAGAGTGGAGTAATGGAGAAAAGTAACCGTTGATTAGACGGGTTAAGTAAAGGGGATGACGTCGTCGTCAGTTACCACGTTCGTGGCTCAGAGGGACATCATTTCTGATGCGTCATTACTTACGCTTTTGACTTAATTTAAATCTGCCCTGACTGCCCAGACGTGCCCACGTTTAATACATTCTGAGACGTTACGACGTCTACCACGTCAACACTTATTCCTGCAAAACACAAATTAAAACAACACAAAAATTAAAAATCATTGGGTTGCCTCCCAAGAGCGCTTGCTTTAAGAGTCTTCAGCCAGACTTTTGTCTCTTTCATTCAAGAAATGTTGAAGGACATTTGGATCTTGTCCCTTTCCACATGCTCTCCATGATATTGTTTCACACGCCGCCATTAACTTTGAACATGGTGTTTGTCTTTTCATCAAATAAATCCATCGCACATGAGGATAGATCTTCATTAATTTGAATGGACTCCGACCACCTTGATTTCAACTTTCCGGGAACAGTTTGACCTTGAATTAAATAGCAACACCCGCCGCCCTTCTACTAGTTCTCTCCTTTGGATTATTTGGTCCCGCCACTTTTTGGTCTTTTCCTTGTACATTCTTTGAGTTTTCATAGGCATGATGTCCGAACTCTTCTAGCTCATTTAATTGTAACAACCTTGCCTCACCAAATTTTTGCATGATCCAAATTTAATTGTTTCAATGCCCAATAAGCCTTGTGTTGGAGCTCAATTGGCGAGTGACAAGCCTTACCATAAACTAGCTTATAAGGAGACATGCCCAATGGTGTTTTGTATGTCGCTCAGAGGCCCACGTTGCATCATCCAAGTGTAATGACCACTCCTTTCTCTGCTGGGACCAACCATCTTCTCAAGTATTCTTTTGATCTCCCCGTTGGATATTTTCGCCTCGCCACCTGGTTTGGGGGTGATAGGTCGTAGCACTGTGTTTCACTCCATACTTAGCCAAGAGGTTCTCAATTAACTTATTACGTAAATGAGAGCCTTCATCACCGACATGGCTCTTGGAGTTCCAAATCTTGTGAATATATTCTTTTTAGGAACTTGCTAACCGATTTGGCTTCATTGTTTGGTAATGCCACCGCTTCAACCCACTTTGACACGTAATCCACAAACTACTGAATGTATAGATTTCCATGAGACATAGGAAATGGTCCCATGAAATCCATTCCCCAAACATCAAACAACTCTACTTCCAAAATGTTTGTGAGCGGCATCTCCTGCTTGCTTGATATATTCCCTGTTCTTTGGCACTTATCACATCTTCTTTCCAACTCATGCGCATCTTTGAATAAGGTTGGCCAATAGTAGCCTGATTGTAGCACCTTTGCAGCTGTTCTTGTACCTCCAAAGTGCCCACCATACGGTGCTGAGTGACATTGTTGCAGCACATGGAGTTGTTCTTCTTCAGCTAGACACCTTCTTAGTAACTGATCTGGGCATAATTTGTACAAGTATGGTTCATCCCAGAAATATTGCTTTGTAGTGTGGAAGAACCTCTTCTTTTGTTGGTGGTTAAATCCTACAGGCACAATTTTGCTAACAAGGAAGTTAACTATATCAGCATACCATGGTGCAGTAGTATCAGACGTTATAACGTTTGACGAAATTGTCATAGACGTGGTAACGTCTTCAACTACTGAGGCTACTGATAATAGTCTCTCATCAGGGAATTTTTCTTTTATCTCTTCTTCACCTGTACCTGCATCAACATTCTCAAGCCTAGAAAGATGATCAGCAACTTGGTTCTCCACCCCCTTTTTGTCACGAATTTCCAAGTCAAATTCTTGGAGGAGGAGAACCCATCTAATAAGCCTTGGCTTTGCATCTTTTTTGGAAATTAAGTACTTAATGGCTGAATGATCAGTAAAAACAATAACTTTTGCACCAACTAAGTAAGATCTAAACTTATCAAATGCAAACACAATGACCAATGACTCTTTTTCAATACAAAGATAATTCAATTGGGCATCATCTAAGGTTTTATTGGCATAATAAATAGAATGAAAGATTTTTCCATACCTTTGCCCCCAAGATGGCTCCTACAAAGATAATCACTTGCATCACACATCAACTCAAATGGTTTAGACCAATCTGGAGTGACTATGACTGGAGCAATCACCAATGCATGTCTTCATTTGTTGAAAGCCTCATGACATTGTTCATCAAAGTTGAAAGACGTTGTCACGTTGCAACAAATGCATACACGGGGTTTTGAAATCTTTGAGAAATCCTTGATAAATCTTCTCAGAAACCCCGCATGTCCTAAGAAACTTTCGACTCCTTTATGATTGTTGGTGGTGGAGGCAAACTTGTCAATAACATCGATCTTTGCTTTGTCTACCTCTAATCCCTTTTTTGATATTCTGTGTCCCAACACTATTCCTTCTTGTACCATGAAATGGCATTTTTCCCAATTGAGCACTAGATTGGTTTCTTCACACCTTATCAGAACTCCTTCCAAATTATCCAGGCATCCTTTGTATGAATCTCCATAGACTGAGAAATCGTCCATAAAAACTTCCATGGAATTTTCAATGAGATCGTAAAATAAGGCCATCATGCACCTTTGAAATGTTGCAGAGCATTACATACCCAAATGGCATCCTTTCAAAGCAAAGGTGCCATAGGGACAAGTGAATGTTGTCTTTTCTTGATCTTCAGGTGCTATAGCTATCTGGTTGTAGCCTGAATAACCATCAAGGAAACAGTAGAAATCTTTGCCTGCAAGCCTGTCTAGCATTTGATCAATGAATGGAAGAGGGAAATGATCCTTCTTAGTTGCTTTGTTTAACTTTCTGTAATCCATGCATATCCTCCAACTCATCGTCCTTGTTGGAATTAGCTCATTTTTCTCATTTGTTACCACAAGAACTCCTCCTTTTTGGGTACACATCGAATTGGACTCACCCGGGAGCTATCACTAATAGGGTAAATGATTCCCGCATCCAACGACTTGATGATTTCTTTCTTTACCACCTCCTTCATTATGGGTTCATCTCTCTCGTCCTTCAATACTATTCTTGGCATTTTCCTCCAAGACAATTTGCATGCATACAGATTGTGGGACTGATACCTTTGATGTCCGCCATTTGCCAACCAATTGCCTTTTATGTCTCTTCGTGGTAGTAATGAGATCATTTTCTCGCTCTTGGGTTGTAACACCCCAAAATTAATTAGATGAGTATTTAACTAATTTAATTAGGTGATTATTTAACTAATTAAATTAAGTGATTATTTGACCAATTTAATTAAGTAATATTTTAGTTGTCTATATTAAAATAAATATAGAGCAAGTAATTAATTTAAGGAGTGGCGCGGTAAATAAATGGTGAGTATTTTAGTTAGATGGGAATATTTTAATTAGGTTGGGAGGATGTGAGGAAGTACCTCAGAGGGTGTAAATAAGGGCCCAAGCCCACTAAATAGGCCTAAAGTCAAGACTTAAACTAGGGTAAAGGTTTCCTTCTCATTAGAACAAAGGAAAAAGAAAAAAATAAGAGAGAGAGAGGATAGGAGAGGCGCGGTGATGTGCTTGAGGAGGAGAGAAAATTCATCTCCTAGCTTTGGGTAAAGTTTTTGGTACTAAACAACTCCATTTTTCTTTCTCTATCTCTTAGTATAAGTTTTAACCATTAATCCTCTTCCATTTCCTTTTTCCATGGATGGGTTTGGAGCTCAAATATTGGAGAAAGCTAGTTACTTGGTTTTCTTGGGTTATTGGTGGAGGAGTTCTCTTGGGTTTGTCAAATTTGAGGTTAGGGGCTCTACTTTACCTATATAATAACTTGTATGATATGTGTTATGTGTGGAATGGCTCTAGGATGTTTAATTGTGTGAATTTGGTGTTCATCATATGTTTGTTGTTGTATTTGATGTTTAATTTGGTTATACAATGATGCTTGATGTTGGAATTAAATGTGTTGTTAAATGTGCATGCAAAGTGTTTGATAAAATGCTTCAATGTGGTGAAATATGAGAATATGTTGATTTAATGATGTTGATTAAATGCCTAAGTGTTGTGGGACTTAAATTGATGCTCATGTATTTGTTGGATTAAATGGTGTTTAAGTGTTGTTGAATTTATTGGGGTTGATGATGAGTCTTGCTTGTTTATGGTTTTTGTGTGTTTTCTGGACACTGTTTCGGTTTTCTCAAACTGGCACTGTTTGGTTGATCCAAAAATTATGTGGCTAATTGTTTTTGAAAATAGACTTAAGGCCGGTCGTTTTGGCACTGGTTTCGTTAAATTCGGAGTTGTGTAGCTCCAGTTATGAGTCTCTAAGGTTAGGTCAATTTTCTGGAGTCAAACTGGGAGTAGGTTCAGTTTTTGCAGGTTTTGTGTGCTCAATTGAACTCCATTTTGAACGATTCTTATTTCATTGAAAAATAGACTTAATTCTCTACGAAATAGGCACTGATTTCACTGAATTCCATTAAGAAATGAGAAAGAAAATTTGGTTGCAAGTTGGGTAAAACGTTCTGTCCGATTTTGGCACCTCAGCGTAGTGTTTTGAAAAACTGTAACAGCTGGACACTGATTTTGAGAAACTAAAATCATAGGTAGAAACTACACTCAGAGGGCTTTCCAATGAGTGGTCTTTTGTAATTTTTCGATGTCGTTTGGTATTTTAAATAAAACGCCAAGTAGGAGTACTGCTGTAGGAATCCAGCACTTGTCGCCAATGTTGCCCAAAGTGTCGAAAATGTCGTTTTGGTCCCTCCGAACTTTTTAGTCTTTAAAAATACTATCTTGGTCCCTATGCACTGTTGGTCCTTCAAAATGTTGTTTGGTTCCTATGTGACCTGCTTAGTCCCTTAGGTGACCTGTTTAGTCCTTGTGGGTGTCGGTTTAATAATTGATGAGGGCTTCGCCACAAGGTGGGATTTAATCTAATAATTGTCAAGATGGTGATTAATGATTGATGAGGTGAGGATTAATAATTGATGAGGTGATGATTAATAATTGAGGTGAATGATGATGTGGCTTCGCCAAAAAGGTGATGTAATATTTATTGTGATGGATTGTGTGTGATGCATTTGTCATAGTGTCACATGAACCATATGCATTACGTGACGAATGATGAATGATGATGTGGCTTCGCCAAAATGAGGTGAGTGCTCGACGGGGTTTTGGTGATGATTATGGATCCACATGCATATCGCATACATGCATATGAACATGCATTACTTGGTTTCTCATTAATGCTTAATTAATCCTTTGTCGCAACTTGTTGATGTGCTAATTGAATGATGAATGTTAAATTGTTAGGGATTGTTGTTACTAGATACTTTCCGAATATCATGCTTATCTTACTTGTTATTATTTATGTAAAGAGACTCACCCTAGCATTTTTGTGTTGCCTGCTCTCGTGGCGACCAACAGGTGATTCCGAGTGAAGGTGCCACGCTTCTGGGGTTTATTGAGTCAGCTCTGATAGTAACACCGGGGGTGGGATCTTAGTATTATTTTATTTTGGTTATGTATTAAACTGATTTTGAACTAAGTATTGAGTATGTGAACTCAGTTTTCATTTTCATTGTGGCCGCAAAACTATTTGATGGATTATCAGTAAACACTAAACAAAGTTGTTTTTGATGGTTTTAATTCACATGACTGTGATATGCCTTTATGCGCTTGATGAGTTGGAATTTTAAATATGTCTTGATGTTGTTTTCATTAAATGTACCACCCTCTTTGAGGTGCGTGGAAAGTTTTTGAAAACTCTGACTTTTATTAACTTAATTAGTTTATTAAAGAAAAGGGGGTGTTACATTAGTGGTATCAGAGCAGTTCGGTCCGTCCGGCCAAGTCGTCGAGTCTGTTAACCCTCGAGTCTTAGTACTGTTCTAAATCATAATTATGTTTTGTTTATTATCAAGTACCTTTGTTGGTTTGTTCTTCCTTGACATGCCTTGCAATTTATTTGATGGATAGCGATTGAAAGATTATATTGATTTATTGAGGTAGGTGTGATTGAAATATGTGACTGTTGATTGTATCATTGATTTTGATTATTTGTGACTGTTGTTGTATCATTAAGATATGTGCGATTAAAAGAATTCTAACGATGTCAAAGGAGTGAAAGTCGTGACGACGCCTTCGCACTCCGGACTACGTTAAAAATCTTTTAATGTGGTAGATATAAATTTGAAAGAAGTAGTTTTTGTGACCTTAATTAGTTGGTTGTATGAGTAGGAGGGACTGATCACCCCAATCACTCATCCCCAATGAACGAGGCGACAATAACTCATGGTTAATATTAAATTTGGATGCATGCACTAATTTTAATTTGATTGATTGCTTGATTAACTTGCTAGAATATAGGGAGTACTTTTATATGACCTAACCGTGGTAAGTATACACTGAACAATATTGGAAGATTGTTTGTTGAAAATTGTTGCATTGAATGACGTCTTTGCCATAAGTTGATTGTTTTGTAATGCATATGAGTTAAAATTGATTTGTGCTTAATTTTCTCGAAGTTGGTATGCTAAAATGAATGTTGTGTAAGGCTATATTTTCATTAACTCAATTAAGATTGCATAACTTGAAGTTTTTGACATTTTCAGTGTTCCAATTTGGTTTGTTTCGTGAGCATGATGTGATTTGTCAAAAATGAAATGATTAACTTTCTTACCTTCTGAGTTTATGTCGGAAACTAAATTTTGAACTAATAAGTAGTTGTTTATGTGGTTGCATGTACGTGTGATAGTAGGATTTGGGGTTTGCATATGTTTTCCCTTTTGGGACAAAATTGTGAGTTCTATGATTTTCAAAAAGAAACGGTACTTGGAAAATTTTGTGCTATTGGGAATGAATGTGATGTCAAATTAATGTCGAATTCTGTTTCCAAAATGTTCTAAGATTTTATTTCAAAATGTGACATAAATTCAGCTTTTGAACGGATTAGGTTGTGGTTTGATGTTGTTTGAAAATGAGGGAGTTTTACACTAATAGCAAGGTTAGATAAAATAGAATTTTTATGATATGGGGAGGTGAGTTCAAAAATGATTGGCAAGGTTTTAGAAACAAATGTAAATAATTTTAAGTACTTCTTGACCGTGAACTACAATTGTATAAGTGTGTTCGCTTGATGACATAGCTTGGACTTTGTTGTTGCTATTATTATTGTTAATTGTCACTCCTTGATTTATGTTATGTGGCTCCTAAAATCTAATGATGAAAACGTATGCAAGATCTTTTGTGCACTTATATTACTTGAATTAGTTTTCTTTGCTAAATATTGACAAAGAGATTTAATTCCATTTGTTTAAAACTAATATCAAGTCTTGTATCAAAACAAGTGTGTTATAAAGCATGTGTTGGCCATATTATTTCGGTAATATGAAATCTATTAAACTTAGTAGAATTATATATCCATGATATGTTCTAGGGAAGTTGTAAAATCGCATGTTAGCCAAATCCCTAGGAATAAAGAGATTGAAGATGATGCCTACGTGTTTAAATCTTTTCGGACTTGCGTGTGTAAATTAGTTGCATGATTGGTTATGCTTGTTTGGCGTTTGATGAAATGCAAAAGTATGTGATGATTATAAATGGTTTTGGTAATTGATCATGATGAGTTTTACTTGCTTAATGGTTTTGTACTTAGAATGAAAGCATGATTGTTATACAACCTAAGAGTAGTAATGGTGTCAGAATCAATGTCTTAGGTTTGGAGTCATGGGGACCGTAAAGCTATGCATACTTTTGCGAACTTTCTGAAAATGCTGTTTTTATAAAGCTCGGTGTAGGATTATTAGTAATGGTGGCTGAATTATGATGTTTGATTGTGTTGTTGAGTTCACTGTTTGAGATGTTCTGACATGAGTCCAGTAGTTCAGTGACTTAAAACGTTTTGCTAATTGAAAAATTATGTGGTTCGTCATTTCGAAAACTTGATTGAATGCTTGTTAATTTGCCACTGATTTGGTTGCATTTGGGGTTGTAGAACTCGAGTTATAGGTGAAACAAGTTAGGTTAAAATTTCGGAAAACAACTGGACATGGTCAAGTGTTTTGGGTCACTGCGTTTTCAAAAGAACTCATTTTCGAACGAATCCAATTTCTTTGAAAACTTGACGGAATTTGCCTCATTTTATGCACAAGTTTCATGCAAATTAATTGAGTTTTGGTCATTATAGGACTGCTTGAATTTGAAGGACAAAAACTACATCTTTTGAAATTAGTATGTGTATTTTTGAAAACTGTACTAATTGGCTCACTGTTTTGAAACTTTAATGACATATTCAGAAACTACACATCCGTGGCTTTCCAACAAGTATTTATTTGTCGTAAATCCGAGGTCGTTTACTATTTTAATTAATTCGCCAAAGTAGACACATAGTAGCAGAATTTTCTCGCTTTGAGTTTAAAAAGAATAATAGAACGTGGAATGAAATGATTGATTGTAGAATAGGTCGAACTTGAATTTTGTTATTATGACCATGTTAATTGTTGATGTGAATGATGTTGGAGATACGATAACTTGTTGGGATTGGTATTGTTGTGTTAATTACGGTTGTTAGGGTTGTTGGGCCCCCGCCATAATTGTTGTTGTCTCTTGTGTTGGTGGTCGGGTAGGATTTTGACAACCTACTGGTCGAATACCTAATTGGGGAGTAAGAGTGTGGGGAAGAGTGTGTGATCCATTGCGGTAATACGATAGGACTCTTGATGATAACGGATAAGCGGAGATAAGAATGAGTGGATGTTGATTGCATGAGTTTAGCGTAGATTTTCGAGGGGGATAGCAATCGCTCATACAAGGTAGTGAAGGGAAGAAAAGTTCTCAATTTCGTGGGAGGCCATATGATGTTTCGAGTGGTAAGGGCAAGGGAGAGGAGAGTTCGGCTAAACGCCAAGTGGGGAGACGCCATCGCGAGGATCGCATGGTCAACAAGTGTTTCGAGTGTGGAAAGGAAGGTCATGTAGCCGCTAAGTGTGAGAAGTAGTATGTGGTCCGCTACAACCGTGAGGAATTGAGGCATATTAGTACTAAGTGTTCGCCTTGAAGGATTTGAGCTGCGGAGGAGTGATGGTAGTACTTAGGGGTACGAGTTCCATTTAGGTGCGGTACTAGAAATCTATTGTTTGTTATGGTGAGTGTTTAAGTTACATGTCCATGATAGTTAGATTTTCGAGGACTAAAATATTCTAAGTGGGGAGAGTTGTAACACCCCAAAATTAATTAGATGAGTATTTAACTAATTTAATTAGGTGATTATTTAACTAATTAAATTAAGTGATTATTTGACCAATTTAATTAAGTAATATTTTAGTTGTCTATATTAAAATAAATATAGAGCAAGTAATTAATTTAAGGAGTGAGGTATGTAAATAAATGGTGAGTATTTTAGTTAGATGGGGAATATTTTAATTAGGTTGGGAGGATGTGAGGAAGTACCTAGAGGGTGTAAATAAGGGCCCAAGCCCACTAAATAGGCCCAAAGTCAAGACTTAAACTAGGGTAAAGGTTTCTTCTCATTAGAACAAAGGAAAAACAGAAAAAATAAGAGAGGAGAGGATAGGAGAGGCGCAGCTGATGTGCTTGAGGAGGGAGAGAAAATTCATCTCCTAAGCTTTTGGGTAAGTGTTTTTGGTACTAAACAACTCCATTTTTCTTTCTCTATCTCTTAGTATAAGTTTTAACCATTAATCCTCTTCCATTTCCTTTTTCCATGGATGGGTTTGGAGCTCAAATATTGGAGAAAGCTAGTTACTTGGGTTTTCTTGGGTTATTGGTGGAGGAGTTCTCTTGGGTTTGTCAAATTTGAGGTTAGGGCTCTACTTTACCTATATAATAACTTGTATGATATGTGTTATGTGTGGAATGGCTCTAGGATGTTTAATTGTGTGAATTTGGTGTTCATCATATGTTTGTTGTTGTATTTGATGTTTAATTTGGTTATACAATGATGCTTGATGTTGGAATTAAATGTGTTGTTAAATGTGCATGCAAAGTGTTTGATAAAATGCTTCAATGTGGTGAAATATGAGAATATGTTGATTTAATGATGTTGATTAAATGCCTAAGTGTTGTGGGACTTAAATTGATGCTCATGTATTTGTTGGATTAAATGGTGTTTAAGTGTTGTTGAATTTATTGGGGTTGATGATGAGTCTTGCTTGTTTATGGTTTTTGTGTGTTTTCTGGACACTGTTTCGGTTTTCTCAAACTGGCACTGTTTGGTTGATCCAAAAATTATGTGGCTAATTGTTTTGAAAATAGACTTAAGGCCGGTCGTTTTGGCACTGGTTTCGTTAAATTCGGAGTTGTGTAGCTCCAGTTATGAGTCTCTAAGGTTAGGTCAATTTTCTGGAGTCAAACTGGGAGTAGGTTCAGTTTTTGCAGGTTTTGTGTGCTCAATTGAACTCCGTTTTGAACGATTCTTATTTCATTGAAAAATAGACTTAATTCTCTACGAAATAGGCACTGATTTCACTGAATTCCATTAAGAAATGAGAAAGAAAATTTGGTTGCAAGTTGGGTAAAACGTTCTGTCCGATTTTGGCACCTCAGCGTAGTGTTTTGAAAAACTGTAACAGCTGGACACTGATTTTGAGAAACTAAAATCATAGGTAGAAACTACACTCAGAGGGCTTTCCAATGAGTGGTCTTTTGTAATTTTTCGATGTCGTTTGGTATTTTAAATAAAACGCCAAGTAGGAGTACTGCTGTAGGAATCCAGCACTTGTCGCCAATGTTGCCCAAAGTGTCGAAAATGCCGTTTTGGTCCCTCCGAACTTTTTAGTCTTTAAAAATACTATCTTGGTCCCTATGCACTGTTGGTCCTTCAAAATGTTGTTTGGTTCCTATGTGATCTGTTTAGTCCCTTAGGTGACTATTTAGTCCTTGTGGGTGTCGGTTTAATAATTGATGAGGGCTTCGCCACAAGGTGGGATTTAATCTAATAATTGTTAAGATGGTGATTAATGATTGATGAGGTGAGGATTAATAATTGATGAGGTGATGATTAATAATTGAGGTGAATGATGATGTGGCTTCGCCAAAAAGGTGATGTAATATTTATTGTGATGGATTGTGTGTGATGCATTTGTCATAGTGTCACATGAACCATATGCATTACGTGATTTAATGATGAATGATGATGTGGCTTCGCCAAAATGAGGTGAGTGTTCGACGGGTTTTTGGTGATGATTATGGATCCACATGCATATCGCATACATGCATATGAACATGCATTACTTGGTTTCTCATTAATGCTTAATTAATCCTTGTCGCAACTTGTTGATGTGCTAATTGAATGATGAATGTTAAATTGTTAGGGATTGTTGTTACTAGATACTTTCCGAATATGATGCTTATCTTACTTGTTATTATTTATGTAAAGAGACTCACCCTAGCATTTTTGTGTGTTCGCTGCTCTCGTGGCGACCAACAGTGATTCCGAGTGAAGGTGCCACGCTTTCAGGGTTTATTGAGTCACTCGATAGTAACAGGGGTGGGATCTTAGTATTATTTTATTTTGGTTATGTATTAAATCGATTTTGAACTAAGTATTGAGTATGTGAACTCGTTTTCATTTTCCATTTGGCCGCAAACTATTTGATGGATTATCGTAAACACTAAACAAAGTTGTTTTTGATGGTTTTAATTCACATGACCGTGATATGCCTTTATGCGCTTGATGAGTTGGAATTTTAAATATGTCTTGATGTTGTTTTCATTAAATGTACCACCCTCTTTGAGGTGCGTGGAAAGTTTTTGAAAACTCGACTTTTATTAACTTAATTAGTTTATTAAAGAAAAGGGGGTGTTACATGGGTGAGCTTGGAAGAAATGATTACGGATGGGAATCATTTTCCCTAAAAAGACATACTTTAAATGATCAGGTAACACCTTTAATTCCAAAGTAGGTGGCTCTTTAATGGAGGGCATTCTTCTTGATTTGACTCCTCTTGCCCTAAAGATTCATACTTCTTTGTCCATGACTTTGGTGCAGGGGGCTCAGACGTGGCCACGTCTCGCAATGCACGTTACGACGCCTCAGAGGAACATCTTCTTCTCGCCAATAATTCTTGTATTTCATTGTTGCCTGTAATTTTCTCCAAATGATCATTATCCTTGTTGAATTGTTTTTGAACCATATGATCAATGGCAACCACGCATTTAACATTCCTCCGTGTTTGGATCCGGATATTTGAGTGCATTGAGGACGTTGAACTTGACTTCTTGGTCATTGACTCTCATGATTAATTCTCCTTTCTCGCACATCAATGATTGTCCTTCCAAAGTAGCTAAGAATGGTCTCCCGGAATGATGGGAACTTCTTTATATCGCATCAAAATCTAAAATAACAAAATCCACCGGAAACACAAACTTATCAACCTTAATCAAAACATCTTCTAGTATGCCCTCGGGATAAACTCTACTTTTATCACCTAAAGTTAAGCTTAAAGAGGTAGGTAGGCAGTTCCTATACCAAGTTTGTCATAAATGGACTTGGGCATCAAGTTGATACTTGCTCCCAAGTCACATAAAGCTTTGCCAATGTAAAAATCTTCAATGGAGCATGGTATAGTAAAGTCGCCAGATCCTTGAGTTTTCTAGGAAGTTTATTCTCGCATAATTAAACTACATTCTTGATTAAAGCAACGATTTCAAACTCCCTAGCCTTCTCCTTTTGGTGATGATGTCTTTCAAGAACTTGGCATAGTTTGGCATCTTTGTAAAGCCTCAACCAAGGGAAGATTGATGTGTAATCGCTTTAACATCTCCATGAATTTCTTTGAACCGCTTATCTTCATGGGCCTTCTTCAATCTTTGAGGGTATGGTGGAGGAGGATACTCGTGTACAAGCCTTGGTACGATCTTGATTCTGGTTCAAAATTAGACGTCGTAACGCCCGGCTTAGATGTTACAATGTCCGGGTATCCTTCACACCACTTGTGCTTGCCTCTTTCCCTTTCTTTTTCTCTTCTCTCGGTACTTCTTTCTCGCTTCTCCTGTAATTCTTTTTCCACAGGCATAGTTGGTTCAGGATATTCAGTACCACTTCTTAAAGAAATTGCATTTACCTGTCCATTTACCCCATTATTACAATTAGGGACTGATGATGATGGTGTTTCTGTTGTGGAAGGAAGAGATCCATTCTCGCTTTGAGTGAGAGGCTGGTTATATCTGTCCAACTGATTTTCCGAGTTTTGATTGAAGACTCATGAGTTTGAAGGGTTGTCTTGCAATCACTTATGAAGTTCTTCATCATGGCTTCCAAGTCGCTATTGTTGTTATTCGCACATACCGCTCTTGTTGTTGTTGAGGAGGGAATCTCGGAGGTATTGCAGGAGCATTGTTCTTGGTATTTAGTGCATTGTTGTTTCTCCAACTGAAATTTGGATGATTTCTCCAATTTGAATTGTATGAGTTGGAGTAGGGACCATTCCTTTGTTCGAGAGACAAAGTTTACTGATTGAGGTTGTAGGGACATTCCTCATACACATGCCCTTCTTCACAATAAACACACACTACTCCACCAGAGTGGGTAGGTTCAATCGCAGATGACCGCTTCTCGACGTGGCCACGTTTGAAGCATTCAAAGTTTTGATCATGTTGGTCAAGGTAGCGGTTGCTGAGCGTAAAGAAGCCACTTCACTTATTTCATGGACACCGCCTTCTTTCCAGGAGTGAATCTATCGGATGGCCAATGTGAGTTATGGGTGGCTATGTCATCAATAAGCTTGCATGCCTCGTAAAAGGACATGTTTAGAATGACACCACCGATGAAGCATCAAGTATCAACCTAGTAGGTCGATCTAGACCATTGTAGAAAGTCTCCATTTGGATCACCACGGAATGCCATGGTGCGGGCACATTCTCGTAATTCTTTCCACCTTTCCCAAGCTTCAAATAGTGATTCCCCTTCCCTTTGTTTGAAGGAAGTGATATCATTCCTCAATTTAGCATTTTTGTTGGGAGGAAGTATTTTGCAAGAAACTTCTCACCTAGCTCATCCCAAGTGTGTATTGAATTTGGTTCCAAGGAGTTCAACCAACTTTTGGCCTTATCCTTAAGAGAATATGGGAAGAGCTTGATCTGAAAGCATCTTACGAGACTCAGTGGATGATAAAGTTGCCGCACACATCCGTAAATTGTCTCTGTGAGAATATGGATCTTCTTGAGGGAAACCTCCAAATTGGCTCGCAGCTTTGCATAAAAGATTTGGAACATCATGGGCTTGAACTCAAAGTGACCGAGATGAAGGGTTGGTCTTGCAATGCCTGCTTGTAAATGGGCGGTGGTTGAGCACGGCGATAATCACGCATAGGCCTATCCCCTCGTCATTGACCATATCTTGTGGTCCCGCATTGATGAGTCTTTGCCTTTGGTAGTGTTCATCATCAACAACTATTGTTTCAGTATGAGTTTGTGGTCCACGACCTTGTCCTCCGACTCCTCTTGGTGTATGTCCACCTCTAGAACCAAAGTGTTATGTTCGACATGGTTGGGTGTTGTTCTTGTTGTTGTTGCCTCCTTCTTAACCTTTGTTGTCTCCTTAGTTGTCCGAAAGTTCTTTCAGTTCGGATCAAACTCAGTTCAGATTCACTCCTCGTTTGCTTGAACTAGAGCTTGAGTTGGAACTAAGCATATACTGTAACGCCTCAACTGCTCAAACACGTAAAAACAACAAACAACACAGTAAAATTCTTTCAACTTGTGTTCTAATACTTTTGAACAATAAAGATTATAACAATCCCCGGCAACGGCGCCAAAAACTTGTTGCGCTTGTGTAATAGTGTGGTTTTTCGCAATTATAGTGCAAGTATACACATCGTACAAGTAATAAAGTGGATGAGAGTAAGAGATCGTTCCCACGAGGATTGATAATTTTTCAAAGTCCAAGTTCAAAACACAAGAGAAGTAAGTAACAAATCGGCAATAAGAGTTGGTTTTTAAGCTAAAGATGTAAATAAAACAAGTAAACAAAAGTTGATTGTGAATATGGATGAGAGATGAGTTGAGTTGTTGTATGCAAATAAATCCTTCCTAGCTAGACGTTATAACGTTTACACGCTACGACGCTCCAATGTTATTTCAGATAGACGTGGCCACGCTTTTGAATGCTATTGCAAAAGAGCTATGCTTTTCAGCACAAAACGTCAGAATTTCAAGTATAAGAGGTCCTATGTCTAGGTTCTAAATAGGCCCACTCCTGTATTTTAAGCACCCACAACAATGTTCTATGAACTATTATCCATTCTATGTCTAGACTTAGATAAAGATGCCTAAATGTCTTTAGTGCATTGTTCATTCATATAAATCTTTGATTTCTTTTCATAGACCATGTCTGTACCTATGAATCTACCCATTTTAAGAGGCCAACCTCAAAACAAGTTTGGAAATATTTTTTACACAAAGATCTAAAACAGGCAACGACAATACTTCATAACATTAACTAGAAATTCATTATAAGTAAAACAACAACTCAACTACAAAGTGTTTAGCTCATGCTGAGCATCCTTACAGAATGAAAAGGATTTAAAATCCAAATACCATACATAACAGAAAAGAACCTAAGTGCAAAAGATACACCTAAGTAACTTTTTAGCATGTATACTGTATATAGACGCTATAACGCCCGAGCTTTACAATAATGCAGTAAAATAAAACTTAAGTTCAGACAAGCAAAATATAGAAGTCTGTTTCCAGATCTTCTTTACAAAACTAATTTCAAATTAATGGAGGATGATGAGGGATGAAGATGAAGTGATTCTCAAGATATGTAGAAAGATGATGCCTCGAGAGAGAAATGAGCCTTCCTTAAATAGCCACCTTGCTTACGCGTCGATGTCACTTGCCCACCTACCGGATCTGCTTTCTTCCCGACATTGCTCGCTACGATGTTTAGCCGCGCACGTCACCACGGGGAATAGAAAGATCTTCTGACTTTATATCTTTGACTATCATTGCTTAGCGCGCCAAAATTGAGATCTTTCACTTTTTCTCTGTTGCACTTCAGTAGACGTGGTGAGGGACGTGGTAACGTTCAAGCACTAATTTTTCCGCACAAGCACAAAAAGCATCAACACGCTCTCAAGGGCACCACGGTGCCTAAATGCAATGATTTATCACTTTATCCACTTATTTGCTAAAACTCAGAAATTACATAAAACTAATTTAATAAACCTTGTATTGCTAGAGAACTTGCATGACTTATTCTTTGAATGAGTACAAATAACTCATATAAATATGAGTTATCATATGTAGCACTGGGGGCCGAGTAGACTATTAGTGTTTTTAATTTAAGTTGTTGGATTGTATGTATTTGAATATATTTTATTCTGCTGTGTAGTGATTATGTGGACTGTTATGTCCTTGAACCGAGGTGGTTGGGACCTCGTCCCTTTGACGGTAGTGCTATGTATCATACTGTTATTCGTTATATTGCGCCACTTGATGTTTGTTGGTTTTTCTTGAAGTAAATGTAGCACTCTCTTGCGAGTGGTTTTCGAAAACTCTGATTTTAATAATTAGTTATGTAGTTAATTAGAAGGGGGTGTTACAGTGTACACTATTAGATCACACAATAGGCGACGCTTCACTTATTTTAAAATTGTCTCTTATTTTGATTCAATAATATAAAAACAAGATCTACGCTTTTTATTCTGGAAAGGCAACAATGGGACTCATGCATACTTTGTCATTTAAATACTAATGATTTGTTTCATGCAGTATAAAATTTCTTCTCATGTATGCGGAACACATAGTTCCCGAATTATTAGCGCTAATAATTGATGGTTTATTGCACTGTAATATTTCAGGGTACAACGATTCAAGGTCATCTCGAGAGGATGCACATCTACAAGCACAAACGACATCTGCATGAGGGACATGTCTATGCCATCAGCAAGTTTGTGGTCACATCAAATGTTGGCGAATTTTCGTGCCTCAAGGCACAACTACTGCATCGAACATCAACTACCACACTATTATTCGCCCGCAAAGACGCTCGCACTCCATACGTGATCCCGAGGTTGTGTTCACTCCACCATTTGAATGCCTCGCAAGAGAGTTTAACACGCACTACTTAGTCAAGACGTGATCCGCAATATAATTGATCAATTTTCAAAGTGATTTAATGGTGATCTTCAAATAATTGATGTTCTCACTCTGGTGAAATTTGTTTCTAGATGTTTCTAGGATCTTCAAATAATTGGAATGCTTACTAGAGTCAAGACTCGAAGCGACACTACGAGAATGACGGTGTTCCATCCAAATTGAATACCATTGAGCTCGATAATGAAGGGTGAGTTTTTATGGACGTCACCACCATATTTCTAATCTATATTTGCGACTCTTAATAGATCTGCATTTTTCTACGTCCACACTGTTTGTTACCAACATTGCTCCTGACTTTTCATCAACTTTTAATATATTTTCCAGGTGTAAAATCAGAGTTTCGCTTTTTGGACCGTTTGTTGATGAACTCAACACTTTCATCGCTTCTGGTGTAACTGGGAATCCCGTTGTTGCTGTAATGAGTGGGAAGGCCAAGGATTTTGGGGGTAAGTTTTGTCACACCCCTAAACCATATAATATCTCTGTAATCGTAGAAAAAATGCCAGTTCATATGTTATTTTTTAATATTTGTCGATTAATTATTAATAGCCATGGATATCAGACGACTCACCAGACTAAATAAATGACGTCATCGATAACGTCATTTCCACGTCATCTCAAACGTATTACATGGCGGTATGGACGACCGAGATGCAATGCGCGTGCGTGTCCAAGATGATCAACGGCTGCATTTTCGTTGGATTTTCAGATCAAAACTGTTAGTTCTATTTGCTCCATTTTTCGGTGTCACGATAACTGTTGGATCACTAGACATCGACGCGAATCAACGGACGAAGGGCAATGCTTTCCATCAACGATTGTCATCAATTTAGATTATGCGCATATATTCCTTTAATTTTGAAGGAGACAATAAAACACAACCAATTATTATACTTAATTGCAAAATATATTCTGTGCTAGACATAAAACATAACTGAATACTAATATTTGATGTGAGCCGTTGAAAAAAAAATTACATATCAAAATAAATGGACTTAATTTGGGGGATTACAAATTTGAATAGCATATTAGTATCATCATTATTTTTTGGGTTTCGTTGGTAATTAACACCATTGACAGCTGTAAGTTAGCATATTATAACCATGAACTTATTTTTTGGTCAATTTCTTTGGTAAATCAAAATACATAGACTTAATTTGGGGATTGGGGATTACAAATTTCTTGAAACGGCCGAATTAAAATTGGTTTAATTCCAAATCGCACTAATTCCGCTGGTTATAAATTTAGATCAATGGCTACAATTTGGTCAACCTATTTTTGACACAGATCCACCGTTGATTTTATTTGGTGTCATGTGATCACTCTTATTAACGAAATATTCCTGTCTTAATTGTGTTATAATTACTCATCAATGATCAATTATTATGGCTTCTCCAAATAAGAACCGCTCCCGCCTAATTTAAAAATCATCTTCTACGTTACGCTTTAGCATTCCTACCACGCTATTGTAAAAACATTGGAATGCACCAGGTTTGATTTTGGTTCCTATCCGTATCAACTCATTCTTCACGCAGTTTTTAAATTTTATTTTTACTAACGGTCCACACTCCAATGCATAACGGTTTCCATTGTTGCACTTTTCGCTGGACTTTTCGCAGATCAATGGCTTCCGCATCCAAACTCCCTATTGTTGCTACTCCAAAAAAGTCAAATGTCCAACCAGGGGATGAAGGCTCAACCGTGCTGGTTAAGGTCCTTCGCAAGTGGTATGTTTTCGGGAAGCATGGAGGCAACAAACCAACGTCGCTTGATCTGGCCTTGGTGGACTCTGAGGTAACTACATAAGTTAGCAACTCACACCGTATATATTTTTTACCTTCCCATGGTTCGTGTGTTAATAAGTAATAGTTTTTTAAATATAATCGGGGTTGCCAGTTATCAAAGGTTATCTGAATCACTCTGTTCTAGCTTTATGCTATACCAATGAAAGGCTTATCGTGTATGTAACGCCCCAAAAATAGTTCCATTATTTATTTAATTGGATTATTTAAGGCTTACAACATTTTAATTAAGTCAAATAATTAATTTAGAGTTTTATTGTATTTTGGAGGCATTTGAGTAATGGAGGAGGTGGGATTAGAGGCCCATGATCCATTAAGAGGCCCATTATGCATGCCTTAAGTGAAGCTGTCGAAGGGAGAGGATTCATTTGCAACAAAAATCTAAGAAAAGTCAAAGAGTAAAGTAAGAGAGAGAGAGAGAGGGAGGTGCGATAGCTTTTAGAGAGAAGAAGAGAAATCTTGGCGTGGAGAGCTCAAGTCCAAGGAGGAGGAGCAGATTGTTGGTAGATCGTGAAGTCTTGGTGGAAAGAGTACCTATTCTTCAATCTATTGAGGTAAGGGGACTCTTTTTCATCTATAATAGTGTATATGATGAGTATTATGTGTGAGTTAGACTCTAGGAGGATTTTTGAGCTGTTTGTGTTGCTTGATGTGTGATTGTTGTTGTGTTTTGCTTCACTTTGGTGAAGTTGTGATGTGTTGTTGAGAAGTTGGTCATATGAGAGACCTAGGAGAGAAATGGAGTTTGAGGAACCCTAAGTGTCCGGATGTTGTTTTTGGTGTAGTCACCTTTGTTGGTTACTTTGATGAGTGTGTGAGACAAATTTTGAATGAATATAAGTGTAGTTGCCTAACTGTAGAGGTGTCGAAGTCTATGGAAGTCAACGTGTAGATGTGATGAAGTCTATGGGAGTTGACGTGTAAGTGTATCGAAGCGTAAGTGACTAAGTGTAGGAGACGAAGGGTAAGGGTGTGTGAGCCGAGGTGTAGGTGTCGACTTGTAGCTACCGAAGTGTAGAGTATGTATACCGAGGTGTAGTGGCCGAAGTGTAGTGTATATATACCTAAATGTAGTTGCTGAAGTGCAGTTGTAAAAGGTATAGTGTAGATGTATCGAGGTGTAGATGTACCGAGGTGTAGTATGTATGTCGAAGATAGTGTTGTCGAGATATAGGTGTGTTGAAGTGTAAGAGTATCGAAGCGTAGTGTGTCGAAGTGTAGTGTACCGAGGTGCAGTGTGGGTGCCGAGGTGCAATGTGAGTGTGCCGAGGTGCCGTTTTGACGCCAGTATGGCGCAGGTTGCTGTCGGCGCAACTGTGGGTGTTGTTTAGCGTCGAGTATGTCTAAGTGGCTGAATGGTGAAGCCAGTTTGGTCCTTAGGTGACGTTTTAGTCCTTATGTGACGTTGTGGTCCTCGTAGTGACTGTTTAGTCCACTGCTTGTGGTGTCGAGGTGTCCGGTGAGTCTGAGGTTAGCCATAGAGCTATTGACTGGTGTGGTGATGTTAGCCATAGTGCTATTGATGATGTCTAGGTGAAATAGACATCGGTGTAAATGACGGTGTAAATGACAGTCATTTCATACATGGCATGATTGATGGGGTTAACGCATTGTTCATGAAGTCACATGATTCATATGCATTAAAGGACGGTTATAGGCTTCGGCCTCGATATTGTAGACTTCGGTCTTCATATCATTAAAGGACGGTTATGCCCGAATGGGGAAATAATGACGGTGATGGTACCACATACATTATACCCTTGGTGTTGGGTTGCATTCATGCATATACTCATGCAATTGGTGATGTTTTATTGTTGTTTATAAGTTGAGGTGTTATAACTTGATGAGGTGTATTTGTTTATGTGAGCCGAGGTGTTTCTAGTTGTTTTCTCAACATGATGTTTATCATAAATCCTAGTATATGTGTATAGAGACTCACCCTTCTGTTTTTATGTTGCTTCTTATGCCGCAACGCAACGCAGTGATCTGAGCGAAGGTAGTCCTCATACCTTCTCCTAGTCGGTCGTGGCGTCTTGCTCTGATATGTAGCACTGGGGGGCCGAGTAGACTATTAGTGTTTTTAATTTAAGTTGTTGGATTGTATGTATTTGAATATATTTTATTCTGCTGTGTAGTGATTATGTGGACTGTTATGTCCTTGAACTGAGGTGGTTGGGACCTCGTCCCTTTGACGGTAGTGCTATGTATCATACTGTTATTCTTTATATTGCGCCACTTGATGTTTGTTGGTTTTTCTTGAAGTAAATATAGCACTCTCTTGCGAGTGGTTTTCGAAAACTCTGATTTTAATAATTAGTTATGTAGTTAATTAGAAGGGGTGTTATAAAGGTACACTATTAGATCACACAATAGGCGACGCTTCACTTATTTTAAAACTGTCTCTTATTTTGATTCAATAATATAAAAACACGATCTACGCTTTTTAGAACTTAATGGTTCGAGTGATTTAGGAGATAATTATACGATTTTATTCTGGAAAGGCAACAATGGGACTCATGCATACTTTGTCATTTAAATACTAATGATTTGTTTCATGCAGTATAAAATTTCTTCTCATGTATGCAGAACACATAGTTCCCGAATTATTAGCGCTAATAATTGATGGTTTATTGCACTGTAATATTTCAGGGTACAACGATTCAAGGTCATCTCGAGAGGATGCACATCTACAAGCACGAACGACATCTGCATGAGGGACATGTCTATGCCATCAGCAAGTTTGTGGTCACATCAAATGTTGGCGAATTTCGTGCCTCAAGGCACAACTACAGACTGAACATCAACTACCACACTATTATTCGCCCTGCAGCACGTTCAGACTCCATACGTGATCCTGAGGTTGTGTTCACCTCACCCGCTGAATGCCTCGCAAGAGAGTTTAACACAGACTACTTAGTCAGTACGTATCTGGCAATATAATTGATCAATTTTCAGTGATTTAATGGTGATCTTCAAATAATTGATGTTCTCACTCTGTGTGAAATTTGTTTCTAGATGTTTCTAGGATCTTCAAATAATTGGAATGCTTACTAGAGTCGGCACTGAGCGACACTACGAGAATGACGGTGTTCCATCCAAATTGAATACCATTGAGCTCGATAATGAAGGGTGAGTTTTTATGGACGTCACCACCATATTTCTAATCTAAATTTGCGACTCTTAATAGATTCGCATTTTCTACGCCCACACCGTTTGTTACCAACATTGCTCCCGACTTTTCATCAACTTTTAATATATTTTTTGTGTAAAATCGTGAGTTACGCTTTTTGGACCGTTTGTTGATGAACTCAACACTTTCATCGCATCTGGTGTAACTGGGAATCCCGTTGTTGCTGTAATGAGTGGGAAGGCCAAGGATTTTGGGGGTAAGTTTTGTCACGCCCCTAAACCATATAATATCTCTGTAATCGTAGAAAAAATGCCAGTTCATATGTTATTTTTTAATATTTGTCGATTAATTATTAATAACCATGGATATCAGACGAGTCACCAGACTAAATAAATGACGTCATCGATGACTAATTTCCACGTCATCTCAAACGTATTGCATGGCGGTATGGACGGCCGAGATGCAATGCGCGCGCGTGTCCAAGATGATCAACGGCTGCATTTTCGTTGGATTTACAGATCAAAACTGTTAGTTCTATTTGCTCCATTTTTCGGTGTCACGATAACTGTTGGATCACTAGACATCGACGCTAATCAATCTGACGGAAGGGCAATGCTTTCCATCAACGATTGTCATCGCTTTAGATTATTGCGCATATTCCCTTTAATTTTGAAGGAGACAATAAAACACAACCAATTATTATACTTAATTGCAAAATATATTCGTATAGACATAAAACATAATCGAATACTAATATTTGATGCCACTGTTGAAAAAAAATTACATATCAAAATAAATGGACTTAATTTGGGGGATTACAAATTTGAATAGCATATTAGTATCATCATTATTTTTTGGGTTTCGTTGGTAATTAACACCATTGACGGCTGTAAGTTAGCATATTATAACCATGAACTTATTTTTTGGTCAATTTCTTTGGTAAATCAAAATACATAGACTTAATTTGGGGATTGGGGATTACAAATTTCTTGAAACGGCCGAATTAAAATTGGTTTAATTCCAAATCGCACTAATTCCGCTGGTTATAAATTTAGATCAATGGCTACAATTTGGTCAACCTATTTTTGACACAGATCCACCGTTGATTTTATTTGGTGTCATGTGATCACTCTTTTTAACGAAATATTCCTGTCTTAATTGTGTTATAATTACTCATCAATGACTGTTATTGCGGGCTTCTCCAAATAAGAACCGTTCCCGTCTAATTTAAAAATCATCTTCTACGTTACGCTTAGCATCCCTACCACGCTATTGTAAAAACATTGGAATGCACCAGGTTTGATTTTGGTTCCTATCCGTATCAACTCATTCTTCACGCAGTTTTTAAATTTTATTTTTACTAACGGTCCACACTCCAATGCCTAACTGTTTCCACTGTTGCACTTTTCGTAGGACTTTTCGCAGATCAATGGCTTCCGCATCGAAACTCCCTATTGTTGCTACTCCAAAAAAGGCTGTTCCATTGTCAAATGTCCAACCAGGGGATGAAGGCTCAACCGTGATGGTTAAGGTCCTTCGCAAGTGGTATGTTTTCTGGAAGCATGGAGGCAACAAACCAACGTCGCTTGAACTGGCCTTGGTGGACTCTGAGGTAACTACATAAGTTAGCAACTCACACCGTATATATTTTTTACCTTCCCATGGTTCGTGTGTTAATAAGTAATAGTTTTTAAATATAATCTGGGGTTGCCGCTTATCAAAGGTTATCTCAATCACTCGTTTCTAGCTTTATGCTATACCAATGAAAGGCTTATCGTGTATGTAACGCCCCAAAAATAGTTCCATTATTTATTTAATTGGGTTATTTAAGGCTTACAACATTTTAATTAAGTCAAATAATTAATTTAGAGTTTTATTGTATTTAGGAGGCGTTTGAGTAATGGAGGAGGTGGGATTAGAGGCCCATGATCCATTAAGAGGCCCATTATGCATGCCTTAAGTGAAGCTGTCGAAGGGAGAGGATTCATTTGCAACAAAAATCTAAGAAAAGTCAAAGAGTAAAGTAAGAGAGAGAGAGAGAGAGAGAGAGAGGGAGGTGCGATAGCTTTTAGAGAGAAGAAGAGAAATCTTGGCGTGGAGAGCTCAAGTCCAAGGAGGAGGAGCTGATTGTTGGTAGATCGTGAAGTCTTGGTGGAAAGAGTACTGTTGCGCTTGTGTAATAGTGTGGTTTTTTCGCAATTATAGTGCAAGTATACACATCGTACAAGTAATAGAGTGGTTTTAAGTAAGAGATCGTTCCCACGAGGATTGGTACACTTTTCAAAGTTCAAGTTTCAAAACACAAGAGAATCAAGTAACAAATCGGCAATAAGAGTTGGTTTTAAAGCTAGAGATGTAATAAAAACAAGTGAACAAATGTTGGTTGTGATTATGGATGAGAGGTGAGTTGAGTTGTTGCATGCGAATAAATCCTTTCTAGTCGACGTTATAACGCTTACACGCTATAACATACAAATGCTATTTCAGATAGACGTGGCCACGTTTGAACGTCGCTAGAAAAGAGTCAGGCTTTTCAAAGACAAAACGCCGAGTTTCAAGTATAAGAGGTCCTATGTCTAGGTTCTAAATAGGCCCACTCCTCGTATTTTAAACACCCACAACTATGTTCTATGAACTATTATCCGCTCTATGTCTAGACTTAGATAAAAATGCCTAAATGTCTTTAGTGCACCTTTTCGCTCATATAAATCTTTGATTTCTTTTCATAGACCATGTCCTGCACTCTATGAATCTACCTATTTTAAGAGGCCAACCTCAAAACAAGTTTGGAAATATTTTCACACAAAGATTTAAAACATGCAACGCCAATACTTTATAACATTAACTAGAAATTCATTATAAGCAAAACAACAACTCAACTACAAAGTGTTTAGCTCATGCCGAGCATCTTTACAGAGTGATAAGGATTCGTAACCCAAATACCATACATTACGTAAAAGGAACTAAGTGCAAAAGATACACCTAAGTAGCTCTTCAAAGATGCACGCTGTAGAGACGTTATAACGCCCGAGCCTCACAGCAGTTGAGTGTGCGTAAAATAAAACAAAGTTCGTAAAGGGAAAAAACAAAGCGTAAGTCTGTTTTCCGCATCTTCTTTAATGCCCGCTCAAGTGGATGAAGGTAGATGATGAACCGGAGTGAGTGGATGAAGGTGTATTCGTATGCGTGGTCTCTCAAGGATGCAAATTGAGCCTTCATTAAATAGCCTCCTTGCTCACGTGTGGTCGATGTCACTTGCCCACCTACCTGTGTCCTGCTTTCTTCTCTTCGCTCGACTCGACATCGCTCGCTGCTACGTTGTTCCCGCACGCCACCTCATGGGGAATAGAAAGATCTTCCGACTTTATATCTTTGACTATCATTGCTTAGCGCACCAAAATTGAGATCTTTCACCCTTGCTCACTGCACTTCAAGAGACGTGGTGAGGACGTGGTAACGCTCAAAGACTAAAATTCCGCACAAGCACAAAAAGCATCAAAACGCGCTCTCAAGGGCACCTCTTGGTGCCAAAATGCATGATTTATTCAATTAACCTTTCACCCACTCGAATCATTTAAACTAACATAAAATTACTCAATTAAACCTTGTATTGCTAGAGAACTTGCATGATTTATTCTTGAGTGATTATAAATAACTCATATAAATATGAGTTATCACACCCCAAACTTAAATCATTGCTTGTCCTCAAGCAATCAAGTTAAAACACTCAACTAACAAACTATACATGAAATCAACTACACTAGCAAAAGTTATGTTCTACTAAATCACAGATCAAAGATTCATTCTCAAAGGGCTAATTCTCCACACACTCACGCACCAATGCATAGTTAAATTTCAGATTCATTACTACCAAAGTGAGTGTGTGATCTCTCTCGATTAATTTTCCTTTAACTAGTTCAAGCTACTTTAGCTTACTTAAAGAGTGGTTCCCAAATGGTGACAAGAAACATCTTTCAAAACAAAGAATAGGCTAACATTTTCACATAAGAAATGGGGTTCATTTAAAGCATGACAAAGGGTCTTAATCGGGTGCTAGGACTAGGTTAGTGCAAGAATTTATCGACTCACACACGCAAAAGCCTTGTAACCCCTCTTTCTTGAGCAACTCTCTTTTATTTGCTCCATTTTGGAGTTTTCTTCTTTTCTTCTTCTTTTCTTTTTTTTTTTTTATAAGAGTGCTCGATGATTTGTTTCTGTGGTATTACAGTGGAACACGTAATACATGTGGATTTTCCACTTATTTGTATCAACACACTCTTTTTGGTATTTTTGGAAGTAAACGTTACCACGCGTTTATGGGTGAGACGTTGTAACGCCTAAACACATTACACAACACACACGGCAGACGTTATAACGCTACGTAGACGCGTTATAACGCTGCACTCACACTACACCAAAGACTTAACCATCCTATAGTCTTTGCACCCATTTTTAGTACGACTTGATTCACCCCCAAACTTAGCTTCTACTGCTATTCTAAGTTTTTAATCAAGTTTCATTCTCACCATAGTTCACCAAAACTAGCTTCAGCACAAAATATTCCCTAGCTAGCTAGATTCTTTCTTAAAACAGAGCTTGTGTAGGAGCAGCAATCAATTCTTTTCATCTAATTATGCATAGGCTACTCACACACACATTTTTACTATCTTTTAGCCCAAAGAGAATTATTTTCATGCTTGACAGAGTAAGAACAGAAATTGCTTTTGCATTTGATTTTATGTATAACATGGGACAGAACTTAAAACATTGAGACTCTCCCCCCCCCCACACTTAGAGTTGAGCAGTGTCCCCACTGCTCAAGGATAAACAGCATGATTTCTGTGTGTGTTTTTTTTTTTTTTTAAAACATAAGGGGGGATTAATGAAATAGACCTAAAACAGACACTACTAAAAACTACAGCTAAAACTAAAAATTAAAACTACGACTACTGATGAAATTGACGGGGGACTTACTTGCTTGCAGCACCAGACCTGAGCCTTCCGCTCTGTTTGGTGGGAACTCCTGACTGACCTTCTCCTTTCTTCTTTTCCTTCTTCTCTTTCTTCACCTTTACTCCTCCTTGCTCGCTGATGGTTGTTGTTGTTGTTTCATCGATTCCTTCTCTTTGAGCTTGCACCCACACTTGCAAAGAAGCAAAGACTGAGGCTTCAAAGAATCCTCTTTTAGCCTCCTCCCACATCTTCATTGCCAAATCAGCAGGTTGACATGCATTGGTTCGTTGGGCATCACCGGGCTTTTTCCACCTGCTCTTTAGACGCTGCCACGCTCGATGATGATACTCCAATACCAAAGAATTGTACCGAGCTTGCTTCAACAGTGCTCGCTAGTTTCGAGTGGCCTCCTCCATTGCCTCGTTGCTTTACTTTTTCCAATGCACTTCACGCTCATTGGTGATTTGCATTTTCGCAAGTTTGGTCGCGTCCTCTTTTTTCAGCAGACGTTGTAACGCCTCAGAGGCGCTTCTTCAAAGAATAGTAGGAAGAGCTTCGCAGAAACACTAGTAGCAACAAATGCCGCACTAGTAGAAAAGAGCGTGTTTCTTGCAAAGACTTGACCTTTTCTCTTCACAGCGCTTTTGCCTTATTGTTGTGGGGTTGCAACTTCCTCTTTATCTCCACTCCTTGAGCTTGTTTTGACTCAAAGAACTAGCTCTTGTCTTTTCTTCCTTCCAAAGGGATTGTATGTGAGTGCACTTTTCACTCGTGGTTTTCTGGGTGGGGAAATGGGTTGGGCATCCGGTTGCTTCTCGTGTTTGTTGGCTCGCACGTGGCCACGCCCGGTTCTTGCACTTTCGGGGTGATGGCCGCCGTGCTCAAAGTTGGGGTGGGGGTGGTTGTAGTGTTGATTGATCTTGGGCTTTGGATTGTGGGGTTTTGGGTGTGTTTTGGTCATGGGTGGAGGTTTTTTTGGTGAAGGTGGTCGTTGTGTGGCTTGTGGGGATGGTGGTTTGGATTTTGCTTGGGGGCCGCTCTTTGTTTGCTTGATTTCTTTGGGATTCACTTTCAGTCCTCTCACTTGAACTCCCTTTCTCCTCGTGGCTCTCCTCCTCTTCCTCCTCACCGATTACTTCCATGCTTACTTTTCTTGATTCATCCGCATCAACATCGTAAATATCATCCAAATCATCGTAATTAAAATCCTCTTCACTACTTACCTTCTTTTGTTTCTTTCTTCGGGCTTTGCCTTTTGGTGGGCTTCTTGCTCTCTTGGCCCTTTCTTTCTTCACGGCTCTTCTTTGGATGGCGCATATGTGGGAACATCATCATCATTTTCTTCCCCGCATCCACCGCAATACTGAGCTCTTCAATCACTTTCTTTCCTTGGATACTGGGCAAACACCTTCTTTTGCCACTCAAATTGTTCTTTGACAAATTTGACCCAGGAGTTCGCTCTCCTCCAGACGTTGCAACGTCTCGCAAGATCAACAAAACTTGAAGCTCCCGCAGATTTCACCCTAGGCTTGAATTTTGTTGAAAATGGGCCTCGAGGTCGCTCCCCTTAGCTCTCGAGGCTTCAATCTCTACTCCCGCTCCATACACAAGTCAAGAATCAAACATGGGAAATACAGATACCCATCTTTCCCCTGTTCTTCCATTTGTTGAGCTCACGGCTGATTAACTTTCCAACCTCCACCTTGTCTCTTGACATGATTGCATCAATCACAATCGCCTCTCGTTGTCTACCCAAGATGTGTGAGAGGTAGGGATTAAGCGTTGCCTTATGAAATGGAACTGTGTGTTGGCTTCATCACATAGGTACCTCTTCATGATTTTGAATTCACTACCGTGCTCTCCACTCTCTCCCTGCATAAAGACCTTCTACACAGATCCTTTCCTTTATAGCTTCCATCTCACCACCCCATAAGTCTTTTGCTTGGTCTCCTGACCTTTCCGTAGTAACCCAAACCCAAATAATCGTTGATCACTCTTACTCCAAACTTTACCTCCTCGCTCGCACCTTTGAAACAATGGACGGCTCTCCTTCGTGCCTTTCAACGATTACCTTGTAGAAGTCGTGGAACCAAAGTAGCAATGTATTCTTTCTCTGCACCACAAATTTTTGCCACCAACGCCGCTACTTGGCTATAGAAAATCAGATGGGGCTTTCTTGACTAAAGCCCCTTTCAGGAAGTAGAGCTTTCTTCTTGGATTGGTTAGGTGTTTCAGGGATAGGGGCTGAGGATGAACTTAGGTCAGCATGTTTGCCTTTTCCAGAGGATTTGGTAGCAGATTGCTTCACTTTTGTCATGTTTGATTTCGCAGAAATGGTTTGGAAAGGAATGGGGGTTTTTGGAAATTTTAGGTTTTCTGAGAAAGAGAGGGAAGATTTTGATTTCAGAGAGAGAGGGATTAGAGAAAGGTTGCAGGTGGTGGGATAATGGTGAATGGTGGGATTTTTATGGGGAATTGGTTATGGGGAGTTGAGAAATGGTAGAGTGGAGTAATGGAGAAAAGTAACCGTTGATTAGACAAGTAGGGGAAAGGAGATGACGTCGTGGTCAGTTACCACGTTCGTGATGCAGAGGGAAATCATTTCTGACACATCATTACTTACGCCTTTGACTTAATTTAAACTTGCCCTGACTTGTCCAGACGTGCCCACGTCTAGTGCATATTGAGACGTTACGACGTCTATCACCTTTTGCCTTTTTCTTTACTTTACTTGTTATTCCAGCAAAACAAAAATTAGAAAGGACACAAAAATTGTTTGTTAACTAAAAATCATTGGGTTGCCTCCCAAGAGCGCTTGCTTTAAGAGTCTTCAGCCAGACTTTTGCCCTTTTAATTCAAGAATTATTGAAGGACATTTGGATCTTGTCCCTTTCCACATGTTCTCCATGATATTGCTTCACACGTTGGTCATTTACCTTGAACATGGTGTTTGTCTTTTCATCAAAGAGGTCCACAGCACCATGAGGATAAATTTTCATTAATTTGAATGGACCTGACCATCTTGATTTTGGCTTGCCTGGGAACAACTTTAGCCTTGAATTGAATAATAGCACCAGCTGTCCTTCTGCCAGCTCTCTTCTTTGTATTCTTTGATCGTGCCACTTCTTTGTCTTTTCCTTGTACATTGCTGAGCTTTCATAGGCATGGTGTCTAAACTCTTCTAGCTCATTTAATTGTAATAACCTTGCTTCACCAAATTTCTTGTATGATCCAAGTTTAGTTGCTTCAATGCCCAAGAAGCCTTGTGTTGGAGTTCAATTGGTAGATGACAGCCTTACCATAAACTAGCTTGTAAGGAGACATGCCCAATGGTGTTTTGTATGTTTGTCTGTAAGCCCAAAGTGCATCATCCAAGTGTACTCGACCACTCCTTTCTGTTGGGACCAACCATCTTCTCCAAGATTCTTTTGATTTCTCCGTTGGATATTTCTCGCCGCCACTGGTTTGGGGGTGATAAGTCGTAGCAATTTCGTGTTTCACTCCATACTTAGCCAAGAGGTTCTCAATTAACTTATTGCGTAAATGAGAGCCCAAACATCGATTATGGCTCTTGGAGTACCAAACCTTGTGAATATATTCTTTTTCGTGAATTTGCTCACCGATTTAGCTTCGTTGTTTGGTAATGCCACCGCTTCAACCCACTTTGATACGTAATCCACAACTACTGTAATATATAGATTTCCATGAGACATAGGAAATGGTCCCATGAAATCAATTCCCATACATCAAACAAAATTTCAACTTCCATAATGTTTGTGAGTGGCATCTTTCGCTTGTTTGATATATTTCTGTTCTTTGGCACTTGTCACATCTTCTCACCAACTCATGTGCGCCCTTGAATAGTGTTGGCCAAGAGTAGCCCTGATTGTAGAACCTTTGCAACTGCTTCCGTACCTCCAAAATGTCCACCATAAGGTGCCGAGTGACATTGTTGCGTAACATGGAGTTGTTCTTCCTCGCCTAGACACCTTCTTAGTAAATCGATCCGACACAATTTGTACAAGTATGGTTCATCCCGTAAATATTGCTTTATGGTGTGGAAGAACTCTCTTCTTCGTTGATAGTTGAATCCTACAGCACAATCTTGCTAACAAGGAAGTTAACTATGTCAAGATACCATGGTGCAAAGAGTATCGACGTTATGACGTTTGACGAAGGTGTCATAGACGTGGTAACGCCTTCAACCACCGAGGCTACTAACAATAGTCTCTCATCGGGAATTTTTCTTTTATCTCTTCTTCAATTGCACTGCATCAACATTCTCAAGCCTAGAAAGATGATCAAGAACTTGGTTCTCCACCCTTTTGTCACTAATTTCTAAGTCAAATTCTTGGAGGAGGAGAACCCATCTAATAAGCCTTGGCTTTGCATCTTTTTTTGAAATTAAGTACTTAATGGCTGAATGATCAGTAAAAACAATAACTTTCGCACCCACTAAGTAAGATCTAAACTTATCAAATGCAAACACAACAGCCAAAAGCTCTTTTTCAGTCACAGTATAATTTAATTGTGCATCATCTAAGGTTTTACTGGCATAATGAATAGAATGAAAATTTTTTCCATACCTTTGCCCAAATACAGCTCCTACAGCATAATCACTTGCATCACACATCAACTCAAATGGTTTGGACCAATCTGGAGTGACTATGACTGGAGCAGTCACCAAGGCAGTCTTCAGTTTGTTGAAAGCCTCATGACATTGTTCATCAAAGTTGAAGACGTTGTCACGTTGCAATAACAGACACAAGGGTTTTGAAATTTTTGAGAAATCCTTGATAAATCTTCTCAGAAACCCCGCATGTCCTAAGAAACTTCTCGACTCCTTTGATAGTTGTTGGTGGAGGCAACTTGTCAATAACATCAATCTTTGCTCTATCCACCTCTAACCCTTTCTTTGATATTACGTGCCCAAAGACTATTCCTTCTTGTACCATGAAATGGCATTTTTCCCAATTGAGTACTAGGTTGGTTTCTTCACACCTTATCGTAACTCCTTCCGCATTATCCAGCATGCCTTGTATGAATCTCCATAGATCGAGAAATCGCCCATAAAGACCTCCATGGAATTTTCAATAAAATCGAGAAAATAAGGCCATCATGCACCTTTGAAATGTTGCAGAGCATTGCATACCCAAATGGCATCCTTCAAAGCAAAGGTACCATAGGGACAAGTGAATGTTGTCTTTCTTGATCTTCAGTGCTATAGCTATCCGGTTGTAGCTTTGAATAACCATCAAGGAAACAAGAGAAGTCCTTGCTCGCGAGCCTGCCTCTAGCATTTGATCAATGAATGGAAGAGGAAATGATCCTTCTTAGTTGCTTTGTTTAACTTTCTCAGTAATCCATGCATATCCTCCAACTATATCATCGTCCTTGTTGGAATTAACTCATTCTTGTCATTTGTTACCACCGTAACTCCTCCTTTCTTTGGCACACATCTGCATCGACTTACCCAGAGCTATCACTAATAGGGTAAATGATTCCCGCATCCAACCACTGATGATTTCTTTCTTAACCACCTCCTTCATTATGGGGTTCAGTCTCCTCTGTCCTTCAATACTATTCTTGGCATTTTCCTCCAAGACAATTCTATGCATACAGATTGTGGGACTGATACCTTTGATGTCTGCCATTTGCCAACCAATTTCCTTTTTATGTCTCTTCAAGGTAGTAATGAGATCATTTTCCTGCTCTTGGGTGAGCTTGGAAGAAATGATCACGGGCAGGGAATCATTTTCCCCTAAAAAGACATACTTTAAATGATCAGGTAACACCTTTAATTCCAAAGTAGGTGGCTCTTTAATGGACGGCACATTCTTCTTCAGATTTGACTCCTCTTGCCCTAAAGATTCATACCTCTTTGTCCATGACTTTGGTGCAGGGGGCTCAGACGTGGCGACGTCTGCAACAGACGTTACAACGTCTAGTGGAACAACTTCTTCTGCCAATAACTCTTGTATTTCATTGTTGCCCAGAATTTTCTCCAAATGATCATTATCCTTGTTGAATTGTTTTTGAACCATATGATCAATGGCAACCACATACGAGCACTCTTCTGTGTTTGGGTCTGGATATTTGAGTGCATTGAGGACGTTGAACTTGACTTCTTGGTCATTGACTCTCATGATTAATTCTCCTTTCTGCACATCAATGATTGTTCTTCCAAAGAGCTAAGAATGGTCTTCCTGAATGATGGGGAACTTCTTTATCTGCATCAAAATCTAAGATAACAAAATCCACTGGAAACACAAACTTGTCAACTTTAATCAAAACATCCTCTAATATGCCTTCGGGATAAACTCTACTTTTATCACCAAAGTTAGGCTTAAAGAAGTAGGTCCTGGCTGTTCCTATACCAAGTTTATCATAAATAGACTTGGGCATCAAGTTGATACTTGCTCCCAAGTCACACAAAGCTTTTCCAATGTAAAAATCTCCAATGGAGCATGGTATAGTGAAACCGCCAGATCCTTGAGTTTTCTAGGAAGTTTATTCTCGCATAATTAAACTACATTCTTGATTAAAGCAACGATTTCAAACTCCCTAGCCTTCTCCTTTTTAGTGATAATGTCTTTTAAGAACTTGGCATAGTTCCGCATTTGTTGTAAAGCCGACCAACGGAAGATTGATTTGTAAATCGCTTTAACATTTCCATGAACTTCTTTGAATCGCTTGTCTTCATGAGCCTTCTTCAATCTTTGAGGGTATGGTGGAGGAGGATACTCGTGTACAAGCCTCAGTACGATCTTGATTCCTGGTTCAAAATTAGACGTCGTAACGTCCGGCTTAGACGTCACAATGTCCGGAGTATCCTTCACGCCACTTGTGCTTGCCTCTTTCCTTTCTTTTTCTCTTTCTCTGGTACTTCTTTTTGCTTCTCCTGTAATTCTTCCTCCACAGGCATAGTTGGTTCAGGATATTCAGTACCACTTCTTAAAGAAATTGCATTTACCTGTCCATTTACCCCATTATTACCATTAGGGGTTGATGATGATGGTGTTTCGTTGTGGAAGGAAGAGATCCATTCGCGCTTGAGTGAGTGAGAAATGACGCTATCTGTCCAATCTGATTTTCCAGAGTTTTGATTGAAGACTCATGAGTTTGAAGGGTTGTCTTGCAATCACTTATGAAGTTCTTCATCATGGCTTCCAAGCTGCTATTGTTGTTATTCTGCACATACTGCCTCTGTTGTTGTTGAGGAGGAAACCCTGGAGGTATTGCAGGAGCAGTATTGCTGGTATTCAGTGCATTGTTGTTTCTCCAACTGAAATTTGGATGATTTCTCCAGTTTGAATTGTAGGAGTTGGAATAGGGACCATTTCCTTTGTTCTGAGATACAAAGTTTACAGACTGAGGGTTGTAAGGACACTCCTCATACACATGCCCTTCTTCACAATAAACACACACTACTCCACCAGGGTGGGTAGGTTCAACTGCTGCAACAGTCTGCTTCTCAGACGTGGCCACGTTTGAAGTACTCAAAGTTTTGATCATGTTGGTCAAGGTAGCCACTTGAGCAGAAAGAGCAGTCACTTCACTTATTTCATGGACACCTGCCTTCTTTCCAGGAGTAAATCTATCAGATGGCCAATGAGAGTTATGGGTGGCTATGTCATCAATAAGCTTGCATGCCTCAGAAAAGGACATGTTTAGAATGACACCACCTGATGAAGCATCAAGTATCAACCTAGTGGGTTGATCTAGACCATTGTAGAAAGTCTCCATTTGGATCACCACGGGAATGCCATGGTGTGGGCACATTCTCAGTAATTCTTTCCACCTTTCCCAAGCTTCAAATAGTGATTCCCCTTCCCTTTGTTTGAAGGAAGTGATATCATTTCTCAGCTTAGCATTCTTGTTGGGAGGGAAATACTTTGCAAGGAACTTTTCTGCTAGCTCATCCCAAGTATGAATTGAATTTGGCTCCAAAGAGTTCAACCAATTTTTAGCCTTATCCTTGAGTGAGTATGGGAAGAGCTTCAATCTAAAAGCATCCTCCGAGACTCGGTGGATGATAAAGTTCTTTGCACACATCCAGAAATTGCCTTAGGTGAGAATATGGATCTTCTTGAGGGAAACCTCCAAATTGGCCTGCAGTTTGCAGCATTTGGAACATCATTGGCTTGAACTCAAAGTGACCAGTATGAAGGGTTGGTCTTGCAATGCCTGTTTGTAAATGGGCAGGGTTGAGCACACGCATAATCACGCATAGGCCTGTCCTCGTCATTAACCATATCTTGCGGTCCCGCATTGATGAGTTCTTTGCCTTTGGTAGTGTTCATCATCAACAACTATTGTCTCTCAGATGAGTTTGTGGTCCACGACCTTGTCCTCTGACTCCTCTTGGTGTATGTCCACCTCTAGAACCAGTGTTATGTTCAGACATGGTTGGGTGTTGTTCTTGTTGTTGTTGCCTCCTTCTTAACCTTTGTTGTCTCCTTAGTTGTCTGAAAGTTCTTTCAGGTTCTGGATCAAACTCACGTTCAGATTCACTTCTTGGTTCTGGGATTGAACTAGAGCTTGAGTTGGAACTAAGCATACGCTTTAACGCTCAACTGCTCAAACACAGACACAACAAACAACACAGTAAAATTCCTTCAACTTGTGTTCTAATGCTTTGAACAATAAAAATTATAACAATCCCCGGCAACGGCGCCAAAAACTTGTTGCGCTTGTGTAATAGTGTGGTTTTTTCGCAATTATAGTGCAAGTATACACATCGTACAAGTAATAGAGTGGTTTTAAGTAAGAGATCGTTCCCACGAGGATTGGTACACTTTTCAAAGTTCAAGTTTCAAAACACAAGAGAATCAAGTAACAAATCGGCAATAAGAGTTGGTTTTAAAGCTAGAGATGTAATAAAAACAAGTGAACAAATGTTGGTTGTGATTATGGATGAGAGGTGAGTTGAGTTGTTGCATGCGAGAATAAATCCTTTCTAGTCGGGACGTTATAACGTTTACACGTTATAACATACAAATGCTATTTCGTATAGACGTGGCCACGTTTGACGCATTTGCAGAAAAGAGTCGTGCTTTTCAAAGACAAAACGCCGAGTTTCAAGTATAAGAGGTCCTATGTCTAGGTTCTAAATAGGCCCACTCTCGTATTTTAAACACCCACACTATGTTCTATGAACTATTATCCGTTCTATGTCTAGACTTAGATAAAAATGCCTAAATGTCTTTAGTGCACCTTTTCGTTCATATAAATCTTTGATTTCTTTTCATAGACCATGTCTGTACTCTATGAATCTACCTATTTTAAGAGGGCCACCTCAAAACAAGTTTGGAAATATTTTCACACAAAGATTTAAAACATGCAACGCCAATACTTTATAACATTAACTAGAAATTCATTATAAGCAAAACAACAACTCAACTACAAAGTGTTTAGCTCATGCCGAGCATCTTTACAGAGTGATAAGGATTGTAACCCAAATACCATACATTACGTAAAAGGAACTAAGTGCAAAAGATACACCTAAGTAGCTCTTCAAAGATGCATCTTTGTAGAGACGTTATAACGTCTGAGCCTCACAAAGCAGTTGAGTGTGCGTAAAATAAAACAAAGTTCAGAAAGGAAAAAACAAAGCAGAAGTCTGTTTCCAGATCTTCTTTAATGCCTTCTCTGAAGTGGATGAAGGTAGATGATGAACTGGAGTGAGTGGATGAAGGTGTATTCGTGTATGCGTGGTCTCTCAAGGATGCAGCTGAGCCTTCATTAAATAGCCTCCTTGCTCACGCGTGTGGTGGTGATGTCACTTGCCCACCTACGGTGTCTGCTTCTCTTTACGCTCGACTTTGTTCAGTGCTACAGTGTTCCTGCACGTCAGCTCATGGGGAATAGAAAGATCTTCTGACTTTATATCTTTGACTATCATTGCTTAGCGCGCCAAAATTGAGATCTTTCACCCTTGCTCTGCTGCACTTCAGTAGACGTGGTGAGGGACGTGGTAACGTTCAAAGACTAAAATTCCGCACAAGCACAAAAAGCATCAAAACGCGCTCTCGAGGCACCTCTTGGTGCCAAAATGCACAGATTTATTCAATTAACCTTTCACCCACTCAGAATTACGAAACTAACATAAAATTACTCAATTAAACCTTGTATTGCTAGAGAACTTGCATGATTTATTCTTGAGTGATTATAAATAACTCATATAAATATGAGTTATCAAGTACCTATTCTTCAATCTATTGAGGTAAGGGGACTCTCTTTCATCTATAATAGTGTATATGATGAGTATTATGTGTGAGTTAGACTCTAGGAGGATTTTTGAGCTGTTTGTGTTGCTTGATGTGTGATTGTTGTTGTGTTTTGCTTCACTTTGGTGAAGTTGTGATGTGTTGTTGAGAAGTTGGTCATATGAGAGACCTAGGAGAGAAATGGAGTTTGAGGAACCCTAAGTGTCCGGATGTTGTTTTTGGTGTAGTCACCTTTGTTGGTTACATTGATGAGTGTGTGAGACAAATTTTGAATGAATATAAGTGTAGTTGCCTAACTGTAGAGGTGTCGAAGTATATGGAAGTCAACGTGTAGATGTGATGAAGTCTATGGGAGTCAACGTGTAAGTGTATCGAAGCGTAAGTGACTAAGTGTAGGAGACGAAGGGTAAGGGTGTGTGAGCCGAGGTGTAGGTGTCGACTTGTAGCTACCGAAGTGTAGAGTATGTATACCGAGGTGTAGTGGCCGAAGTGTAGTGTATATATACCTAAATGTAGTTGCTGAAGTGCAGTTGTAAAAGGTATAGTGTAGATGTACCAAGGTGTAGTATGTATGTCGAAGATAGTGTTGTCGAGATATAGGTGTGTTGAAGTGTAAGAGTATTGAAGCGTAGTGTGTCGAAGTGTAGTGTACCGAGGTGCAGTGTGGGTGCCGAGGTGCAATGTGAGTGTGCCGAGGTGCCGTTTTGACGCTTGATGATGGCGCAGTTCTTTGTCGCCAGCGCAATCAGGTGTTGTTTAGCGCCGAGTATGTCTAAGTGGCTGAATGGTGAAGCCAGTTTGGTCCTTAGGTGACGTTTTAGTCCTTATGTGACGTTGTGGTCCTCGTAGTGACTGTTTAGTCCACTGCTTGTGGTGTCGAGGTGTCCGGTGAGTCTGAGGTTAGCCATAGAGCAATTGACTGGTGTGGTGATGTTAGCCATAGTGCTATTGATGATGTCTAGGTGAAATAGACGTCGGTGTAAATGACGGTGTAAACGACGGTGTCATTTCATACATGGCATGATTGATGGGGTTAACGCATTGTTCATGAAGTCACATGATTCATATGCATTAAAGGACGGTTATAGGCTTCGGCCTCGATATTGTAGACTTCGGTCTTCATATCATTAAAGGGCGGTTATGCCCGAATGGGGAAATAATGACGGTGATGGTACCACATACATTATACCCTTGGTGTTGGGTTGCATTCATGCATATACTCATGCAATTGGTGATGTTTTATTGTTGTTTATAAGTTGAGGTGTTATAACTTGATGAGGTGTATTTGTTTATGTGAGCCGAGGTGTTTCTAGTTGTTTTCTCAACATGATGTTTATCATAAATCCTAGTATATGTGGTTAGAGACTCACCCTTCTGTTTTTATGTTGCTTCTTATGTCGGCAACGTGTAGGTGATCCTGAGCGAAGGTAGTCCTCATACCTTCTCCTAGTCGGTCGTGGCGTCTTGCTCTGATATGTAGCACTGGGGGGCCGAGTAGACTATTAGTGTTTTTAATTTAAGTTGTTGGATTGTATGTATTTGAATATATTTTATTCTGCTGTGTAGTGATTATGTGGACTGTTATGTCCTTGAACCGAGGTGGTTGGGACCTCGTCCCTTTGACGGTAGTGCTATGTATCATACTGTTATTCGTTATATTGCGCCACTTGATGTTTGTTGGTTTTTCTTGAAGTAAATGTAGCACTCTCTTGCGAGTGGTTTTCGAAAACTCTGATTTTAATAATTAGTTATGTAGTTAATTAGAAGGGGGTGTTACAGTGTACACTATTAGATCACACAATAGGCGACGCTTCACTTATTTTAAAACTGTCTCTTATTTTGATTCAATAATATAAAAACAAGATCTACGCTTTTTAGAACTTAATGGTTCGAGTGGTTTAGGAGATAATTATATGATTTTATTCTGGAAAGGCAACAATGGGACTCATGCATACTTTGTCATTTAAATACTAAAGATTTGTTTCATGCAGTATAAAATTTCTTCTCATGTATGCGGAACACATAGTTCCCGAATTATTAGCACTAATAATTGATGGTTTATTGCACTGTAATATTTCAGTGTACAACGATTCAAGGTCATCTCGAGAGGATGCACATCTACAAGCACGAACGACATCTGCATGAGGGACATGTCTATGCCATCAGCAAGTTTGTGGTCACATCAAATGTTGGCGAATTTCGTGCCTCAAGGCACAACTTCTGCATCGAACATCAACTACCACACTATTATTCGCCTGCAAAGACGCGTTCGGACTCCATACGTGATCCCGAGGTTGTGTTCACTCCACCCCATTGAATGCCTCGCAAGAGAGTTTAACACAGACTACTTAGTCAGTACGTATCTGGCAATATAATTGATCAATTTTCAGTGATTTAATGGTGATCTTCAAATAATTGATGTTCTCACTCCGTGTGAAATTTGTTTCTAGATGTTTCTAGGATCTTCAAATAATTGGAATGCTTACTAGAGTCGAAGCCTTTGAGCGACACTACGAGAATGACGGTGTTCCATCCAAATTGAATACCATTGAGCTCGATAATGAAGGGTGAGTTTTTATGGACGTCACCACCATATTTCTAATCTATATTTGCGACTCTTAATAGATCTGCATTTTTCTACGTCCACACTGTTTGTTACCAACATTGCTCCTGACTTTTCATTAACTTTTAATATATTTTCGGTGTAAAATCGAGTTACGCTTTTGGACCGTTTGTTGATGAACTCAACACTTTCATCGCATCCGTGTGGCGAGAATCCCGTTGTTCTTTTGTAATGAGTGGGAAGGCCAAGGATTTTGGGGGTAAGTTTTGTCACGCCCCTAAACCATATAATATCTCTGTAATCATAGAAAAAATGCCAGTTCATATGTTATTTTTTAATATTTGTCGATTAATTATTAATAACCATGGATATCAGACGAGTCACCAGACTAAATAAATGACATCATCGATGACGTCATTTCCACGTCATCTCAAACGTATTGCATGGCGGTATGGACGGCCGAGATGCAATGCGCGCGCGTGTCCAAGATGATCAACGGCTGCATTTTCGTTGGATTTACAGATCAAAACTGTTAGTTCTATTTGCTCCATTTTTCGGTGTCACGATAACTGTTGGATCACTAGACATCGACGCGAATCAACTGACGAAGGGCAATGCTTTCCATCAACGATTGTCATCAATTTAGATTGCGGCGCATATTCCCTTTAATTTTGAAGGAGACAATAAAACACAACCAATTATTATACTTAATTGCAAAATATATTCTGTGCTAGACATAAAACATAACCGAATACTAATATTTGATGCCAGCCGTTGAAAAAAAAATTACCTATCAAAATAAATGGACTTAATTTGGGGGATTACAAATTTGAATAGCATATTAGTATCATCATTATTTTTTGGGTTTCGTTGGTAATTAACACCATTGACGACTGTAAGTTAGCATATTATAACCATGAACTTATTTTTTGGTCAATTTCTTTGGTAAATCAAAATACATAGACTTAATTTGCGGATTGGGGATTACAAATTTCTTGAAACGGCCGAATTAAAATTGGTTTATTTCCAAATCGCACTAATTCCGCTGGTTATAAATTTAGATCAATGGCTACAATTTGGTCAACCTATTTTTGACACAGATCCACCGTTGATTTTATTTGGTGTCATGTGATCACTCTTATTAACGAAATATTCTTGTCTTAATTGTGTTATAATTACTCATCAATGATCAATTATTGTGCGGGCTTCTCCAAATAAGAACCGTTCCCGTCTAATTTAAAAATCATCTTCTACGTTACGCTTAGCATCCATACCACGCTACTGTAAAAACATTGGAATGCACCAGGTTTGATTTTGGTTCCTATCCGTATCAACTCAGTCTTCACGCAGTTTTTAAATTTTATTTTTACTAACGGTTTACACTCCAATGCCTAACTGTTTCCATTGTTGCACTTTTTGTAGGACTTTTCGCAGATCAATGGCTTCCGCATCGAAACTCCCTATTGTTGCTACTCCAAAAAAGGCTGTTCCATTGTCAAATGTCCAACCAGTGGATGAAGGCTCAACCGTGCTGGTTAAGGTCCTTCGCAAGTGGTATGTTTTGGGGAAGCATGGAGGCAACAAACCAACGTCGCTTGAACTGGCCTTGGTGGACTCTGAGGTAACTACATAAGTTAGCAACTCACACCGTATATATTTTTTACCTTCCCATGGTTCGTGTGTTAATAAGTAATAGTTTTTTAAATATAATTGGGGTTGCCAGTTATCAAAGGTTATCTGAATCACTCTGTTCTAGCTTTATGCTATACCAATGAAAGGCTTATCGTGTATGTAACGCGCCAAAAATAGTTCCATTATTTATTTAATTGGGTTATTTAAGGCTTACAAAATTTTAATTAAGTCAAATAATTAATTTAGAGTTTTATTGTATTTAGGAGGCGTTTGAGTAATGGAGGAGGTGGGATTAGAGGCCCATGATCCATTAAGAGGCCCATTATGCATGCCTTAAGTGAAGCTGTCGAGGGGAGAGGATTCATTTGCAACAAAAATCTAAGAAAAGTCAAAGAGTAAAGTAAGAGAGAGAGAGAGAGGGAGGTGCGATAGATTTTAGAGAGAAGAAGAGAAATCTTGGCGTGGAGAGCTCAAGTCCAAGGAGGAGGAGCTGATTGTTGGTAGATCGTGAAGTCTTGGTGGAAAGAGTACCTATTCTTCAATCTATTGAGGTAAGGGGACTCTCTTTCATCTATAATAGTGTATATGATGAGTATTATGTATGAGTTAGACTCAGGAGGATTTTGAGAAATTTGTTTGTGTTGCTTGATGTGTGATTGTTGTTGTGTTTTGCTTCACTTTGATGAAGTTGTGATGTGTTGTTGAGAAGTTGGTCATATGAGAGACCTAGGAGAGAAATGGAGTTTGAGGAACCCTAAGTGTCCGGATGTTGTTTTTGGTGTAGTCACCTTTGTTGGTTACTTTGATGAGTGTGTGAGACAAATTTTGAATGAATATAAGTGTAGTTGCCTAACTGTAGAGGTGTCGAAGTCTATGGAAGTCAACGTGTAAATGTGATGAAGTCTATGGGAGTCGACGTGTAAGTGTATCGAAGCGTAAGTGACTAAGTGTAGGAGACGAAGGGTAAGGGTGTGTGAGCCGAGGTGTAGGTGTCGACTTGTAGCTACCGAAGTGTAGAGTATGTATACCGAGGTGTAGTGGCTGAAGTGTAGTGTATATATACCTAAATGTAGTTGCTGAAGTGCAGTTGTAAAAGGTATAGTGTAGATGTACCGAGGTGTAGATGTACCGAGGTGTAGTATGTATGTCGAAGATAGTGTTGTCGAGATATAGGTGTGTTGAAGTGTAAGAGTATCGAAGCGTAGTGTGTCGAAGTGTAGTGTACCGAGTGCGGTGTGGGTGCCGAGGTGCAATGTGAGTGTCCGAGGTGCCGTTTTGGCGCTTGATATGGCGCGAGTTCTTTGTCGGCGGGCTGTGAGTGTTGTTTAGCGCCGAG
The DNA here is from genome assembly GCA_020916435.1 of Oxytropis ochrocephala. Lineage (NCBI taxonomy): Eukaryota > Viridiplantae > Streptophyta > Magnoliopsida > Fabales > Fabaceae > Oxytropis > Oxytropis ochrocephala. The sequence continues at coordinate 34,031,300 of CM037093.1, read as the reverse complement.
TATGTCTAAGTGGCTGAATGGTGAAGCCAGTTTGATCCTTAGGTGATGTTTTATTGTTGTTTATAAGTTGAGGTGTTATAACTTGATGAGGTGTATTTGTTTATGTGAGCCGAGGTGTTTCTAGTTGTTTTCTCAACATGATGTTTATCATAAATCCTAGTATATGTGTTTAGAGACTCACCCTTACTGTTTTTATGTTGTTGCTTATGTCGGCAGCGCAACGCGGTGATCTGAGCGAAGGTAGTCCTCATACCTTCTCCTAGTCGGTTGTGGCGTCTTGCTCGATATGTAGCTTTGGGGTAGGAGTAGACTATTAGTGTTTTTAATTTAAGTTGTTGGATTGTATGTATTTGAATATATTTTATTCTCTTTGTGTAGTGATTATGTGGTATTATGTCCTTGAAGGCAGAGGTGGTTGGGACCTCGTCCCTTTGATGGTAGTGCTATGTATCATACTGTTATTCGTTATATTGCGCCACTTGATGTTTGTTGGTTTTTCTTGAAGTAAATGTAGCACTCTCTTGCGAGTGGTTTTCGAAAACTCTGATTTTAATAATTATTTATGTAGTTAATTAGAAGGAGGTGTTACAGTGTACACTATTAGATCACACAATAGGTGACACTTCACTTATTTTAAAACTGTCTCTTATTTTGATTCAATAATATAAAAACAAGATCTACGCTTTTTAGAACTTAATGGTTCGAGTGGTTTAGGAGATAATTATACGATTTTATTCTAGAAAGGCAACAATGGGACTCATGCATACTTTGTCATTTAAATACTAATGATTTGTTTCATGCAGTATAAAATTTCTTCTCATGTATGCGGAACACATAGTTCCCGAATTATTAGCGCTAATAATTAATGGTTTATTACCTTTGTAATATTTGAGGGTACAACGATTCAAGGTCATCTCGAGAGGATGCACATCTGGCTTACTGACGACATCTGCATGAGGACATGTCTATGCCATCAGCAAGTTTGTGGTCACATCAAATGTTGGCGAATTTCGTGCCTCAAGGCACAACTACAGACTGAACATCAACTACCACACTATTATTCGCCCTGCAGCACGTTCAGACTCCATACGTGATCCACGAGGTTGTGTTCACTCCACCGCATTGAATGCCTCGCAAGAGAGAGTTTAACATAGACTACTTAGTCAGTACGTATCTGGCAATATAATTGATCAATTTTCAGTGATTTAATGGTGATCTTCAAATAATTGATGTTCTCACTCTGTGTGAAATTTGTTTCTAGATGTTTCTAGGATCTTCAAATAATTGGAATGCTTACTAGAGTCGGCACTGAGCGACACTACGAGAATGACGGTGTTCCATCCAAATTGAATACCATTGAGCTCGATAATGAAGGGTGAGTTTTTATGGACGTCACCACCATATTTCTAATCTATATTTGCGACTCTTAATAGATCTGCATTTTTCTCGTCCCACTTTGTTTGTTACCAACATTGCTCGACTTTTCATCAACTTTTAATATATTTTCGGTGTAAAATCGAGTTACGCTTTTGGACCGTTTGTTGATGAACTCAACACTTTCATCGCATCTGGTGTAACTGGGAATCCCGTTGTTGCTGTAATGAGTGGGAAGGCCAAGGATTTTGGGGGTAAGTTTTGTCACGCCCCTAAACCATATAATATCTCTGTATTCGTAGAAAAAATGCGATTCATATGTTATTTTTAATATTTGTCGATTAATTATTAATAACCATGGATATCGGGCGAGTCACGGACTAGATAAATGGCGTCATCGATGGCGTCATTTCCACGTCATCTCAAGCGTATTGCATGGCGGTATGGACGGCCGAGATGCAACAATGCGCGCGCGTGCCAAAGATGATCAACGGCTGTATTTTCGTTGGATTTACAGATCAAAACTGTTAGTTCTATTTGCTCCATTTTTCGGTGTCATGATAACTGTTGGATCACTAGACATCGACGCGAATCAACGGACGAAGGGCAATGCTTTCCATCAACGATTGTCATCAATTTAGATTGCGGCGCATATTCCCTTTAATTTTGAAGGAGACAATAAAACACAACCAATTATTATACTTAATTGCAAAATATATTCTGTGTTAGACATAAAACATAACTGAATACTAATATTTGATGCGGTAGTTGAAAAAAAAATTACCTATCAAAATAAATGGACTTAATTTGGGGATTACAAATTTGAATAGCATATTAGTATCATCATTATTTTTGGGTTTCGTTGGTAATTAACACCATTGGGCTGTAAGTTAGCATATTATAACCATGAACTTATTTTTGGTCAATTTCTTTGGTAAATCAAAATACATAGACTTAATTTGGGGATTGGGGATTACAAATTTCTTGAAAAGAATTAAAATTGGCCGAATCAATGGCTACAATTTGGTCAGACCTATTTTTGACACGCAGATCCACAGTTGATTTTATTTGGTGTCATGTGATCACTCTTATTAACGAAATATTCTGTCTTAATTGTGTTATAATTACTCATCAATATTTGTTAGTGCGGGCTTCTCCAAATAAGAGCCGTTCCGTCTAATTTAAAAATCATCTTCTACGTTACGCTTAGCATCCCTACCACGCTATTGTAAAAACATTGGAATGCACGAGGTTTGATTTTGGTTCCTATCCGTATCAACTCATTCTTCACGCATGATTTTAAATTTAATTTTTACTAACGGTCCACACTCCAATGCCTAACTATTTCCATTGTTGCACTTTTCGTAGGACTTTTCGCAGATCAATGGCTTCCGCATCGAAACTCCCTATTGTTGCTACTCCAAAAAAGGCTGTTCCATTGTCAAATGCCCAACCGAGGATGAAGGCTCAATCGTCTTTGGTTAAGGTCCTTCCATGAAGTGGTATGTTTTAGGGAAGCATGGAGGCAACAAACCAACGCCGCTTGAAGGCTGGCCTTGGTGGACTCGAGGTAACTACATAAGTTAGCAACTCACACCGTATATATTTTTACCTTCCCATGGTTCGTGTGTTAATAAGTAATAGTTTTTAAATATAATCGGGGTTGTTAGTTATCGAAGGTTATCGTGTACACTATTAGATCACACAATAGGTGACACTTCACTTATTTTAAAAGCTGTCTCTTATTTTGATTCAATAATATAAAAACAAGATCCACGCTTTTTAGAACTTAATGGTTTGGGTGGTTTAGGAGATAATTATACGATTTTATTACGGAAAGGCAACAATGGGACTCATGCATACTTTGTCATTTAAATGCTAATGATTTGTTTCATGTAGTATAAAATATCTTTTCATGTATCACGGAACACATAGATCCGAAATATTAGCGCTAATAATTGATGGTTTATTGCCTTTGTAATATTTAGAATTACAACGATTCAAGGTCATCTCGAGAGGATGCACATCTACAAGCACGAGCGACATCTGCATGAGGACATGTCTATGCCATCGGCAAGTTTGTGGTCACATCAAATGTTGGCGAATTTCGTGCCTCAAGAGCACTTCTACTGGTGAACATCAACTACCACACTATTATTCGCCTGCGCACGCGTTCGGACTCCATACTTCATCTTGAGGTTGTGTTCACTCCACCCATTGAATGCCTCGCAAGAGAAGTTTAACACCGACTACTTTGTCGATGCGTATCACGGCAATATAATTGATCCATTTTGGTGATTTAATGGTGATCTTCAAATAATTGATGTTCTCACTCATTGTGAAATTTGTTTCTAGATGTTTAGGATCTTCAAATATTTGGAATGCTTCTTTGAGTAAGCCTTTGATCAACACTACGAGAATGACGGTGTTCCATCCAAATTGAATACCATTGAGCTCGATAATGAAGGGTGAGTTTTATGGGCGTCACCACCATATTTCTAATCTATATTTGCGACTCTTAATAGATCTGCATTTTTATATCGTCCACTTTGTTTGTTACCAACATTGCTCTTGACTTTTCATCAACTTTTAATATATTTTCAGTGTAAAATCGAGTTACGCTTTTTGGACCGTTTGTTGAGGAACTCAACACTTTCATCGCATCTGGTGTAGCGGGAATCCGTTATTCTTTGTAATGAGTGGGAAGGCCAAGGATTTTGGGGTAAGTTTTGTCACGCCCCTAAACCATATAATATCTCGTATTCGTAGAAAAAATGCAGTTCATATGTTATTTTTAATATTTGTCGATTAAGTATTTATGTGCAATATCATTCGTTTTTAGATGGGATTGTGCTCCTTAACTTTCGGTGTATGCTAGTAGGGGTGCATTTTGATTTCTACTCACGGATGCGTGGCGCCGTATTAGATAACTCATAGACATGATATCTCTCTCTCTCTCTCTCTCTCTATATATATATATATATATATATATATATATATATATTTACTTACGTGGTTAAGCATATGAGAATGTTAGCCTATAAAGGCAAAAGATTTCTGACACATGGTATAAAACATCAAAGTATCAAAATTTGAGTGAAATTTATACCGCTCTTCCGATCCATTGATTCAGTTGACCGTGTTTGTGTTTGTGTTTTATTCACATTTTTTTCTGACTTTGATTTTTATTTAAGAAACAGATTACTATGACCATTAAGCAATACTAGGTTACAAAATATAAAATCAGAGTTATTCAAAAAAAGGTTACATAATATAAAATAATATTTTGTCATCAAATGATATAAGGACAATATACTGTATAAGAACAATAATTGATTCGACAAGAATTAAATATTTGCATCAACGAATAAGATATTGATAAGCAAAAGAGTCCAAGAAGAACTCAATTTTCAATTTAGCACAGGAAATATAGTTAAAATCCACGAGTATTGATTGACATCGGTAAAGTAAAGGAGCCATAACTGACTAATATCTTTATTTTGTTTCAGCGTAATCTACCTCACAACATATATATAGAATGTGTTATAGTTTACAAAATTAAATCTGAACCATTGTGTACATCTACGTTGTTACTCATAAATAGACTATTTAAGATTTGGCAACAACAGTATGTACTTGGGAGATCGGTTAAAATATATCCTATGTGGCTTACATATATGTACATGTAACCTATATCGGTAGCTTATTTTAATATATATAATTTCACCTATTTTGTTTTTATTTGATCTAGCTCAGTAAACTAACTTCCTATGTATTTTTAAATATATATAAAATGTGGCAAAAGTCTAATATATATATATGTTGCTAATCGGGATGCTTGGGCGCAACACTCACCCCATTCTTAGAGTGAGTGTTGTGGAGGAGTTCTTGACACATGACTTGGTCGATCTTTATTCTTGACATAAAGTCTCATGCAGAAGTAAATTATGATTGTTTCCTATAATCAATTTAAATTAGTTTGACAACCTCTATCTAACTTAGAAAATTCTTTGCGAGAATCTTTGTTTTTGTCGTACTGGCAAGTATCGACAATGTCATATTGGGTAGGAATTAGTGGCATAATGGATGTAGCGTCTGCGAATTTATTTTTAATCCGGCCTCAAACATATATGGCTATGCGAACTGTGATCGGGATGTTGACCAGACTAGAAGCGGTACAGGGAATTTGTAATTAATTTTCCTTTTAACAGAAAAGAACATTTGAAATTTGTGGATGACATTCTTGCTATAGTAGTTGACTTCTAAAAATAATTGATCATACTATTTTCGATTCATTGATAACTATTTTGAGCAAAATTTGTAGTCTTTTAATTTGATAACTACTACTTTGTATTTACAGGTACCGATTTAATCTGCGTGTGATCGACCGGTTCGATAGTGTTGTTATTTCTTGTGTTTGTGCAGAGAAGCGGAACTCCTCCTTGGGCGCACATGCTCGACTTGCTTGAGAGCATAAGCCGTAATGGATTAAGAAATGGGCTCGGTAGATTTTATGGCACTCATTGGCAAAGAGTGTCTTTTTAAAGTGGAGGTGAAACTTGACGATGGGAATACGCGCTTTGCAAGGTCATTCATCGTAAGGGCGTTGAGTGATGATGCTATCATAATTGATCATTTCAAAGTTAAATATCCGGTATGACACTAGTGCAAAAATGACTTTAAACGGCACCATTTAGTATCGGTTGTTTAAACAACCGATACTAAATGTAAACCTTGATGGCAATTTTGAAATTAAATGGAAGTTTTCAATTTTCACGCTTACATTTAGTATCGGTTGTTTAAACAACCGATACTAAAAGTCTTTACATGGGACGTTTAATATTTGTAAACACGCTATCTCCTTCTCTTCAAAGACATTTAGTATCGGGCTTCCTAACAAGCCGATACTAAAGGCCCTTTTTTTTTTTCTAAGCGCGTTCTCTTCTCTCCTTCTCTCTGAAGTCACTATCTCTAAAGCGAGGCGAGCGACTCACCCTTACTCTCTCACGAAGATCTCTCACTGCCGACTATCTCTCACTCTCACCGTCGGCTATCTCTCACCATTCCTCACTCTCACGAAGATCTCTCACCTTCCTCACTCACTGCCGTCTTGTTCGTCTTCCTCACTCACGAAGTCTTCCCTTCCTCGCCGTCTCACCGTGAGCTCTCTCTCTCACCGTAGTTCTCTCTCCTTGCTTGAGTCTTCTCTTCTGCACCAGAACAACTTTCTTCTCTTCATCGACCTGGTTTGTATTCTTCTCTGATTTGATTCATGCTTCCTCGAAACCCTAAAACTAAGAGAAGATAGTATTTGAAATTGAAACCCTAAACTCAGTGTTCTATTTGAAACCCTAATTAGCTTTGTAAATACTGGTTGTATGATTTGATAATTGAAATAAATTAGTACAGATTGGGAATGGAATTTTCCCTTGGCGAGAGAGATTACCCTCGGGTCTTTTCTTTGATTCTCTCCTTTATATCTTTTACGAATGTTTTTGATTGTTTGAGGGCCTATGAGGTTTAGTGCCTTCATTATCAGATGATTACCTTTATTTTTACACATTAAATTTAGTTATTTGTCAATTTGCATTTGTTCGGGATGATGATGAAAGTGATTACTTTGTTGGTTCTTTGCACATTAAAAGTAGAGAATGTTACAAGAGAAACCCCCAACAAATTGAAGGTATTGGAGTTTATAATATTTTTAAATTTTTGGCTAAGGTCCTTTGGAATTTGAATGATTGTGTGAAATGCCATGTTTATTCGGGTGACTCTCCTTGGTTATAATCACAAGCTAAAGATTGTACTTGAAACTATTGTTGAAAAGATTGCTCGGTGCTTAATTCTATCGGTACTTTCTTTTGATATAATTTAGTATCTTCAAGCACATTTACTTATTTGGTTTCATGATGTGTGTGTGTTGTGTTTGGAATATGGTTGTGAGAAGTTACCCTCTGTGTAGGTGAGTGTTAGGTGATCTATATGTGGGTAATTAGTTAGTTGTTTACATTTGTGACTAACTATCGACGAGGTATTGAATAGCAATTAAATACGATTTTTACTCATAATTGAGCTTACGTGTGAAGCACACTATTGGTTCATTTGTATTTTTAACAAATACTCACCATCCAGTTCTGTTTGATACGGTTTATTACGTAATGACGAAGCACACTATTGGTTCATTTGTGTTTTTAACTAATACTCACCATACAGTTACTGTTTGATACGGTTTATGTCTAAAATAGCAACTCGTAGGAATTTTAAATTCTTCAAATGGATTTAGCACATATTAATGGAGTTAGTCTGCATGCTTTGTCTTGATGAAAGTTGCTTTATATTTGAGTCCACGGATAGAAAGTTTTGATTTTTGTTTTTACATTCCTCATCATACATCCATTTAATAATCGATTCGATGTTGATTAATTTCATGTTTGATTTTTTTATTTTTACAAAAAAACGACTTTTAGGAAGATTTTTAAAATGTGAGCATTCACTTATGTTACCATTTGTAGCTTTTTATTTGATCTGTATTGCTCTCTCCTTGTAATAAGGGGCTCTTGTGAGTTCTTGATCATAATGTTTTGACAATTTCATCATTGACTTTTATCTTTGTCTAGTGATGCATGGTATCAATTATTAAATTGTTGTACCTCTTTTTATATATCGAACATCGTGGTTGGTGGACAAAAGTAAATTGCAACCAAAATAAAGAGTGCATTTGGAGAGCAAGTGAAAAAGCTATATGGAAAAGCAATCCTACTAGAGCTTGCCCAAATTGTCAACATGTTATTGACAACAGTGATGTATGTGTATCTTTTTAAATTAGCTTTTTGACAATGGGAACAGAACATTTGATCCTTTGCATATATTGTGTTTCTGTGGGTAGGTCTATTGTTGAAATGTGATTGTATTTTCGATTCAGCTTAAATTATCTTTATCCACATCTCAATTTTAGCACATTCCCATAATAACTCTGCACTAGATATGTAAAAGATGGTTGAACTTGATATTTTGCTTAATAGCATACTCCGTTCATTTGTGTATGATGCTAGCTGTATGAGCAGTCAGATTTTCACACTTGATTGTTATTCGAATGGATCATAATCCGTTCATTTGTGTATGGTGCTAGCTGTATTTGATTAATCATCAATGGTTATGGCCTGGTTCTATACTTTGTGATGTGCATAGCATGCAATAGTTGAGTTGAGAAGGGTTTACTCTGATGATGATCAGAATTGATTTAATTAATTGTTGCATCTTCTAAGATTTTTTCTCGCTGATCATTGTTCTCTTATTGAGGTTGGTTCATCAATTGAATTGGGCTTAGTTTCATTTCTTGCTACATTCATTTTCTTTTAAAGTTCAATTTGAATTTTGCTTTATTACGATTTATTTACATATCTGTCCGTAATGGTTTTGATCCTCCTTAGAAAACTTTATTAGAAATATGTAACACTCTAATTTGTTTGGATTACTATCATTATTATGTTCCTTTGTAATTGATCAGAAATTGAATTACAAGCTAAGGATTGTACTTGAAACTATTGTTGAAAAGATTGCTCGGTGCTTAATTCTATCGGTATTTTCTTTTGATATAATTTAGTATCTTCAAGCACATTTACTTATTTTGTTTCATGATGTGTGTGTGTTGTGTTTGGAATGTTTTTAGTTCACTCTTGAATGATGGATGGTTTCATAATCTTATTTGGAATGTGTTTGGTTTCATAATTTAGTATCGGGCATATGTTTTTGAATTTGTGTATTATCTTGGTAAAATTGCTTCATACACTAATCTAGCAATAGTTGTTTTTCAATGCCTCCCATACCCCATATGCCTATGAAGCGAACATCGTTCAATCCCATACTTAGGAGTGAATTTACTTCCTTTATCAGTGAATCAATCCCAACAAGATTATATGTGGAACTTGGCAATTTAGGAATCAATTTGTTTTGTATATGTTCGACAATTGTTTGATTAGTGTCTTTGCCTCATGCTGTATAGAGAGTGGGAAAAGAAGCTTGACTTGTATCGGACCACAAGTAAATTTAGCAATGAGATAGAGAAAACAAGTTATTTTATATTTTGGAAATCTAAGAAGCATAAACCATGTTACTAAGTCTGTGAGTTTACTTTTCATTGTACTAACAAAACCATATATTGCTAGATTAGCGGCAAAAGAAATGAATAGAGCTCAAACTTTATTGTTAATATGTGTATCTCTCTCTCTCTCTCCACATATATCTAGAGTCATATGATTTACAACAACCATGCCTTGTTCTACTAGGCGGTGTTGGCTAAATAGTTTAGACCATTACGATTTTGGTTTTTCGTATCACGGATCTTGGTTCGCGCTTTATGGCATTTCCACTATAAAAAAATCCAATCGGGATTGAGTTCATTTTGCTTTTGACAATCGTCTCGTATTATCTTATGCAAGTACCGGACGGATACATCTATTGAGTGAGAGAAAGGTAGCTTCTCTATATATATTAAGTTCAAAGCTATGAGATTTACATTTGCTAAAATGTTTACCAAAAATGATTACAAGAACATAAACTATGTCTAAAATGATGGAATCGGTAATGAGAATGGCCTTGAGCCAAGCAAAAGGTAAAGCAGATTTGAGTAGCAAAACAAGACTCTTCCTTATGGTTCTCACAATCCTTTTAGGATGAATTTTGGAAACAATGACTCAAAGATTACGTTATGGCCTTATGCATCTCTCATTTAACATTGGGATAGATATGAACCATGTAGATAAATTAATGGTTTCTGAGAATTGATTCCTTTCATTATGAGAATTTTGTCTGCTTTGAAAGATTAAACTTTTTCTAAAGTAGCTATTTTCTACATGTCTCGAACTATGCGACTTTATTTATCTTCTTTATTCTTATTTGCTATGTAGGTAATATAATCGATTGTTTTAGGGATGCAATCGGCTTTCAATCCTTATAACTTTGCTTAGTCTTTGGACAAATTTGTTCCTTTTATAGTTTAATTTTTGAATCTTTCTATTACTTGAGTGGAGAATTGCAATTCATTTTGTCCATATCGAATTTTGTTCTTGACAATAGTTAAGTAGTGTAATTTTTACCAATTGGAATAGCAAATGATTGACTTCATTTGGGCAAAGTGTCTTATTGGTGACGGGGAAGAGGTTCACATGGTTATGGTGCTGTGATTTTTGTGATTTTTGCGAGGTTGTAATTGTTGATCAAATCTCCTTGACCCTTGTTGTCAAATCTGCTGTGGGTGAGGCTTTTGTTCTTGATCCTCCTTCAACTTCTTCTCCGGGGATGCCTCGATTCTATCTCCGCCTTCAAGCTCAATCTCTTTGGTATTCTTCTTTGTTACCTTCCTTGGATGTCAATTTTGCTTCTTTTTTACTTTTTCTATGTACACATTACGAATTTAGTTATTGAATCATTTTCTTTGGACATACGCATCTTTGATGGGATTAATAATGAATGAATGAATTGGTTGAAAGCTATTTTGTTTGACAAATTAATTGGTGAATTTCATGACTAACTAGGACTATTATCTTCTTGTGTGTATAATTAGTTGTAACTTAAAAGAGGGAAAATGTTGGGGAGGTAGTTATGAGTTGATTTTTAGGCATTTTGTGACTTATTTAGCCTTGTCTTGTTAAATAAATGCATCAATAAATATTAGCAAGGGCTTATAAAAGCGGCTTATATGTCCCTAGCTAAGCTAATGTTAGCTTATTTTTATATGCTCTTTACTATAGCTTATTGAAATAATTTACAAATTGTTTATTTAGATTACTCTCACATAAGTGCATAATTTTGGTGTTCACCCAAATACCTTCTTTATGTGTTTCACTTTCATGCCTAAATAAATATTTGTTGAGTACTTGTTTCTTCATTAATGCAGTGTTGTTTAGGCTAAATAGAGGTGTTCTTTGCAAGTGAAGAAGACATACAAAAGCGGATATTGCGGTAAGGAACTTGAAGGCTCTTTGGAGGATTAGTCGACCTCTCGGGATTAGTGGACCTTGATAAATTGCAAGGAAGATGGAAAGCGATATATAGCGGTGCATTCCAACTTTGAAAAATGTTCCAACAACTGGTGTCTGTCATCTTTTTGTTTTTAATTTTTGAGATAGTGTTGTCTTGTTATAAGTTTAAATTTTTGGGTTTTTGTGATTTTTGGGGTTTTTGTGATTTTTGGGGTTTTTTGGCTGAAAATGATTTTTGTGATTTTTATGATTATTTGACTAACACGATCCATAGTTAAATTTATGAAATCTTATGAATTTCATGTTCAATTTTAGTTGTTTGATGTTAGTTTTGGTTCTCAGTTCACATTTTACCACACACTACTATATGTAGTGTGTGTGGTAAAAATGAAGTAAGCTACCCTAAGAAAATAGACTTTTAGTATCGGTTATTTAAATAACCGATGCTAAAATCCCCTTTGTGACATTTAGTATCGGTTAATTTAAATAACCGATACTAAATGTCATTTCAACATTGTGTTTCTTTGTCTAAAAAATGACATTTAGTATCGGTTATTTAAATAACCGATACTAAAAAGTGACATTTAGTATCGGTTATTTAAATAACCGATACTAAATGTCATTTCAACATTGTGTTTCTTTGTCTAAAAAATGACATTTAGTATCGGTTATTTAAATAGCCGATACTAAAAATACGTTTTCAAGGCATAAAAAACACCAAAAAATGACATTTAGTATCGGTTTTTGAAAATCCGATACTAAAAGTGACATTTAGTATCGGTTATTTACCGATACTAAATGTCGAACATTTAATATCGGTCGAATTAGTATCGACGGATAGCAGATACTAAAAGTGCAAAACAACCGATACAAAAAGCCTTTTACGCACTAGTGTGAGTTGACATAATGGTTGAATTTGTGTAGACAACTTCCCATTTATTACCGTCTATCACACTAATTTGTTATTATTTATCATTTGAATTACTCGGCATGTTCTTTGGTTATCAAAAGACTCTGAAGAAATCCCGTTGGGTGGGCGTTGTTGTTAGTCTTTGTATTCTTTGGTTACCACCTTCGTTGAATAAATCTATTGAATTTAAATATAATTAAAACAAGATCTATGGCGTTTAACTTTAGTTATATTTGTTTTCGGGACCTCAAAGGTCGGTTTGTTGACACTGCTGCGAATCGGTAGTAGAATGTTGCGAGAAGGCATTAGTGATCTTTGGTACTGCGGTATTAAAGGACATTCGAAGTTGGCGGACTTCTTGAGTCATTAAATTTGCTGGACATTGAGCTCCCGTATATTATGCGGTCGCGAATAGTTTTCCGTTTGGATTTTGATGTTTAATAGTCTTTTATTCAATTTTCTTTTTGGTGTGTTTGAATTTTTTTAACTTACACAGTATTTCATACATGACAAATCTCTATTAGTTTTTATTATTGGCATCTTTGTATAATACATGTTTCTTATTCGTGTTCTACAACACAAATTACAAATCAAGTTCGACCTATTTTTTTTTTTGATTTCCTGCAATGTCTTCAACCTACACAAAAATAGGTGAGACTCATAAATAATTGGTTATGCACCCCCAAAAGCGATTTCCTCTTTCGCGTTGGACTTTTTCATCACGTTGAAACCATTTGTTGAAGACTAATGTATGAAAGCGCGATTAATAACCTTCGATATAATACAACGTCACAAGCGCCTCATCGACCACTAAAAAATTATATATTCAAATAAAAAATACATGTACAACTATATCTATATACAACGAGACCTAAATATTACAATTTATAACCCATAGTAGACTTCTCAATCAAATCTTTGAAAATACACACATTGACAATCATCATTTTAACATCGAAAGAATGACATTAACCATTTACCCTCATTGACTAAATTCAACGCTATTAATCACGATGTCAGTTATACCCGTGCAGCGCACGGGTCACTGATACTAGTATATTTGTAAGTGAGAAGATTAGTGTCCTATATACATATGATTCACATGATATTGTAAATCTCACTCTCACGTTTATGAGTATAATACAAAGCTTCTCGCCTTCTCTCATTCTTTTCTTTTCCCTTCTTGCTCTATTTTTGATTCATTTCATGAAACGTTATTAGTGCGAGACTCTAATCAATTGAGATTTGAAAGTTTGGAGCATAATGTTATGCATAAGTACTAAATATGTCAAATTTTGCAAATCTCTCATTTTTTTAATGATTGTTCACTATATGTCTTCTTATTTTGAAAAAGTGGTTGGACTTTTTATTTATTTTAACACATTAAAATATACCTCACTATGTATATAACTAGATCATTTAAAAAATCTTTTTTTTTAATGCAAATGTGCATTTAATTATTGACAAATTTCAAAATCATAGGAGACAAACTCTTTTCATGGTGTAAAAAAGACATAATAGTGGGGGCAAAAAAACAACAAATACAAAATAGTGGGGTAGCTGCCCCCGATTTCTTTGCTGTAAAAATAAAATTTTGATTTTCATCCCTGCAAATATATGTTTTATCTATTTTTGCCCCTGTAAAATGTAAATCATTTGAGTCTAGTCCTTTTTGTCGCTCATATTACAGGGACTAAAATAAAATATTTTACATATTACAAGAGCAAAAATGAATAAAATATATATTTGTAAGGGCGAAAATCAAAGTTTTATTTTATCTGAGACTAAAGCTGGATAAAAAAGGCAAAACACAAAATTTTATTTTTAAAAGAAGTAAAGCTGGATCAAGCGTGTATTTATAGGGACAAAACTTATATTTAAGTCTTTTTAATAAACTAATAATAAGAGAAAATTGACATGCATGTTAATTCAATATTTTTCACACGTCACATTTAGTGCGAAAAAAAACAACTTGTGAAAATGGAGAGAAATGTGATCTTTTTTCATCCTAGTAATATATATATATATATATATATATATATATATATATATATATATATATATATATATATATATATATATATATATGAGTACATGTCAATAAAATCATGCATTTTCATAACATAGCATTTGTTTGAGCTATTTAGCATAAGTTTCTTGCAAAAAAATAGTAATTGGGAAATTGCATTTGCATGCATAAAGAAAATAAAAAAAATACAAAAAATTCATATTATGTGAAAAAAAGGAGGAAAAATGTAACTTTTTGCATTAACATTTGCATACACAAAAGTATCTTCATGCATTTCATAGCACTCTGGTTTCTTTGACCCATTTTCATTTAGCATTATTTTTTTTTGAAAAAGGAAAGCTTTTCAAAATTATTGAGTCTTCATCTAAGTTTTATTCACAAGAATAAAAAGGAAGTTAGATTTTTGTGCTTGCATGAAAATGGATACAATCAAGCTTTGATTCATGAAATTTGAGTATTCCCCTTAGAGTCGTTGGGAAGGATTAATTAGCAAAGGCATTAGGAAATATGTTGTGAGGAAATATATCACGAGACAGTTGAAGGAGAAAAACATAATACCTTGGAGAAATGTTATGGCATGTTGTGTATTGTTTTGTGCTAAAGGGAGTATAAAGAGGAAAAATGAAAAGAGATATACGGTTGTCAATCAATTTTTGAATAAAAAACTCAAATCAATAACGACGTTTGTCATTAGCATCTGTCTACTCATGTGGTATAAAGTCAAATTAGCTTGAAGCCAAGTTAACTCTGTTGAAGCTTTATACTAGTGAATTTGTATGGATTTGAAAACTCATTTTCACTTTTTCTCATCCCATGTTCCCTCGAATTAAACTTGGGCCCTTTTCGAGTTCTTGCCTCGAGTAATAGTTCTTAAACCTCTTTTATATATGTCATTCAAGGATGAGTCAATGAACTCAGTTTCGAAAGAACCAATTCAGAAAAATAAAATAAAGAAAGGTCTAATTCCCAAAAAAAAACAAAATCAAAAACAAAAGGAAAAGAATAAGAGATCAAATAATTAGAGTGATTTAGCTATGCACAGATGATTATTTCGAAGTTATATTTTGTAAATGAGGAATCATGATTCAAAATGAAGAGTGGTTGTTTCTCTATCCAAATATAAATAAAACTTTACATCCCTGGTTGTCCTCTTTGAGTCTGAGATTTCCTTTCATTAAACGTTGGATGAGGATCGGTGCTACTATGGAATTTAGTGCATTATTGTATGAATTCCAAGGTCAACAAATTGATAAGATAAATACCAGAGGTAATGAATGTAGAGAAGGACAAATATTAAAAAGGAAAGAAGTTGGGAATAAACCAATGATGTCGAGCGGCAAAAAAAAAGAAAAAAATGAAGAAAATAGAAGCCATAATTAAATTAGAGGCAAGGGTTGAAATGAGAGAAAGAAAACAAAATCGAAGTAGTCAAAAGGAAGGAAGAAAAAAATCAAAATCATGTGAGAAGGGGAGTGAAGGTTTGGTTTGACAAGAAAAGGGTAATCTATTGAATGCTATAGAAAATTGAATGCTTATCTTTTGTTTCTTAACCTGACTTGTAGTCATGTCACACGTCTAAAAAATCCACTCACGATCGATGAATGATTTTTCCATTTCCATAATGTTAATTTTGAGATAATTATGGAGAGACCAATGACAAAATCAGAACAAG
The DNA here is from genome assembly GCA_020916435.1 of Oxytropis ochrocephala. Lineage (NCBI taxonomy): Eukaryota > Viridiplantae > Streptophyta > Magnoliopsida > Fabales > Fabaceae > Oxytropis > Oxytropis ochrocephala. Next base: position 34,015,335 of record CM037093.1, on the reverse strand, counting down.
CAGTGAGACACAACATCATAAAAAGAAATGTGAGAGAGCATCGAGAGGCATCCTTAGTGGCTATAATAAGAAGATAAATTGAAAATGCTTATATATAAGGGGTGTACTTGAGCTCAAGGAGAAAATAGAGGAGGCATCAATTATAGAGAAATGCAAGATTTATAAAAGATGTGAGAAGCAGAGGGGAGAAAGAGAGTAAGATGGAAATAGAGTAACAAAGTTAGAGAACTATTGATCTGAGAGAAAAATGTAAGCGAGAGAGAAAAGAAGGCAACAATGTGAAAAAGATGATGGTGAGTTTGTCACGGCATAATCACACTTAGTGGTGATGCAGTGGGTGTCCATGTGAGGAAGAGGAAGACACATGGAGGCGGTGTTGCGATCGCTGATGGTGTGAGGAAGACGAACGAAATGAGATCTGTAATGATGGGTGATAGTCATGAGCCTCGCTACGGAGGGTGGGAGCTGCTCTGATTGTGTTGTGTGAGGGAGAAGGAAAACACGAAAGCGTAAGGGGAGTGGGAGAGAGCATGAAGAGAGGAATAGAGCGTGAAGAGGAAGAAAACACTTGAGTTACGAAAAAAAGGATACATTAACATCGGTTGTTTAACAAGCTGCTAACATTAAATTTTCATTATAAAGATATTTAACATCGGTTATTCAAACAGCGGAGATGTTAAATATCTTTTCCTGCAATTTATAAAGAGGACAATTGGTAACAACCTAGGTGGCCAAATCTTTGAAAGATTGGCTTATATAGAATTTTACATAGGGTTCGATATATCTCCCTTGGTTGATATCCACTTGAGATGTGTTGTTATTCACGAGATTGATACATTTCTGAAGCTGAAGCAAGCCCACTGGTCATGAGGAGGCTAATACACTTCCGAGAGAAAGTGAAGCAAGTCTCCCCCCTTTCGGGAACAATCGTGGTAAGTCACCAAATAGATATACTCCAAGTATTGAGGAGTTCTAATTATCCCATTGCCAATTATGTTTCTACTAAAAGGCTATCTGAACCTCTAAAAGCCTTTGTGCATGACTTTCTTCAAATCATGTTCCAACTAATGTTTAGAAAGCTTTTTCTAATCCAAATTGGGCATAAGCAATGAAGGGTGAAATGGAGACACTAATTACTAAAGAATAACACACTGGGCTTTTGTTATGTTGCTTAAAGGAAAGCAATCGGTAAGGTGTAGATGGGTGTTCTCCATAAAACATAGAGTAGTGTTGGAAAGGAGAATGGGTTTTCGAAAGCTTTTGGTAGGAAGGGAAGAGGAGACTATGATTTCTAAAGTGAGAGAATACTTTGCTCTTTAGAACTTCTTGTTTATTTTCTAACTTTCTTTGCTCAGCTTTACAAATGAGAAACTCTACCCTATTTATAGGCTTGAGGAGAGTTCTACATCAATCTAGAGAAGTTTCTACACACTTCAAGAGAGAGAGAGAGTTTCTACATGCATCTAGAGAATATTCTACACACTCGAAGAGAGAGTGAGAAAGATTTCTACACACTTCTCTCATCTACTTATTTAATATTACATCTTCCACTTCCTAACTTTATCTAAAAATATCTAGAATCTTCCTTGGACTTGAAGACTAAAAACAAATGGGCTTAACACATGATTAGTCCAATGGGCCAAATCAAGTTTACCTTTCAACACCCCTCTTAAACTTGATTTGTCATTCCAAGTAGAGTTCTCAACTTTGATGAAGTCTTCATGCTTGAGGGCTTAGTGAAGATGTCAGCTACAGTCTTGGGACTTCACATTTTTGACTTGCACATCCTTTCTTGCTATTCACTCCCCCTTATATAGTGGTAGCGAGTATCAATATGCTTGCTCACGATCATGGAAGGCTGGATTCCTTGCTAAAGCTATAGGTGACTTATTATCCACAAAGACCTTGCAGAAGCTTCTGCAGCGACATCCCTGACTCCTTATGATTTACGAGCGGTGCATGGCGAACACATGATGTGGCTGCTACATATTCCCCTTCACAAGTTGAAAGTGTGACTATTGGATGTTTCTTTGACATCCAAGTGAAACTGTGTTTCTCATGAAGAACACAAAACCACTGGTGCTCTTTCGGTCATCTCCATCTCTACCCGGTCATTGTCATTGTAACCAGCGAGCTTGTAATTGTTATCGATGAAACCATAAGCCCAAGTCGATTGTTCGTTTGACATAGCAAAGAATTCTTTTTGCGACCTTGGATGAGTGGTTGTTGGACTTTCCATGTATCAGTGATGAATCGATAGCATATAAAATGTCGAGGTCTTGTGCATGTTAGATCAGCAAACTCCCAACCATACTCTTGAAATTTGTAGCGTTCACCATTATTGCTTCATCATACTTTGACAACTTTACTTTACACTCTCTTTGGTGTGTTGATTGGCTTGCATCTTTCCATCTTAAATTTCTTCAACATCTCCTTTCCATATCTTTGTTGTGAAATGAATACTCCATCTTCCTTTTGTTTCACCTCGATTCCAACATAGTATGATAGTAATCCAATATCTCTCATCTCGAACTCCTTTATCATTGCCTTCTTGAACTCTTCAAACATACTTGGGTTGCTTCCTATGAAGACCAAGTCATCCACATATATGCACACGGTCAATATATCTCCTTTTTGACCTTGACATATAGAAAACTTGGGGTGACATTGATGCTAACACAAGAAAACTTGTTTGGGATGATGTAAAGCAACATTTTCATGTTCAGGAGGATGAGACATTCAAGAACAAGTGGGCGTCTCATATCAATGAGGTTTGGAGACAGTTCAAGAAAAAGCTCACCTCCACTTATGTTTTTGGCAATGGGGATAAAAGCGGTGAAAAATCTCCTTGTTACAATTATAGCAACATATCTACAGAGACATGGGCGCATTTGTTAAAAGTCGCACTACTCAGGAGTTTGTGGAATTGCTTTAACCACAAATATTTTAGTTTCTTAAACATTTTGGATTTGTTATATATGTGGTGTTGTTTGTTATTTGTAATAGGCTAAGAGAGAAGGCTGCATGAGAATACTAAAAAAAAAATAAATACCAACACCTGATGGGGCAAGGAGGTTATAAAAGGTGAAGCAAGACATGAAAGAAGAGAAGATTAGAAAATCCGGGAGAGTGCAGGTGATCTTGATTTGGTGGCGGAGCCTACATCTCGAGCGACATGAGTTGTGGAAATTTGGGCCTTAAAGCGAAGTTTGGATCTTATATATCAGAAGTCGACATCAATTGCATCTAAGATTGTAAGTAAATATTTTATCTGTTGGGTGTTTCTAATTATCTGATTTGACATCTTTGTCTTACATGTTGTGATTATTATGCGTGAACATGTTTTTGTTGTAGGATGAACTTACCGTTATGACTAGCCAAGGATCTTTTCGTTCCACGAGAAATAATGATATTTTGGCCGCTACCATTGGAACAAATGAGCATCCGGTCGTTATCGCGGGATTTGGAAAAGGTGTCGGGCTAAATAAATACTTTGGACCAATTCTTTATTGTCGCTCGAGTAACTCGAGAAAGTTGACACAATGGCGTTCAAGAAAGAAATCATGGAGAGAGTGGAAGGCGATGGTGCAAGCCGCGTTAAGCGGCGTTAGCGAGAGGTATATATTTATATTCATATACATTGGAGTTTACAAGTCGGTGAACATTAGAAACTAATTTGTAGTTAATCAGAGCATGTGATTGAGAAACCTTTAAAAGGAAAACTTTGTTGCATGAATTTGAAGGAGGTCAAAATGCGGTTAAACAAGTGTTGAGTTTATTTCTTTGTTAGGTGAACTAGCTATGAGTTTATTTGCTATAACATGAGTATTAAATAAGTGTTGAGTTTATTTCTTCATTAGGTGAACTAGGTATGTGGTTTCATATATTTTATTGAATTATATGTATGTTTTAATTATTTATACTTGCATCTCATTTGGAGGAGGTCAAAATCGCGGCCGTTTGAGTTCCTCTCCCATGACTACTATTGAATCTAAGGCTAGCTACTCACCATATCATGTGGAGGAGAAGGAGGTCAAAATCGATTTCTTCAAAAAGATCCTCGATATCGCATATGAAGATAAGGGAGGAGAAGAGGATAGACATGTCAAGATAAAATTGGACCATGACAAAACTGTTTGCTTTGTTTCCTTCAAAGAGATCTCCGACACGGTTTCTGGTAAAGAGTGGCTTGAGTTAGGCCACTTGAGCATATGGTGCGTAAGTAGTAAAGTTTATTTCATTATATAAATTTGTCGTGTTTCTACATATATTAATCAATTTGATAGTTTTTCTTACGGGTGACTAGGTATCTGTATTGCCAATGTGTTGAAAGGGGCATCAATGACATATATGGATTTGTGTGTCCACATATGATGAACTTGAGAAATTTTTCTATAAATATTATTCAAGGACATATTCAACAATCATTGGCCACTAATAAGGAAGTATATTTGGCTCCATTTTGCAATAGAGTGCGTGATTGGATATTTGAGCAATTGGTAATAAATATTCCTTTGTTTGTTTCTTATTTTTATGTTTACCAATGTGTGTCCTTATCTCGCCAACCAAAAAAATAAAATTGGTTTACCAATGTGTGTCCTTATCTACATAAACACAAAAAAATAAGAATATTTGACTAGATATCTCGATTATGTTATACGAATTGGTAATAAATATTTATTACGAATTGGTAATAAATATTCCTTTGTTTGGATATTCAGTATCAATTATGTTTACCAATGTGTGTCCTCTGATTGGTTTTTTTGTGGATGTGTTCCTTATTTCGCCAACCAAAAAAACCAATCGGGAGAAATGTTTAGCAAGTAAGTCAATAACTTTGAACTTGACCAAATCATTTTAGAGTTGTTGTAAATATTTTGAGTTAAAAGATTGAGTGTGTATTACTAATTTATATATATTGTTATTGTTATGTTGTTAAATTTTGTCAAAGGAGATTATACATGGCCACCAATTGGTTGTTCCCTATAGTAAGTAGCTTAAAATATATTATGTTGATTCAATTTAATGTGAATTCATATATGATATATATATATATATATATATATATATATATATATATAATATATTCTCTTTTAATTCATTTGTGTAGATGGCAATACAGCTGAATGGATATCATTGTGGGTATTATGTGATGAAGTTTATGATAACTATTGTGAGGTCCGTATTGTTGATAAGCGGGAGAATGTATAAAATTTGTCTTCACATTTCATTGAATTCAGGAATTGTTTGGTTTCTAAACTTTGGCATGATTTTAGCAATGTACATGATAGTAGGAAAGTGTTTGTGTTAGTAGATTTTTCTACATAAATGCGAATCTAATGCTCTGTGTATTCTGTTCACATGTTTATGCAGTATGTTGTTGAAGTTTTTAAGGTTGTTGTTTAAGGATAGTTCTTTTCTTTTGTTTAGGATTTGTTTTCTTGTATGTTGAGGAAGTGCTTTTTCTAGAGTTGTTATATCAACATTGGATTTTGCTATCATTTGGAGTGCGGTTTGATAGCAATCTATAACGATCTTTGCCACATGTGTTTGCTATTGGTTCTTTGAAATTATCGATTCTAATCGGTAACTAATTTGAAACTTGTAGGTATTTGAAAACCCACAGGCATACACTCGAGAGGAACTTATTGAGATTCTTGACTTTTGGCGGAATTCTAGTTGAAGCTTCATCTGAGCAACATGATACATTATATTACGACTAGTTTAACTTGTGTTTTAGAAATATTTTGTTGCATTTAGTGGAAAACTCTTTGGCTGAATTTGGTAGACTAGGAAAGGGATTTTAAAGCGTGTTATGGTGGATATGATCACATTTTGAACAAAACATTGTTGCTCTTTTAGTTTCTAAATGTAAGATACTAATTTTAATGTTATTGAAGTATTTTGATATATAATGTGTTCTTTATGCGAGGTTCTAATAAATAAGTTTCTTGAGTGCGAATTAAAATAAAAAAAAAGAATTTAGCATTGGTTATATAAATGTCGATGCTAAAAGTCACAAAAATGGACCTTTAGCATCGGTTATTAAAGATGGCCAGATGCTAAAAATCACAAAATGGACATTTAGCATCGGGTAATCATGTGACCCGATGCTAAAAGTCACCAAGAATGGAGCTTTAGCATCGGTTATATAAATAAGCGATGCTAATAGTATGTTTTCAAGACATAAAAACACTAACGAAGCGTCATTTAACATCGGTTTTTGGATACTTAGATGCTAAATGTCGGACATTTAGCATCGACGGATAAGCGATGCTAAATGTGCAAAATAACCGATGCTAAATGTCTTTTACTGCACTAGTGAGGAATGCTCGTGTGGCACTTTGTGAAATTGTTTTCTTTGAAGTAGTTATCAATTCAATTATACCATGCTCTTGGTGCTTGCTTTAATCCATAGAGTGCGCTTCTTTAGTGTGAGAACTTTGTCTTCTGTCCTTTCACCTTGTAGCTCAAAGGTTGTTCAATGTATACTTCTTCATCTAGGACTCCAAGCCGACTTCACATCAGTCTGGTGAATTTTCCACTTATGTTGGGCTGCTAGAGAGATTATTAGCCTTATGGTTTACAAGCTAGGGACTAGAGCAAACACCTCATCATAATCAATCCCATCCTTTTGACTATAACATTTTGCAACAAGTCTTGCCTTATATCTTTTGATTTCTCCATTGGCGTTCTTCTTTGCCTTGTACACACCCATTTGACACGATAGCTTTATGCCCTTTTGGAAGAGACACAAGTTCCCGGTGTTGTTCTTCTCGATGGCTTTAATTTCTTTATCCATTGCATCTCTTCATCTCTTATCTGTTGTCTCAACTTCTTCATAGAGTTATTCAAGCCTTCCACGATGAAAATGCTTTTGTGTAATCATACCCATCTTGGAGACTTCGTGTACATGTCACTTATCCTTTCACTCCCGGTGTGTTTTTATGTTGTTGATGTGGGCCACTTGTCGATCTTCTCTAGTTGTTCTTCTTCTTGAGACGGAGGAAAGAAAATATACTCCTTTCATGAGGTCCAAAGTCTCATTGTCCTTCTTCGTCGAATACTACATCTTTCTTGACCACAATTTTCTTGTTGTTCGGTTTGTACAACTTGTAACCCTTTGAGTTTAGATCATAACCAGCAAAGATGAATCCCTCACTCTTGTCGTCGAGTTTTGCTCTTCTATTATCGGTATATGAACATGGGATACGCAGAAGACTCTCGAGTGTGAGATACATAGATTTCTTCCACTCGAGCCATGTTGAGGATTGCTCTTCTTGCACATACCACAACTTTAGCCCAAAATTCTTTTGGAAGTTTCTTTCTTTTAAGCATGCTTTGAGCCATATCGAGGATTGTTCTATTTTCCTCTCTGCCACATCATTTTGTTGAGGGCATCTTGGAGGCTGTTAGGAGCGTCTAATTCCATTCTCTTCACAAAACTCCTAGAACTCTTTATAAGTAAACTATCCACCTCGATTAGTTCTCATAACCTTAATCACCAGACCACTTTCTTTCTCCACTGCGACTTTGAACTTCTCTACAAAAAGTTAAACACTTACGACTTTTGATTCAAGAAATAAACCCAAGTCCTTCTTAAAATCATGAATAAATAGGATAAAAAGTTATTTTCACCGAGTGAGCTTAGCTTGATTCGTTCACAAAATCTACATGTATGAGCTTGAGCGTTTTAGCTCTTGAGTTTGACTCCTTTGGAAAACTCATCACAGGCTACTTTCAAGTAATTAAACATCATTCACAGGTGATCAGATTTCTTGATAGATGGCAACCCTCTCACCATATTCATTTTGACATCAAACTTAAGCTGAAAATTTAGGTGCCCAAATCGAAGATGCCAAAGCCATGGTTCATTATGGAGACTAACATGTCGGGTTAGGTTTCCCGATTGTGGTGATTGTAGATTTTGAAAGATATGTAATATTGAAGTCAATATAGGTCACAAGAAATGGGAGATTGACTTGTAATGATTTTAAAATCAATTTCAAATACCAAATTCCTTTTAAAAGTGATGTTTTCACTTTTGGTTATGTAGAAGTGAAGAAAATAGATGTTAAGAAGTATGAAAAAGGTGTTTTAAAAATGTGTTGAAAGCTATAAAGGAAAGTAGTGAAGCACGTAGAGAATTTATAGTGGTTCACCCCTAATCCACTGCGGCTATTTCACTCCTAACACACTGTGAGATTTTTCAAAAAGATTACAAGCCAATCACAAGCAACACACACTGTGATAGTTTCCTTATCAGTACTATCAAGCATTCACTAGAGTTTCTACAAGATCTAGCAACTTAACCTCTAAGACACTTCTTAGACTTTTTCTCAAACACTTCAGCAACCAATACAATGTTTAGAAGGTACACATATAAAAAATATGTTTAGTTTTGGGTGGGATAAAAATAACTTAATCAAATTTCATACATCAATTGACACCAAGCTATAAACATACTCAAGATAGTCCCAGATGAAGTTGATTTGTAGTGATTGTGTTTATAGAGAAGATATGTTACTCAGAAGCTCTTTGAGAAGCTTCTAAATGATAAGCCAAATAAGTGTAGTATCTCTCTTAGTCTTTAATGAGGTGCTCCATGTTATACTTATAGAGTATATGGTGCAAAAGATTCATTGGAATGGTTCTCCCAAGCAAATGGTAGAAGTTATGCTTTTTGCACCAAATCGGGTTCACTTTAGCGGAGTTCCATAGAATCTTTTTGCGCGGTAGCCGTTGGAATCTTTAGAGCCTAGTATAACCACGAGCGATTGTAGCTTACGAATTTTTTCCGCTAAATGAATATGACTTTGTTGCTAGGCAGTCAATCTTCTAAGACCTTCTCATGTTTGGATATCTTACGTTTGACTCTTTAGAATAATATATTACATTATTTATTCTTGAAAAGCTTCTCAGGAACCTTACGAACTATGTCTTTGAAGTAGCTTGAAGTTATCTTTTGAATGCTTTACGAAAAACTTCTTAGCAATTAATTATCCTTTAGTATTGGACAATATCTCATATGTAGTGTATCATGGATCATGTGATACGTAATATAACTCCTTCATTCATTGTATCTTTTGAGCACATACGTAGCTTCAAATGTATCTTCTTAAAGCTATATTGTATCCTCTCATGATGTGCTTTGACTAGCATGATCTTCTTGAGATTGTATGAATACATTTCTGTCTTAATATCACTCAAGAAGATTCATTAGAAAACAATGAGTCTGAAACCTTAAAGTTCTCATAAAAAAATGTTTTTTCTCATCAAAATTTTAGCTAAGGGATTTTGCCTCAACAATCTCCTCCTTTTTTATGATGACAAACCTTTTTGAGAGAGTTTTCAATTTTCGAGATGTAACATTTGTTTAATAAATATTATATGCTCCCCCTCGATTTATGCATATTTAAAAAATGTAACTTGTATAATATTGCGAGAAAAAATTTGGGACGAGAGAACAAATTTCATTGGTGAAGAAGCAAAAAGTACATTTTTGGCTCTTGTTACAGAGCATACATCTGACAAATTGAAACATAACAACAAGCTATTACTAAAATAGGAAGCTTTATCTTCGCAAAGGGAGTGCGCTTTATAAGTCTGAGATAATCATAAAGCACATATCAAATTATTATAACCCTATCCTAACTTCAAACTCGGTCTAATCCTTCTCCCCCTTTTGTCATCCATCAAAAGAGAGGGTGAAACGAGATTAAGTTGCTACGCCGTAGGTGATGAATCATGCGAGAAAGTTGAAGTAGCAGGCATAGGGACACCTTGAATTGGAGGAACAACACCAAATTCTGGGATAATGAGAGAGGAGCTAATTGTTGGCGAGCGGTGGTCAAAAGCCACTATTGAATTTGATGATTTTCTCATTTTGAGCTCTTTGCCCATCTTGAATCAATTTTTGCGCTTAAGCTGTTGTTTGGGAATGGTCTTAACCTTTCCTCAGCTAGTTTTCTACTTTAGTGGAGGTGGAAGCACAAGGTCGATTATCGAGTAATGGCGCGGCAATTCCACCAATATTGATTGGTTCAACAACAATTTCACCATGAGAACTAATCATTATAACGGTTATAATTAAGAGTTCTCATTTTTCCTGATGAGAACTAATTCTCACTGATAGGATATATATATATATATATATATATATATATATATATATATATATATATATGTGTATATATGTATGTGTGTGTGTGTGTGTGTGTGTGTGTGTGTGTGTGTGTGTATGTATTTGTGTGCGCATGTGTGTGTGCGTGCGTGTTTGTGTTATGTAACAACACACAATTATAATAAAAATATTCCGTCATAATATTTTTTATAAACATAATTTTGATTAGTCAATGAGATATTTACAATTTTGTTTTAAAAAATATTACAATTTGTGTATTACTAAAAAAATTGGAGTCAAAAAAATATTACAATTTTGTTTTTAAAATAAATAAAATTACAGTTTCAACTATGTCAAATTTAAAAAGGTAAAATGATTCCACAACCATCGCTCTGCAACCCGTCGTCGTCAAGCGACTTTCGAGGCCGTCCACCTAAGTCACGAGTAGGACTTCCATGTCGACCTAGGATTCCACTTTACGTGTACCCGTATTGCCAGAGAAGGCTTGTTTGTTTCACATTAGAAAAAGTCAAAGGGTAGGTGAAGTGCTCGAGGAAGAAGATGACTAAAGCGTCGTTCATGATTAAAAAAATAAAATCAGTGTTTAATTTAGCTCAAAAGAAGTTAACATTTGTATCATGCTCAAAAAAGTAATAAACCCTAAATATAACAATTACCATAGGAATCATTGGAATGAAATTTATTCCAACGCGTAAAATTCAAATACATGAATCAAAAAAGGAGTTAACATTATATCAATAAATTTCATATCTCATAATTAATTACACAAAGATTTTATTGAACTAAAAATATATTTTGAAAAACTCCTAATAACAATAATAATTGAGTAAAAAAATAACTATAATAATTAAATAATGAAAAGCGGGAGAAGGTTTTTTTCGTTTAAAGGAGGAGAAGCAGACAAGAGGATTAGAGCCACTATCAAAACCCTCTCTTCTTCTTTCTCTATCTCTAGTTGTTCTTCCTTTTTAAATTGGATGCACTTTTGGGTGATCTTTAGCATGGAGTCAATCTAGGATTGCATGACACCCTCCTTAGCTACTATAGAACTTCGTTCTTTGTCGCGAGCATGACTAGTTGACTTTTCCAACATTTTGTAAATTTTGTGCTTCTCTTTCACTTCCCTTTCCTTGTATATGACCCTCTGCCATCACTCATAATTTCATATCATAGATAGTAGCGACTAGATATGGTGCGTGCTTTTCACTTGATCTCCCGAGTGGGCCTCGATTTTAACCTTGTAACATAACTTCAATGGTAACATCATTGTATTCAACAACCTTACATCAAATGGCTCATTCAATCTCGATGCTATTAAGTAACTCATTAAATGGTGGTATTAGTTATGCACCAAATGGTTTTTCAAATTTTCAAGGCTAACTTTCATAATAGGCCAATTTCTAACAACTCTTCAATGATCAACAATTTTTCTCTTGTTGATAATGATGATGAAGTCCATGATGTATGGCCCGCTTTAGTTTGAATTGTACTTGTATGTTATGTTTCTAGTAAATTTTGGGACTCATCATTTTACGAGCACAAATTATAGGACTTATCATCATTATCAACAAGAGAAAAATTGTTGATCATTGAAGGAGTTGTTAGAAATTGGCCTATTATGAAAGTTGGCCTTGAAGAATTTGAAAAACCATTTGGTGCATAACTAACACCACCATTAAATGATTGCGAATAGCATCAAGATTGAATGAGCCATTTGATGTAAGGTTGTTGAATACAATGATGTTACCATTGAAGTTATGTTATTAAGGTTAAAATTAGAACCACTTGGGAGATCGAAAGTGGCAACCACGACCATGTCTAAGCTGCTACTATGTATGATATGGAATTATTGGTGATGATAGAGAAGTCATATACAAGGAAGAGAAATGAAAAGAAGTACAATGTGAAGTGAAGTCGTTGGGAAGGAGTTGTTACCACGGTGGGCACCAATGTTCTTGTGAAGAAATAGAGATCTTTGGAGTAAGTTGAAGATGGTGGCTCGCCGGTCTCCGATGTGGCGGAGCGCTTGGAGGTGCACACCACAAAGTCACTTGAGTGCCAAAATTAGAGTCACAATGGTGAAGTGGTGTGCTACGGTTAGGAGATGTTATCTTCACCTCATAAGAGGGTCCTCATATATAGCCAAAGTATGGGCCTATAGTAGATAGTGGATATTGTTTTTAGGTCAATTGCGATTAGCTCTTCAATATGGCCAGCTACCCAGTATAGTTTACCATATAAATCTACCTTAAAAATTTTCAATATAAAATCATATTGATTTTTCTCTAAACATTATTTTTATACCATATATTAAAAATAGATATTATTTAAACATAGTATCTGAACAATATATTATTACATATGGTAATAAAAATAAATGTAAAATAATATATATTTATTTTATGTAATTAAATATTTAATAAGGTATATGAGTAAAAAAATTAAAGTATATGATCATTTTGAATTTTCTCTTAAACTTTATTTTTTGTTACCATATGGAGATATATTTATTAATATATATCTAATTATTTACATCAAATAAATTTTCAAATATAGTATTTGCGTAAAATCTTTATTTCTTTGTATGAAAAATATTATTTTTTTAAAATCGAATATAGTATTA